>JAUPMG010000001.1:22558340-22611869 GCA_031762675.1 Pachysandra terminalis
GGGTGGGTGGTGTGTGGGGGGTGGTGGGGGTGGGTGGGTGTTGGTGGGGGTGGGGGGGTGGTGGGGGCGGGGGGGGGGATAGTGGGGGTGTGAAGGGGTTCTCTTGATATTTACAAATTTGCCATCAAAATGCAAAACTTATTCCTAAAATTTAGAAACAGGTTTGGATCTGATTTTGAGGTCATGTGTATTTCTGAAAAACTCATTCCAAGACTTGCTAACCAAACGTCCATTTTTTTTTGTCAAAACTCATTCAAAGCCCTGGAATGAGTTTCGAAAATAAGAGCCAAACGACACCTCAATTTTTTGTCAAAATTCATTCCTGGAACTCATTCAAAGCCTGGATAGAGTTCCTAAAATGGGAGGCAAACGACACCTAACTCTTTAGTCAAACCCATTTTATGGGAGTGGCTTGAAAATAATTATTTATTAAAAATAAAAGAAATATCAAATTTTCTATGAAAAATGGCGTCGCCCGGACTTGAACTGGAGACCTTCAGTGTGTTAGCCTGACGTGATAACCAACTACACCACGACACCAAGCATGTCTTCTCCTGATACAAAATTTATATAATGTAAAAATATTGTAGAACCTAATCACACCTAACACACAAAAGTCGTCTATGGCCTTCACCGTGGCATAGCTTGTGATTGGGCAAGGAACATGGTCTGTGGTTAAGCGACGATTGGTTAGCACAGTAGCATTTTCGTAATTATGATAATCTATAGTGGCATTATCCTTAGTTTTGGCCAATCACAGCTATGCTACAGGGAAATTCCATAAACGACTGGTTCCCTTTTGGCATCTCGTGGTCTCTTGACTCTCTTCTATCGTTTCTTATCCTGTCCTCTGCTATAAAACCCTAACAAATATTTTCGTTCCCTCGGAACCCTAATATTTTTCACCCGAATCCGATTCCGTTCTAAGTTTTCGAACTTCGAAGAGATATTTATCGATCCGTTCTCTCCCTGTACTCCTCTTAGACCTTGTCGAAGATGTCCAATGCTTTAGACATGTCTCTTGATGATCTGATAAAAAACAACAAGAAATCCGGAGGTGGTAATTTCAGAGGCAGAGGTAGAGGATCGGGTCCAGGTCCTGCTCGGCGATTTACAAATCGCGGCACTAATCGAGCGACGCCGTATTCAGTTGGAAAGGTGAGTTGGGGTTTATCAGTTTGATATGCCTCTGTGTTTTTTTGTTCACCGATTCGTTCGCTATCCATGAATCTAGGCTTCGTTTTTCATGATCTGTGTGTTAAGGTTTATCAGTTTGATCTGTGTGTGTTTTTTTGTTCACCGATTCGTTTGCTATCCATGAATTTAGGCTTCGTTTTTTCATGATCTGTGTTTTTTTCTTTCTGATCTGTGTTTGTGTGTGTATAAATATGTATCGCTAATCTGATGAGGTGTATGGTTTGTGCTTTGAATTGCTAAAGCAGTCGATTCAAGCTCCAGATTCAGCATGGCAGCACGACATGTTCGCAGACCAGGTTGCAGCATTTCCTGGCCAGTCTAATCGAGCTTCTGCAATAGAAACAGGCACCAAGCTTTACATCTCCAATTTAGAGTATGGAGTATCTAACGAAGACATAAAGGTTAGATCTTCCCCCCCCCCCTTTTCAAGTTATTTTCTTTTATTCTCTCTTCCTGCGTTGACTTTTATTTTTCAGTTGTGAAATTTTTTTCTTGTTGCTTTGCGAATAATTAGTTAGTTGTTAGCCTTACTCCTAGTTTTAGATTTAAGGTATGATATTGTTTGTGATTTTGAGCTGGGGGGAAGCTTTTATTATGGTTTTTTTTTGAAAGACAATCACTGTGATGATATGGGTTTAATTTGAAGAAGTATTGGAGAGTCATATACAGTTTATCTTTGCTAATCTAATTCCTTTTTTTGTTAGAAGAATAACGGGTGTTTGAAAAATATAAAGGGATTGATCTTGCCATGGGGATGGTGGATTTCAATGATATTTTGAAGCATGGCAGTTTTTTGAATATCCATGCTCTTTATTAAGCTCACTTTTGTTAGACCGGGAACAGAGGTTTAATTTGTCATTCTCTGTTGAAATTTGTTGGTACTTGGATATGTTGGTGTAAGCTTGCTCGATGAAATTTTTGGTGATTAATGATGCCAAAGTGTGTGGGTCCATGATGAGAATCTATATTTCTGTAATGAATATGAGGAAGTCCAAAAGAGACTAAATCTGGAATACAACAATTAAGACAATATACGTCTAACTTTGATGTGACTGAATTTAGATGTGTTCTTTGAAATTCTACTAGTACAAACCTAGCCATGAATAAGGTAGAAGGATGTTGTGGCTCATTTTTCCTTTAGGTTGTATGAGATGAAGGACAAAGAGAGTTGAAGAGACGAAAGTCACGGAATAGATGGGCTGTTGATTGACACCTTTGGTTGATTGATATCTTTGTATTATAGAGGATGGTGAGAGTTGAAGATATTGAGTTCATATGGGTTGTTGCATTATTATCACAATCTTACATTTATAATTCAGATCCTATGATGAAAACAAATCTTAACCCAAAATATATGAATCCTAGGGTGAATCCTATTGTCAAGAGGCTCTTATTATCATTTTATTTGAATTTTACTGTTCATGATTTGAATCTGAAACTGTTCTGAATCAGATCCGAGTTCCATATTTTTGACTGAAACAACAAACACTGTTTTCTTGCATGTATGAGTTTCGCTTAATTAAAGGTGGTTGCAAGATTTAATATTATGTTGCAACATAGTACTCACTCACATCCCAGAGATATAGAGATCTATAAATTATTTGGGGTGTGCTCATCGTTGATACTTTTTGCACGGAACTGTAATATGTAAACGAATTGAATTGGCTTGCCATTCATTTTTAAATGAAAACATTTATACATAGCTCGGAAAGGTCTAGTGAATAGTGAAGCAATGCGAAGTAATAAAAACGATGCACAGAAAATAAGAGAAGTATAAAAATATAATGATGAATAAAATGACAATACTGACAACTTCATTATAATATTATAATTGTCATTGATTTTTTTTTGGTATGACTAAGTATATTTTTGGTTTCACAAGATGGTGCTCAAACTTAAAAGAGTTTCTTTTTTATATAGAGTATTCTTAGTAGGCTGTTTTTTTATGTTAATATTTTATGTTTATCAGAAAATTCAGAACTACGTCTTTATGCAAATTTTATGCAAAACCTCATATTTTTTTCCTCTTTCGATCTTTTGATTTTTATGATAAAAATATTCGATGGATTATACAATCTTATAATTCAAACCCAGTTCAATTGAAATCGCAATTCACATTTTCTAGTTTTGATTTAATTTTGAAAAACTATGATATTCTTCGTGCCAATATGATAGAATTTCAAGGTATGTTCAAAATAAGACAGAAGGTTAAACCATTCATCTATGGTCATTTAAAGGTTAGTCTGTTTATTTTCTGCTGGGCTACAACATTCATTAGCAATTGTTAGATGGAAGTAAGTGATTCTTTTACATGGTAAAATAAAATAGTCTCAGTAAAGTTCATATGATTACTTGGCTCAAATTTTAAATTGCAGTCATTCTGTTTTTCTAGAAGCTTGTAAATAATAATAATAATAATAATAATAATAATAATAATAAAGAAACATACTACAAATATATATATATATATATATATATATATATGTATGTATGTATATGCATATAAGCATATATTAACCATAAATATGTCTACAGACAAAAAGTTAGAGACAGACCTATGTATATTAGTTGTCTTCTCATGACCATTCTAAATTACAAAACTACAATTGGAAGCTCACGCAAACTGAAGCAATGTTAGGAATTAAAATACATCAACATACTTATAGTCCAGATTATATTGAAAAAACGACCAAATTACAAAGAAAGTCATTTTGACTAATAACTCAAAAATTAGTTTAAGTTTAATATAAGAAATCATTATTATCAACATAAGATATAACATATGTAAATAATTTGGGTAATAAAAAGTAATTGTAAATTTGATAAAAATAAACCACATAAATAACTTGTTATTAATAATATAATAATATTAGTATATCTAATAGTTTATAGGATAAAAGTAAACATAGACGCAATCAATCAATAAACATGCATTGAGAGTAAATTATATTTAGGCGTTCACCTAGGCCAAACTTCTTACCTAGATGGGCATCTGAAAACCCAGGCGAACACCTAGTTCTACCTTGTCTAGGCTAGTACTGCCTTAGCCCTGAGAAAACACCTGGTCAAATGGTTGAGCGCCTTTAGTAGCACCAATATTTGCTATTGCCTACTTATTGATAAATTATCGCTTAACTGTTCAAAGTTTATTTTATAACACAATGCTTTGGTCCTTTTGACCACTAAATATTAATAGGATGTACCAGTGCTATGTGAGTAGGTCTAGTTTTTTGAACAAATCAGAAATCGTAATGAATTATTAGCATCATCTTCTAACAAGGAAAAAAAATTATTTGTCATCTAAGATTTTCAATTTATATAAAGAAATGATTTTGTTTAAAGCTAAAGCGGTTAATGTTGTTATAATGCCTAATATTTTCCTTGCTGTCATCATTTTGGCAATTCAAATCATATTCATGTCTTTCATCTTCAGATTCTAGAACACATTTCCTAACTTGTGTTCATCCTTATCATTGATGTTAAATTCCTTTAATGACAGGATTTTTGGTTGACTTGATGTCACATGCAAAGGTGTTTTGTTTCCTAAAAATGCATTATCAAAGAAGAAAAAAAAAGAAAGAAGACAGTTTTAAATCTCATAACCTCACTAGAAACAATGACACTTGATTTCACATTAATTTGTAGGATTGGCTAGAACCTTAGATTAATTTTGTTAAATGATAAGATTTGGAAAATTTTGAAGGATTTCTTTCAAAAGGGATCCAGTTCCAAGTATTAGATTGTTTGGGACAAGCTTTGATTCAAATCGTACGATATGATCATAGATAGAAGGGAATTTAACAACAATGAGGTCCACCTTTTCACCTTACCCCAGAAGGATATTTTTGATTATTTAGGTCAATGTGTTGTTTAAATAAAATTGTAGTTTTTTTCTCAGGTATGTTGCTATTGGGTATTGCTGGTCTACTTGGTACATTTTCCTAGTGATGATGGGCATCTGATACCGAATTTGATAGCTTGGTTCATTACGTAAGCAAAATCGTCTCTTTTTTATTTTTCAATTGGAAAAGGTGCACAGTCATGCTGTTGGGATTTTCTTGGCATGTTATTGGTCGGATAGTAGGGCTTGTGAGGCAGATGTGGCTTGTGCTATTTGTCAAGTTTTCATTTTTTTTTGCCTTATAGCTTGTAATTTTCTATTTTTTCCTTTGAATATTTATATAGGTTTTTGATATTTACTGCTTCACTGGTAAGACTTATTTAGAAAGCTTGTGTTTTTGGAAGTAACTTATTTCCTAATATGTTTTTTTTAACTGGAGTGGTTGGATGTTGATCTACGAGGATCAAGAATCGTGAGAATAGTCCTAATGTAGTTTCTGTTATTAACCGGCGCAGTTATCCATGAAATAATCTATTTATTAAAAAAATTGTCTGTTTGTCAATTCTTGTTCCACTTGGTTGCCTAGTTATGTATTCACATGATGTCATATCTTTCTATTGGTTCTCTCTTGTAAACCCATTCAATTCTGCTATTCTTAGTTTCTCATGGTTCTGTGTTTACACAAACTATAGTATTTTATGTGATTAGTTCTTTCTTTACTTCTTTAGTCTTCATGTTTAAATAATATGAATCTGGTTTTCTACAGGAACTCTTTGCAGAGGTTGGTGACCTTAAACGATACTCAATCCATTATGATAGGAGCGGACGATCAAAGGTATCACATCAAGTTTGGCCTAATCTGGTCCTCCTGGGAATTCTTTGTGTCCTGCCATAGTTAAGAAAGATTCTATTTCTTAGGGAACGGCAGAAGTTGTCTTTTCACGAAGGTCAGATGCTGCAGCAGCTGTCAAGAGATACAACAATGTTCAGCTTGATGGGAAGCCAATGAAAGTAGAGATCGTAGGAACAAATATTGTTACTCCTGCTGCCTTGCCTCCTGCTACAAATGGAATTCTTGGAAATCCAACTGTTGTTCCCAGAAGGTATGTCCTTTCACTACCCCACTGCTGAGGAGCGTTTCATTTGTTTGAGTTATAATATGAATTTATAATTTGCCATAGAGGAAGATGATTTGCAATTCTTTTTTGATCAGTAAGGGTATTTGTATTACAAAGGGCCAAAGGCCAAACATTTACATGATATGCAATTCTTGAAACATGCCACTGCTGTCCATGTTCTCTAAATGAATTCTCAATTTGCCATAGAGGACGATAAACTGTTCTCTGAATGTTTTTAGAGTTTTGGTCCTCTATGAAAGCTGTTTTATTTTAAATAAATAAATGTCCTACGGTTATATGGGATTTTGGTGTTTGCAATTTTGGTTATATATAAGATTGCTTTATGTTTAAATGCAACTACACTTGTTGTTCTGGTTGTGATGTTATTTTTCTTTTCAAATTGCTTCAAAAGCTTGTGAAGGCTTTTGTTCTTGGACAGACCTAAATAGAGATACTTGTTTATGGATGTTCTTGGACAGATCTAACTAGAGATATTTGTTTATGGATGATAATATCCTTTGGAGTTATGAAGCTTCATTCATGATGGCTCCTAATCCATCTGAAAGCTATATCAAGTGGCTATTGTACGACTAGGGCTGTAAAGTGTAAACTAGCTGACCCGAGCTTGCTTAGCTCGGCTCGGGCTCGTTAACACACACACATATATATATACACTGAAATTATTATTGAGCGATCTGCTCGAGAAGATTTGCGCATGCTTCAGGTATTAGAAGAAGATAAAAGGTTTTTGTTGGCACCACTGACAAAATTACTTGTCAATATTTGAAGATGAACTTTTCAAGATTCCCTTGAGCACTTATACAGAAAATAGTACAATTATTTTGGCATCATTCACTTTTTTCACATGGGCTGTAAATTATTATAGCTACCATTATTATGGCCTTAGCTTCTTTCCTTTTGGATTTTTCCGCTTGTATTGCTGAATCTTGTGCCAATGTAATTTTTTCACATTATAAATAGAAAGCCCACTCGAAGCCTGAAGACAGAGTGAATTCCATCAATTTGGCATTTGTCAGGCTTAGTCTCTTTGATAGCTAATCCTTGCTCCTTTCAGATATTTGCTCTCCGATGGACGCTCTAGACCTTTGATCCATTAACTAGGTATCAGAGCCTAGAAGTACTGTTTATGCGCCTCAACTGGTAGCGAACATGGACCCTCTCATCAGCTATCTTCTTAATAGCCTCTTTATACTCAATTCGTATCTGTCATCTCTTCTCGATCTCCATGGAAAAGTTCTTAGCTGCACTACCTTCTCCCCTCCCATAGAGTGAATTCCATCCATTTGGCATTTGTCAAGCTTATTCTCTCTGATAGCTAATCCTTGCTCCTTGCAAATATTTACTTATGACGGATGCTCTAGACCTTTGATCCATTAACTATGTATTACAGCCTAGAAGTACTATTTAAGTGCTTTAGCTGGTAGCGAACAATGACCCTCTCATCAGCCATCTTCTTAATAGCCCCTTTATACTCAATTCGTGTCTGTCATCTCTTTTCGACCCTTATGGAAAGGTTCTTAGCTACACTACCTTCTCCTCTCCCATTTTCCATTCGCTGCTATAACTCTACAGTGGGTTTGTCTGACAAGGTTTATGAGTTTGAAGGATTATTTGTCACTATTGAAGATCATTATCCTCGAAACATTCCTAATTGATCAAAGTTTTACTATTAGGACAACAAAATCAAAGATTATTACTCCTACTGGTATGCATTAACCAAATTTACGTGCTATATATTCTATGGCAGAATCCATGAACTTCATTTGTCCTCTTGATATCCCAGTCTTTCCAAAGTTTCATCCGTTTGTTCAGTATGAAGAATGGTTTGCCGACCCATTCCCTGTGGAAGAAATTTGCAAATGAGATTGTTTCTTTGCCAATGAAGATCGTTCTCGAGTATATGCCTTTTCGCACATGATTCCTTCAACCCTCATCATTTTATCTTCAAAGATATCACTAGTCTAAGAGTTAAGAATCCTCCAAAAGTTGAAAGCTTTATAAAGGCAGTCAGAAAACCACAATCATCCTCAAAAGCTATTATTCCTCCAAAGGCTCCATCAAAAGAAGCTTCATCTCTTCCTCCCTGCTCTCTATTAGACCCTGCTTCTTGGATGCCTCCATTACCTTCTCAATGTGGATCATCCAGTTCAAACCATTGGGACGAGCCTCCCAAGGACGAATCAAATAAGTTAAAAGAAAAAGAATGGAAGTGTGAATGGATGCATAAACATGTCATCTCATCTCTTAAAGAGCAAACTCCGAATCCTCAACTGGTTTACGATGTGGAAAAATGTTATCCTCCACCTAAAATGGTTGCATCAAAACGTCCCCTAAGCAAGTGTGAAAATAATTGATAGTGTTGAATACGCTAAGAAGCCTCGTTATGCTAACCAAGGCTCTCATACCCTTTTCAAAACACCAACAACGAAAATTCTGCAAGCTCTACCCGTTTTAGAAATTAAATTTTGTCTTTAAACCATTTGCGTTCATATCGGAATCCGATTTTTTGGCTGCAATTAAATATGGCCCAGAGTTTGGTCCAGAATATGATAATTCGCAGAATCCAAATTCTGATGATGATTATAGTCCGACAACTAGAGAAATATTTTGGCATAGTTGGGCATCAGATAAGAAGGCAACTGGTAAGGTTGATGACTCATCTTTTAATGGAAAAGGTAATCCGAATCTCCACCCCTCCATATTCATATGATGCAGTCTTATACTCTTATCACAATTCCTTTGTTTCTATATATAATTTTAACAACTCACTTTTTGCATTACACACTTGTGTCTTGAAAAAGAAACTCAAGTCAATGAAGGACACATGTTTTTCCCTCTAGTTCAAAAAACTAATCTATATAATTATTCGCCATATTAAGCTCGCCTTTTGCGTAGTATGAAGCAAGTAGGAAGTCAACATGCATGTTAAGGGTTTAGGTGTTCATCTTGTATTTTTACTATTTTTTGCTTTATCAGGAATAAATAAATGAATAAATAAAAATTATAAGTTTGTGCATATCGGCCTGATTGATATCCTTGTCCGTCCATCCTTTCAATTATAGCCTAAATGCCCATATCTTGTATCATTACTAGATGAGACATCTAAAGTGGGAAAAAAAGCTCTTATTTATCAATTTTCAGGATGGATTGTGTTCCGTTCAACCAAACTTTACGTTTGCTTTAGAAGAACCCCAACTTCCAAATGCATTTGTGGCTTGAGTATAGATAAATGATATTGACATGTTACCAGAATCAGTTTATGCTACTATAGCACCCCGTTGCATTTTTCATTTCACTTCATCAGTCGTGTCAAATTTAAATATGCTTATGGTGTACATACAGAAAACTGTACAATTATTTTGACATCTTCCACTTTTTTCACATGGGCTGTAAATTACTCAGCTACCATTATTGTAGCCTTAGCTTTTTTCCTTTTGGATTTTTTCGCTTGTATTTTCATCAAATTCTGGACCATATTTAGTTGTAACCAGGAAATCGAATTTTGACATGAACACAAGTGGTTTAAAGACAGATTTAATTTCTGAATCAAGTAGAACTTGCAGAATTTCTTTTTTTGGTGCTTTGAAAAGTGCAGGAGAGCCTTGGTTAGCATAACGAGGCTTCTTATTGTATTCCACACTATCAATTATTTTCACAGACTTGCTTAGGAGCCGTTTTCATGCAACCTTTCTAGGTGGAGGATCAAACCATTTTTCCACATCGTAAATTTGTTAAGAATTCAGAGTCTGCTCTTTAAGAGGTGAGATGGCATCTTTATGCATCCATTCATACTTTTGTTCTTTTTCTTTTAACTTATATGAATAATCCTTGGGAGGCTCGTCCCAAAGGTTTGAACTGGATGATTTACATTGAGAAGGTAATGGAGGCATCCAAGAAGCAGTGTCTTGTAGAGAGCAGGGAGGAAGAGATGAAGTTTCTTGTGATAGAGCCTTTGGAGGAATAATAGCTTTTGAGGATGACTGTGGTTTTCTGACTGCCTTTATAAAGCTTTCAACTTTTGGAGGATTCTTAACTCTTAGACTAGTGATATCTTTGAAGATAAAATGACGAGGGCTGAAGGAATCATGTGTGAAAAGGCATATACTCGAGAACGATCTTCATTGGCGAAGAAACAACCTCATTTGCAAATTTCTTTCACAAGGAATGGGTCGGCAAACCATTCTTTATACTGGACAAATGGATGAAACTTTGGAAGGACTGGGATGTCAAGAGGACAAATGAAGTTCATGGATTCCGCGATAGGAGATATAGCAGGTGAATTTGGCTAATGCATACCAGTAGGAGTAATAACAAGTTTTTGTTTTCCCAATAGTAAGACTTTGATCGATTAGGAATGTTTCGAGGATGATGATCTTCAATAGTGATAAACGATCCTTCAAACTCATAACCCTTGTTGGACAGACCGACTGTAGAGTTATAGCAGTTAATGAAAAATAGGAGGGGAGAATGTAGTGCAGCTAAGAACTTTTCCATGAGGGTCGAGAAGAAATGACAGACACGAATTGAGTATTAAAGAGGCTATTAAGAAGATAGCTGATGAGAGGGTCGCTGTTCGCTACTAGCTAAGGCACTTAAACAGTTTCTTTTAGGCTCTGATACCAAGTTAAAAGGTTCTAAAAACTGTTACTAAATTTTTTAGATGAGATGTGCGATAAAGAATTATAATTGCTGTATGTCTTGTGAGATTGAGTGATGTTGTTTTCAAGGATATGCATTCATTCATGTTGTATATAATATCAATGTATGAAATCTTCTTGACATTGAGTGTTTCAGTTTCTTAAACTTGTCTGTCTTATTATCTATTATTTTTTTTGTTATATTTCAAGTTTTTAATATATAATCACAGAACATCCCTATCCCCCCCCCCCCCCCCCATATTACAAGGGGCAAAATCTCAGGGAAAATACATTTAGAAGGAAAGAAGAAATCTACAGTGAGGATGGATACGTGAATCATCATTACTTCATTAGATGTTCAGGGCAATGGTTTTAAATGCTCTGATTTTGCATGCTTTCAGGGTCTGTATTGAGTATCTAAGTAACTCTTATTACAATTGGTGAAAACCATTGTTAAGGATGTCATTGTAGGGAATGTCTTGAGTCTTAGGCTTAAGAACCTAAAGAAGAGTCCTTAAGTACTATAATCTAACATATGGCAGGGTTATAGAAGAACTGGATCTCCAGATGCTCTTTTATAGGTATCACCAATGTGAAATTCAGTGTGATTGCGGAATATGGTGCCTTCTATAGGGTTGGATGGGATTATAATTTATCTTTGGAATAAGAGGGTGTTTGACAACAACGATTGCTATTCTGGCTATACTCTTATTCTTTGCTATGCAGGAATGTGGGAAATAAATTTGAATGGCTCTTAATATCTGTTTCGGTCCAAATACTAGAAGTGAGGAAAGATGTGGGAAGAACTTGATCAGGTTATATCAGTGTGTAGGCTGGTGATTTTAGTGTTCATCTGTTTCTGTTTGAAAAGAAGAGGGAGAAGAATCAGTTTTTTTATGAAGTGTATGAATGACTGCTGATTATATTGGTAGACACGAGTTGATGGATCTCCCTCGTCCAACGGACAAGATTCTCCTACTCTTTGCAAGCCGGGTAGGTTATTGCTATCACCAGTTTGGACATCTAAATTTATATATATATTTAAGCTTTACTAAATCCTGTTTGGATCATGTTCCCATCTTGTTGAGGGATTTCAAATCTAGGCAGAAAGGTTCTCCTTTTAAATTTGGAATTTAGTGAGACATGAGACTCTTTCTAAGGTCTATCTTTGGCTTCAGTTTCACTAAAATCTTAATTACTTGACCAACTAGCTTGGGTCAGGCATTTTGAGTGACATGGGAGGTTTTTGTTAAACTTTCACTATTTGAATTCAGTTTGATACTCATCAAGAGCATAATGGTTGGAAATACCATTTTAAGGAAGAAGTGGTGTGGAAGGCTGTTGTGGATATTTAAGCTGAAATAAAGTGGCAGGTCCGGATGGTTTTTCCATGGCGCTCTACAATTTTGATGCATTTTGAAGGCTGATATAATGGAATTTTTTGAGGATTGTCTTGAGGGGTAAATGGGATAAAGCCTCCAACGCTACATTTATTGCTCTTATCCCTTAAAGGAGGGTGCTGAGGAGCTTGAAGATTTTTAACCAATCAGTATCAGTTGTAGTCTTTACAAGGTTGTGGCTAAGGTGTTGGTGTCACCGATGAAGTGTGTGATGAATGAAGAAATTGATGCATTTCAAAGGGCTTTTGTCAGAATCTTCAAATATTTGTTGTCGTTGTCATAGCTTCTGCATGTATTGATTCCAAAATCAGATCTAGGTGGGGTAGTTTTGTTTGCAAGGTTGATTCAGAAAATCTTATGACCATGTAGATCGGCATTATCAGGACAGCATGTTCTCTTTGTAGGGCTTTGATTCTATATGGAGATCTTGGGTTGGTGGTGAATATCTTTGGCCTTTTTTCCATACTTTTCAATGGTGCCTTAATGCCTTTTCTTTAGTTCGAGACGATTGAGACAAGGAGGTCCTCTATCTCCCTTTCGCTTCAATATTGTAGCAGAAGCTTTAAGTTGTATGATAAGCGAATCTAAAGAAATGGGATTGATTCATTGTTCTTTTACCGGGATAGACGGACGAGAAATTATGCAGTACAAAATTGTGGATAAATTCTTTTTGGATGGTTCATTGGAGGAAGTGTCTAATTTGAGAGCTATCCTTCATTGCTTTGAGAGATACTGGGATTAAAGGTGAATCTAGACAAAAGTTGGATTTGTCGAAGAGGGGCAAGGGGCCTTGTTCAAAGAAGGAGCTTGTTGCATGGGTTGTCAATTGGGTTCCTTTCCTATTACTCATTTGGGATTCCCCATTTAGGTATACTCGAATTCAAAGATGATTTGGGATCTAATTATAAAGAGAGCGGAGATGCGACTGTCATCCTGGAAAAACATATTTCTTTCTTTGGGTGGTAGAATCGATCTTGTTGAACATCCTTGCTATTTTTTCGGTCTATTATATGTCTTTCTTTAGATAGCTGGAGCCTCTAGCCTATGGGTTGGTGAAAATACAAAGACTTTTCTTACAAGGGAAGTGGGGGAGATGATGAAGTATCACCTGGTCAAATGGGACGTAGTCTACAAATCTAACAACATTTGCTGTTCTGATGTGGAAAGCATATCTCTTTTATTGTTACAATGCAGATTGGCATTTAAGGTGTGGGAATTCTTCTTGAGTAGGCTTAAGGTGGTTTGGGTTATGCCTAAAGGGGTTGAAGCTTTCCTTTGCAGTTGGGATTAGTTACTAAAAGAGCTGTTCTTTGGAGTATGTGACTAGCAGCAATTTGCTGGTCCCTTTGGAAAGAAAGAATTAACCGGATTGTTGAGGGAAAGGCGAAGGATGTAGAGGCTGTTATTGATCAGGTCATCTCTTTCCTGTATTCTTGGGCTAACTTACATCATGATTTCAGCCATCTTTAGCATTATCGGTTTAAGGGGATTGGGATTATATGCAACTTTTCCTTCTGGGTTTTTTTCTGGGATTATTGGGCATATTAGGTCTCTATTTCAGGTATAGGATAGTTTTCTGTGAACACTCTTTGTGTACAGGTGTAAATTGAGGGCTTTATTTTGTCATGGTCATAACTTTTATATTATACTAATACAATACTTTTACTGATTAAAAAAAAAAGCTAATTAATAGAGCACTCTTGGATAAAAGACTATGGGGGTATAGTATGGATTTATCCGCATTGGGGCTTAGATTGGTTTGAGCACAATTTGGTTCAGATATTTTTGATTGGAAGACCGAGTTTGTCTTCCTCACGTGGTGTGGGTGCTTAGAAAGAGTTCTTGAAGCTTTTGAAGGAGTTAAAAAGTAATTGTGGTTTTGGTATGGGTTGTGTTTGAAATTTATAGGCCTTCTCCTGAAAAGATATGCCTTCAACCCAATTTTTCTGAAGGGAAGCGGTGGAAGTGATTTGGTTCAGAAGAAATCTTCTAGATAGGGAGATAGTTGAATGCATAAATCTCTTTCACATTCTTACTGCATGTAAAGTCGGAACTGAGGAGGAAGACAGATGAAATGGTGTGCTGATTATAAAGGATTTTTTTTTCCCAGTTAGATCTTTCTATAAAAGTCTTCAACTACAACCTTCAGATTTGGATCCGTCTTTTTTTATTTATTATTATTATTATTATTATTTGTTTTTGAGAGTGTGTTTAAATAGGAGTATTCTTCAACCATAACCCTCAGATTTAGACCTGTCTTTTGTTTGGAGTCCCCTTTTTCCCCTAGAGTGGTTGCTTTCATGTGGGCAGCTGCCCATGAGAGAATACTTGCTACTGTGAATTTTATTTTTGGAGGATGGATGATACCTAACTGCTTCCCATGAGAGAATACTTGCTACTGTGAATCTTATTTGTGGAGGATGGATGATACCTAACCGCTGCCCCTTGTGTCTTTAGAAAGAAGAAACGGTTGATGACCTACTTGTTCACTGTTTGATTTCTCAGATAGTATGGAGCTTCTTCATTTGTTTGTTTGGATGGATTCTATTGGACAGTGTTGGATTCAGTTAAGAATGTATGGTTATCTTGGCCTATAGGGCCTTTCCGGCAGAGGAGAAGATCATTTTGAGTTTTCTGCCTTTTGCAATTTGGTGGGGACTGGAGAGAGAAATTCCTGAATTTTGAAGACAAAACTATGACTTACATCAAGTTTGCTCAGACGTAGGATCAATGGCTTACAGATTGGTGTTTGGCAGTGCCTCATTTAGTGGTAAATAGGACAGATTTCGGTTTTAGATGGGGTAATCTGTTAACTGAATACATATATATCAACATTCTGTTTCCTATAATGTTTTTAGCCATCTGATTGGCATACTTTGTTTCAGGATTTTCATACGTGTATTAATATTTTTCCACCATTCAAAAGAAAACAGTAAAATCAAATGGAACAAGCTTATATTTCACATACTTGATCTCTTCTGACCCATTTTACGGTGCATTCCTGCCCCCTTCAAAAATTAAGGCACATTTCCATATTTGGTGCTCAAGACCTTAATGAGTTCTAAAGCACCAAACCCTGCCACCATTGTGTTAGGATGGAGGTCGAAGACAATCTTAATTAGAAGATCCGTATAAGCTGTTTAAGAGGAAAGGAAAAATTTAATTCTTATTGTTGAGGTTTGAAGAAGTGTATTATTCGTGATTTATTCATTATATCAAGTTCAGATCATTGTGCTGGAATACAAGGCAATTATGGTCTCTTTTATTATTTTTCATTAAGAAAAGATGGACAGGTCTACTATTTTTCCAGTTTTTTTCGAAGGACAAGCTCGCACTTGAGCTTGTTGTATCATAAATGCTTGATTTTTTTTTTTTTTTTATTGAAATAGAAATACTAAGGCTGCGTTTGGCATGGATTATATGGTAACACCTAATGGGTAAGTTCTTATCCATAAGCACTAGGGGAAGGCTACCCATAAGGAGAAGCTAATGAGAGCAGCTTCTCCTTAAGACTTGTGGGAAGCTGTTCTCTAACATTAGTAAATTTTTTATAATAACTATTTTTCCCATATACTTTTAGTCTCGGTACTGAGATAAATGTATTTACCAAACACTATTTTCTTCAAATAAAGAGCTTATTGCTGCTGTGGATAAGTGTTCCCATTGAGTCACTTATCCAATGAGTGCTTATCCAAAAGCACAAGCCAGTACACTAAATGAGTGCTTGTTATATGAAGTTTAGTGCAACTCAATTTGTGTCATCACGATTATTAAAGTACTTGGTCATATAAAAGGTAAAGTGAATGTTATAAAGCATATTTCCACTTTCATTTCTTTGTTTTTCATGTCCTTAAATACAAAAAGATTTCACAAAATCTTTCACTAGAAGGCTTGGGACCAGCAATGCGCTAATCATTGCAGTAGATTTTGTACTTGCGTCCAACATGCTGATTTAAATGGTAGCTCAATAATGGGAAGTGCATGTTTAATGTTTAACCCTAAATGGTATCTCCCTTTCAATACACACACACACACAAACTTCTTTTCCTTTTCTTACCATGCTTTATCCCTTCAATGCCTTGTTTTTATAGAAAACTGTTTCCTTAAGATTTCTCTTATTTGTTCTACATAGCATGGAATTTCATTTTTCACCCCTCGTATTCTTGATTGGTAATGCAACAGTGAACGAGGAAGGGGTGGCTTTATGGGACGATCTCGTGGAGGTGGTGGCAGTGGGGGCCGTGGGTTTGGGAGAGGCAGAGGACGGGGGAGGGGCCGTGATGAAAAGATTTCAGTAGAAGATCTTGATGCTGATTTGGACAAGTACCACACAGAATCAATGCAAATAAATTGAAGTGATATTTATATATCCATTGGCTTCTTAAGTCTACTGGAATGACAATTGCATGCTTGACACAACGGCCTGAATTATGTGTGTTTCTTAACAGTATGCTACTCTATCGAGAGAAAGAACACACTTGTGGTAACTTTTACAATTTGGTTTTCGGAGCATGGGATTATAATGTTGTTGCTCCTTTGATTTCGATATAGTACTTGGGTTAAAGACAGCCCCTTCTCTGCAATGTTAGAATTTTTAGTATGAAGTTGTTTACCCCACCTGGTGATTGAAGCAAAGAAATGTATCTGGTTGCAAGAGTGAAGGAGAATTGATTCGTATCTGCATCTTCTCTCTCTCTCTCTCTCCATTGATGCCAAGGCAGGGAGCTGCTAGGCAGGCAGGTGAGACGACGGTTAAAGGTAGATGTGCCTTTGTCTATGAACTTTATGCAACTGCTGAAATAGTTTGGATTTGCTTTGTTTTACCTCTTTTAACTGCTTTCATAGATCCTATTTGTTGTATGGAGCATGGGAGCTTCTTTTGGCATATTACAATGGTATTAGATGGTTTTGCTGTCAGTGGGTTTAACCAGGGACATGGAGTGGAAAAGAGAAGAGCAGCTTTCAGTTTATGATTAGGAAGGTATCATGCCACAGCTTGTCATTATGGATCAATAGGAAAGTGATGTGATAATATTCTACTATTTGCAATTCCAATATACAAGTCTAGTTGCTTGATGGGAATGCCTTGGTGTGGTTTTTTCATAATTGAATCCATGCAGGGATGAGGTATGATGGCAAGTAACTCGGTGAACCTGGTAGCCTTAGGAAAGGGCTTTCTCGTTGTTTGTTTTACTCTGTAGACAGGGGTCACAGGTGAGGAAGGGTTCCATTTACAAATCACCAAGCGAGCAAGAATTTGATAGCAGATCATGAGCAATTACTGTTGAACTGCTGGTTTTTAGCACTCGTTAAGGCAAGCTATCCACTCATTAATTCGGGTATTTTCTTATTGAATGCTGCTGATGTTGCTTTGGTTTTCCTAATTGGGTAATCATCAATTGGCGTTAGAAACTTTTTAGAAACAGAGTTAATTAGTTTTGAGACATCTTCTTTCCCCAAGTAGCTTTGCTTTTGGTCTGCCAGAGAGTGGTAGGTTATCAGTTGTAGCATGACCCAGAAGAGAAGAAGAGGTCTTTTACACTGGGAAAGGACGAGATGGAAAAAAAAGAGATTAGCAATTATAACCAATATGGTTTTAGGAATCGTTATTGGTGATTTTAATGGTGGAGAAATTGTTAAAACAAGAATGAAGACTAGATAAAAGTGGAAGCTATTCATATCGGCATCACCAGGTTTGCCGGTGAGGAAGACTTGTCACGTGAAAGAATGATGTGAATAATTCTGATTGCATCCATCTGGCACAAACAGTGTAATATAGCCTTCATTGGATTGTGTTACATTTGACATGAATTGGCGAGTTATTTTATATGCGTCGTAATGTTTTCCAAGCTTTGCACAATAATTTAATCAATATTAAGCTCCATATTAATACATGTATGGGTAACGCCACTAAGCTTTAATGTTTCCCTAGTTTTGCATTTCTTTGTTTATCAAGTTCTACATAAACTAAGACATTAGTTTTAGCCTCCTTTCTGCTACGTCCTTAAAACTGTAGTACGTGACTCAAGGTTAAGATTGAAAGCATAATGTGTATGATGTTGTCCGAAGTCTTTTTCAAGTTTTTCTGGAGCATTTCACCAGACAACTCAGCCTCCGCTTCGTTAAAAGTCCATAACAGTTCTTGCTTAGGAGACAATTCTTTGATGCATCAATGATACAGGAGGAGGGTTGTTTTGTCCCCTACCCTACCGTTGTATGGCAAGGAAGATCGCTACCGGCTGTATTCAACAAACATTTGTGTTAAGTGTCAAACAAACAAGGAAATTATTTTTTCACAAGTACGAAAATATGAAGCTGTTCCCAGAAAAACAAAAGGTTAAAGAAACAATGGACATATCAGACATCATAAAACATGAAAAACAACGGGTTTAAAGAAACAACAATGGGCAAATCAGACACATCATAAAACATGAAAAACAAAGGGTTTAAAGAAACAACAATGGGCAAATCAGACACATCAACAAGGCGCTTGTATTTAAAGTAACAGAAGATTTGACGGGGGTATGGATAATCTACAGTCACAGGCTCTTTGGTTTTCTCATATTTTCCCAACCAGCAAAAATCAGCCTCAGCAGAGAGTAAAACACTGCGCTTATGCAAGCCATTACGAAATTCCAACAAGATGATGGCCAGTACCATGGATAAAGCAACCTGAAGAAGAGACTAATAAGATGACGGGGATATTGTCCCACCTGTAATCACAAGGGGTAGTCAGTCAGTCACATGATCTTAATAATACTAAAACAGACTCAAAATCCTCGTACAAATGAAGTTCCCAAAACTGGAAGTCTTTAAGCCAACGAGAACAATTCTATAGGCGCAAGTTTCAGACGACTGAAATTAGGTTTACAAGAAGACATTGTATATGGGTGGTGGATGAAAAATATCAACTTGCTCGTAGGGAAAACCTGAAGCAGACAAAGGTGGAGGTGCTGACAATCAGCGACTACACTGAAGTTCGTGGGGGATGTTTCAATTCGTAATTGAAAAAAAAGAAAAGAAATGGTACCATGATACTACTCACAAGTTTCAGCCCTTTTGGCTGCAATTTAATGCATGGGGACCTAGTCACTGATCCCATGAATCAGGGGTGTCAATAGGCCCAGCCCAATCAAATATAAGTAAACCTGCCGCCCTATCTTTACAGCCCAAGCCCAGCCCTACAATTTTTCATGGGGTTAGGGCCGGTCCTATTTAAAACCACCATAAGATCGTAACCTTCTTTCTCCATATGTTCTGCCATTCAATCAAGTTTTTTTTTTTTTTTTCCTGATATCAGCTTAGAATCTTAAAATTACAACATCATATTACAAAAGAAATAATTTCCCTAGTTTAAGACACTTCTCAAACAAAGCTTTGACAACTAAATGGGGATGATATTATGAAAGTTTGATGAGTAGATAACACTAGTATTCCAAGTAATGACTACAAAAAATATCAACCCACTGAACCTAATGATTATGAAAGTAAACTCATCTTTCAGTGAAAGCCCATAAGATATATTTTTATGGATAGACATGATAAAAACCACAATAATTTAATATATAGGTGATAGGCCGGACTTTATCGATATGGGCTGAGGAAGGCCCTAGCCCAGCCCAAAATATTATACTGGCTTAAAATTGAGCCCAAGCCAGAAAAAACATAGGCTAAGCACACCCTAAAGTTACTTTGGGCCGAACAGGCCATGGCCGCCATGCACAAATTGACAGCCCTACATGAATGTCCTATTGGAGGTGTAGAGGAGCACTCATATGAAGAACAATACAAAGGGAAAGGGCCTGAAACAGCGTGTCAAGCTGACGAAAGAGAAATATTGGTCACCTGTACAGGAATAGTATAAGTGAAGAAATTTTCTTGTATGAGCATGCAATTGGAAGGTATGCCATGCTACAAATTGAGAAAGTTGCAGCAGACATAGTAGCAAAGAGACTGCAGAAAATGAGTAATTGAATCCCGAGTCTCATACAAGACTGCATAAAAATTGGTTTATTGAAATGCAAGACATATATAACCAAGGAATACTTTGTTTCATTTTCCACCAGTAAAAACTATTTAAGATACTGTTTCATTTGATTATGCTTGTGCCCTTGGAATGGCATTCCATTTGATGTACGCATGTACTTGGCACAATAGACTGTGCCAATGGTACAATGGTGCTACAAGACATGAGTTGTCTATGTGGCCTGAGCATGCTCAAGGAATGCATTATGTTGAATGCCCTCAATGCCTGGTGTAAGGAGCTCGATCGTTGTTCTTGGCTCGCTGTAATGGCCCAGTACATGTACATCCGGGGCACAGACAAGAACTTCAGTCACCCTATGGGTATATTGGTTAGGCCTTGATGATAAGGGGTCCTCATGAATGGGGCGAGCGCGTGGTTGGCAATGAAGCAACTTGTGGGACTCTCAAGGCAAGTTGTATCCTATCGATACATCATGTGGACACTGGTTAAGGATTAAAAGTACTCGAATGGCGAGGCTGGCCTTGACTAAGTGATGGTCAGGGTGCCGCACAGTCGATCCACTCAATGTGAATGTCCATAGGGATGAGAACAAGCTGATGACCTATGTGAACTTTACCCAACTCTGCATGAGCTTTTAAAGAATTGAGGCAGGCTTAAGCTTGGTTTATGCTTGTTCACATTTGGCTCAAGAATGGCTCAAGTTGGTTACCTTTCAAAGGTTCGAGGTTTGGTCGCCCAATGTTGTTAATGTGTCCAAATTTTAATTGGCAAAAACTACAAAGCCCATGAATTTAGTGTTGTTCCTTTCTTTTCTTCCCGCTATTAAAGTTCTCGTAATCCATTAAAACAAAAATGAATGTAGTGTATCTTCCATCAAATCTAAATGTTGTTTTCAAAATCTAACTAATATTTAGCTTCATGGATATATAAGTTTTAAGTATACATTATTATAAAGAAATCAAGTTAAGCTTTAACCAACAAAGGTCACCCATGATTGGCTCACAAGGAGAAATGATAAAGGTGGCTACAAAAGCTCTAATGGAAGGAGGGATTGAAGGGAAGATTCTACACAATCACATATCATATTAGTTGTCTGTAAGAATTTAATAAATCTCCTATCTTTACTGTGAAAAACTCATACTAAGAACTATAATACTATCATGAATTTGATGAGCAACAATAGCAGCTGGGTCTAAACGAGCTTCCAAGGAAAATAATGGATGATATCGCTCAGATTCTGGATGACTATACTGTTACTAGTTGTTGTGGTTCCTCCAATTGATATTTGGTAGAAGATCAAGCATACGACTAGAAGTTTGTGGGTTTCTGAAGCATCAAGCATTGTTGACAAAAATGAACTGGGATCTACTTTTGCAGTACTTCAAGGCAAAACTCACAGGAGCTGTGTTCTCTACAACCCAAAAAAATCATTTGATGCTTCACAAATAAAATTCATATTTTACGGGTATCTTGGGTCTTCTTGTATAGTAGCTTCTTGTGTAGTAAAGAAAGTCTAGGGGAAATTTCAGCATTTCAATATATATCAGAGGCAATTTAACAATTTGGAATCATTAATCCTATGCTATAGGGACTTGGTATATTAGTTTGGTAGACGAGTTGCATAGGACCTAGGACCATAGTGTTTAAACTCGGTATCGGATCGGGGATTGTCCCGGTCTGATACCGAGTAGGATCGGCCGATCCAAACATTGACTCGTAATTTTAAAAAAAAAAATCAAAAAAAAAAAAAAAAAAAAAAATAGCTTTCCGAAATCTTTGGATTCAAAGGAAATAAAACCCCCTTAAGAATCCAATAAAAGAAGAGATCTGTAAATTTCACGGAAATAAAACCCCCTTAAGAATCCAATAAAAGAAGAAGAAGAAGAAAGTCTCTCGATCGGCTGAGGCGAAGAAGAAGAAGAAAAAATACATGGAAGAAGAAGAAGAAGAAGAAAAAACCTGTACGTCTCTCTCTCTCTCCCTCCCGAGTCCAGCTCTCTCTCCCTGTGAAACTTTTCTCCCAACAGCTCTTTTTCTCGTTCTGGAAAGTTCTCCAGTCCAGGGGTTTTTCTTTTTTTAAAAAAGACGTGGCCGCTCCTCTCTCTTTCTAAACCTGGATTGTTTTTTTTTTGTTTTGAGATTTGGACCGGACGATTCAGTTTGGATCGTCCGGTCTGACTCGCCGATTCAGTGACAGATCGGTCGATCCGTCTCAGGATCGGTCTGAGTCATTGGTTTTTCAAATTTTTTTGGATTGGCTAGGGATCATGGCTCGTCCCTGGCCGATCTCGAGTTGGACCAGCCGATCCGGACCGCAATCAACCAATCCTTTACACAATGCCTAGGACTGCATGTCTTTGAGAATTCAGATTATTATGAATTTAAAGTCGTAGTAGTTTGACTGTCCAGTATATATAGGGTGGTAAAAGCAGCCATGACGTACTCTGTGTCACGAATGAAAATCAGTAAAAAGTCCTTTGGCGTGGCAAATCACTTATTTTTCTTTCTGAAAATTTCCCCTGTTAAAGCCTATATTTAGGGTTTGTAGATGTTGTTGATAAAATTGGAACTGGATGGCTTCGATGGAAAAGTGCTTCCAGAGTATTATGTGATCGACGTGTTCTACTCAAATTAAAAGGAGAATTTTATAGGACAGACATTAGGCCTGTGCTATAAGGTATGGATCAGAATGTTGGGCAACTTGAAGCAACATATGCATAGAATGAACATTGCTGAGATGAAAATGTTGAGATGGATGTGTGGGAAGACTAGAAAAGATAAGATAAATAATGAACATATTCGAATTTGTTTGGGTGTAGCCTAAGTCACACAATCCGTCCTACATGGGGGATGTTTTGGCTCTCAGAACGCGGATTCGCGTTCCGAGCGCGGAAACGTCCCCAATCCGTGGATTTGACTTTCTACATGCGGATAGGACTAAAATGTGAAAACTGAGGGTTTTGTTTGTAATTTTTTAGGGATTTTTATGAAAATATAAAATAGACTTTATATACAACTGTAGACTAAAGGGGTTTTCTTGTAATATGTTGGGGGTTTTATGAAAATATAAAAATAAATCTTATATTGAACATATGGTTAAGCTAAATTGATAGGAAAATAAATTTGTATTATTTCCTTTGTTGTATACGTGATTGAGCATAAGAATAGAAATTATTTTTTTATATATAAATTATATATATATATATATATTTAAACGCTCTATAGGCGCTCTGGACTATAAGTTATTTTCAAGTTTGGCGCTCTCGCACTTTCGCTCCCGCTCGACATTCAAGTGACTTAGGGTGTGGCTCAATTTGGAGATAAGATAAAGGAAAGTATGTTAAGGTGGTTTGGGCATGTAAAGCAAAGACTAAGGGAAACAATTGTGAGATGTGAGAGAGTAATCATTAAAGGTTCTAAGAGGGGGAGGGGAAGACATAAAAAGAACTTGGATGGAATCCATCAAAAAAGATTTGCATACTCATAATTTGACTGAAGATATGATTTTTGATAGATTGAGATGGAGGAACAAGATTCCTATTGCAGACCTCAATTTGTTGGGATATGGCATATGATGATGATGATGATATTTGATGTATTAATATTAGTACAGAAATACACAAGTACCCATTTTTCTAAGGAAATTTTCCCTGCATACATGAAGTATACCAGGGGAGAAAAATATCACAGCAACCAATTTTATTTTTGGTCCTAAAGAACAACCCAATTCTTTGAAAATTCAGAAAAAAGAAAGAAAAAAGAAACCACAGCTCTAAATGATGGAAGGATTACTGCCCCCTCAAAAGTTAAAGACAAGGTCTTCTCCAAAATTGCTAACATATCAAGCTCCTTCCAATTAAGAAATGCTAGATTCCTAGTCTTCCATTGCTTCATAAAGTCCACCAAAAAGTTAAATGTGTCGGTGTTCCACAAAATAAAATTCCTACTACGTTCTTTATGACAACCCCAACTCATCAAAGCATCTCCAAGAAAGGCCGGACAGCACCACCACATGTTAAACTTCAATCAAACAGAGGATCACACAAACTAAGCCACCTAACAATGCATCAAAAGATGATCTGTAGTTTTTGCACCCTTCTTACACATCACACATTGATTAGGAAGCATCCATCCCCTAATAGTAAGATAATCAATAGTGAGAATAAAGAAACTTTAGAAGGAACCAGTTATCTCAAATCAACTTTGTTACTTCCGTTGCAGTTTCTATTAGCATCAGAAATCCTCCGAATGGCATAACTTTTATCCCATGAAAAAACTCACCAACAAAGCCAACCTCCAATAAATAATAATCTTCTACAAAA
Source organism: Pachysandra terminalis (assembly GCA_031762675.1). NCBI lineage: Eukaryota > Viridiplantae > Streptophyta > Magnoliopsida > Buxales > Buxaceae > Pachysandra > Pachysandra terminalis. The sequence continues at coordinate 22,582,864 of JAUPMG010000001.1, forward strand.
GAAAATTTTGTCGAAGACTAGCTCAAAAACCCATGTCCAAGCTCTCTCACCCTATATAGATTCCACATGGATTCCACTACAAGTGCATTCACCCGGCATCATGTAGGATAATACACCGTCTCTGTCCTGCACATACAAGTTGGTAAAGGCACCTGGTCAAGGTAACTACACAATATCTAAGATTTTTTTTTTTGGAAGGTAACTACACAATCTCTTGCTCATACAAATGAGCGAAGGTATGATTTCTGATTTAAACCCAGGTGTAGGTCTCTGTCAATTGATGAAAGTTTGTTTTTGTCCAAAAATATATACATATAATGGTCTATTGGTGTTGCTGCAGTTATCCTAGTGTCTAGATCGAAGCCACAGCCGCAACAACCAAATTTTGGATTCAGAGAACCTGAATCAGCCAAATGAACCTGGTTTCGTCTGGATCTTTGTGTCACTCCAAAAAAACCATGATAAACACGTGGTTTCTCAGATCTATACGCGGGCACACTACGAATTGATTCAAGGATAAAAGTGCAGAAATAAGTTGAGAAATTCTAAAAAAAAAGGAGAGAGAAGGAAATGAAGATGAAAGACGAGGGTCAAAGAGCTTAAATTCTTTCATAAGCCTCTTTAGGGAGGGATGAAACCAGGCTGCTATGCTAGACATCTATACTGTCAACATGAAACCTCTTTGTAGTGACAGAAGATAAAACCCTCAGAGATGATCAAATGAAAAAGAAAAAAAAGGCAGAAAAGAACGAAGAAAGCTAAATTCTCCATCAGAAAAACCTATGCGCACACACACACACACACACATATATATAGAGAGAGATTTTACTGTTTGATCATTAATTCTTGTGCTTGTTTGTCTATGTTAACCAGTGCACAGTGAACATCCACTTTGTAGAACTGACAGGTTAGACTGTCAAACTAAAGGGGGATTAGATAGGGAAAAGCATGATTGTCAAGCCTATGAGTGCTGTGGAATCTCTCCTAAAATCTATCTCACGAGACAATCTAGATTCTCTATTATACATATTCCACCATAGCACTATGGGCACATTGAAATTAACCCATGACCCATTTTTCAGTGTGGCACACCATAACCATAGGACTGCATCTCTATTTGCTGATGCATCAAAACTGTATCTGAAATGATGATTTTCTAATACTCAAAAACAAAAACGCAACTGATTCCAATGCAACCCATGCCAATATTAAACTTGAAGGTGGTACTTGTTTCTATCAAATTTCTAATCTATTAGGCTAGAAAGAATCAGAGAGCTACTCACAGGGAAAAGCAGATCTAATGCATCCCAGGCCGCATGGCGAACAGCTCTTGTTGGATACATTGGACCACCAGGTGATGTGAAGCTATACAAACAGGCCTTCAGCCTTGTGCTTGTGGTCATTCTCAGCTCGAAGCCTACAAAAATAATCACTTTCACTATTATAATAATACAATCACAATAACAGCAAGTTCTGTTATTAAGCATCTCAAAATTTCACAGCATGCACAATATGAAATCAGCAGTCAAAATGGTAATCACCCTGGAGGACTTTCATTTGAGAAAGGTAATGTAGCAGTACTGGTTCCACTTTCAACTTCTGAAGCTGGCAAAACAAGTAATATAACACCATTAAAAAATAAAAATAAACATAAAAACATTATAACTACAGCTCTCTGTTCAAGAAGAAATAAACTCATTAACATGTATGCTTTCAAAGATACTATTGTTGGTATACTGTATACCTGATCTGTGAGCTCTGTAACAAAAATGTCTGCTGGACCACCAATCAAAAAGGCATTTGGAAATATGGGAAATTGCTTCAAAAATGTTTCAAGCTTGTCAACTGCATGAAACAAAAGCAAAAGTTATCAAAGTAGAAACATTAGGTTGATCAAACAGCACAGTTTCTCTACTGATAAAGCCGCACCTAAGTTGTAAAAGAATATGAACCTGGACAGGAGAAGAAACAGATCTCGCTGTGCCTGCCAAATAGTTGAAAGGAACACTTTAGTGTTGAGCAAACATTTTTGTAACACACCATACAAACACATTAAACAACAACTTCACACATAATTTTGATTGATGTACAATTGAGGCCAGGTTCTGCAATCATCATGACACTAATAGTTGCTACAAACAATAATAAGAAATATGCCTGACCTGCAAGGCAATTTTGTTTGAACGCATGGGCGCAAGAGCAACCTCCTCAAGAAGATACTAAAGTGGAAGGAAAGACAAGAACAGTTAATTTGGTAATTAGTCATCCTCAAATTTCTAAAAAAAAAAGAAGAAGCTAAAATCACTCTAAATTTTTGAAATAATAAATCCAAAAATCGTAAATTTCCAACAATGTCCAAACAAAGCCTAAAGCAGATTATCTTTGATTAGACCTTACTTCAATGATATATAAAATGAAGATGATTTATTCGGACGAGAAAAAGTTCTAAACTAAAAGGAATCTTACAAGGAACAGAGAGAAGAAACGGCTAGTATTTGTCTGTATATCAATCCTGCCAATAAGAATTTAATGAAAAAAAAAACATCTTGAAATTTCAAGGAATAAGAAAGAACTGCCGATGTGGCCGTACAAGTGGAAGTAGTGGACAGTTTTGAACCGGACATGGCCAGTAAAGGTCCGGACTGACAATCAAATTTTAAAATAAAACATGGATAGGTTGCACTGGGAGGTACTGGTCCGGAGCAGACCAATACCAGTCTGGTCCGTTCAGTCCATCACCTAAAAAAAAAAAAACAAACAAGGACCAATTGTACCCGTCCGGACCGGCCGGTACATAATCTTTTGATACCTTAGTTGGTATCGCAGCTTGGGACCGGACCGCTTAAGGTCCGGTCCTGGTACGGACCGGTTGGTACAGACCGGTCCGGAAAACCATGGTAGTGGAACAAAGGTTACAACTTAGTAGGACAAGCAACTTATAAAGGACGCACATACATAAAGGCCTCAAATAGAGGATTTAATTCTGTTAAGTCGTCGGCTACATTTAAATTGACTATGTTAATGGAATTCAATGAATTGATAATCATCCATACCAGAAAACAATTGTAGCACCTTCGACAAGGGCTGATGAATAGCGGACAAGGACTTCAGAATTTTCATGTTGAGCTTCAAATAACTGCATGGCCAAATTTACAGGGCTTATAACGTGATGAAATACTACAGCAGACAAAAAGAATAATAGAAAAGAAAGAATCAATGGAAATGAAATATAAAAATTTGTAATCAATTAGAAGTTAGATGCTTCCAGTAACATGTACTTTAAAATTCATGATTTTGAAACAGCAAAACACAAATATATGAAGGACCAATAAAATATTTATTCTAGGTGCATGTGTGTGATGTCTACAAAGTTTTAATGGTGTTTTATGGCCAGAACTTTCAAAAATTTCTAGCTGTGCGTCAAATGTGGGTTACAGACATAAGGCACGGAGGTATGAAACGACGTTGCCTGATACTCTTAACACTTTTAGAGGCTGGCACCTCATGTCTGCCAATTATTTAAGAAGATACACCAGAGGTAGACCTTGACACTGACATCTTTAATTTGATTGTTTCTCTCCCTTAAGTCAACAGCTTAACTCTATGCTCAGTACGAAGTAAAAAGAAAAATGGCAACTCGTTTCCGTTAGAAAATCATTCTTTTTCAATTTATGTTTGTTCTCTCTTCTTCCTCTCAATGAGAGATTTATGGGGTTAACCATAATAGAAATTTGACAGGCAAAGGAAGAACAAACTTGCAAAGTGAGAAAAATAACAAAACCAATAATTGGGATAACCTTATCTGAACAACCTATCATCAACAATACGAATTAGGTAGCCATATAACAAATCACAATCACATTTTCAGTTAGATTATGTGCTTCAAATATTTTTCTAACCAAATTCGTTCAGGTCCTTTTGGATCTTCCTCTAGCCCTCCTTGGAGAGGAGCCTTCAACTTGACCAAGTCAAACCACCTCATAGGCACATCCATAGATAACCAAGTTGTGAGCAAGTTTATCTAAATTCCCTGGTGACTAAAAGAAACACAGTGTTGCTTTAAATAGAAAAGTTACAAAAAAAATAGAAATGAAAGATTTATCTAACCAAATCTCTTTCAAATCCTAATATAAATAAATATCTTTCAAATCATCCTAATTTTATCTTCATAATTTAGCCGAGATACACTTGCTATAGTGTATCTCATGTGTACCATAGAGGGGTGCTCCTCCTTTGATAGTTTTTCATTACTCTTCCTAGAAATATGAGATTTTGAAGAGAAAAAAACTATATGAGTTTGATTCCAATAATTGGATCACGTGTTGGTGCTTGCCTTACATTCTTGTTGTTGAAGTGTTATTTACAAAGAGAAGATAGATAGGAGCTCCAATGGATCAGATCTCAATGGATTAAGAAGGGTAAGGGCCTTTAAGGACCAAAATAGCCTCAATGGAAAAAAATGAACATCTTTGAATCAATGAAAAGGAGTATTTATAATCTTGCCTCTGGTTCTGCCAAAGGGATTACTAGCCTCTTAAAAGGCTTCAATGAGCCTGAAAGTAAACCTAATGGTCTTGCTAATCTTACCTCTGGTCTTGCCAAAGGGGTCATGGGTCCTGAGATGGCCTAAATGGGTCTGAAAAGTGGGCTTTTTTTGTGACACTGCATTATTTCTTTTACATGATCAACAACCACAAAAAGAAGTGTAACAAGAAATGGTTGCTACAGAACGGTCATGTCATGTGAAATAATATTTAAGGCCCGAACTGAAAAATTATGTTGCCTTCGAGCATAGATAATGCGTAGGCTATGATGAAAAACAGAACGATACACCATGAGTACTGCCATAGTGCCATGAAAAGATTCACAACAGTAGCATCCATTGGTAGGATGGCCACGGTAGTTATATTCGCGGTCTTCTGACAACCAAAATGATGGATCGACTTTGATGGTTCAGAAATACACCAATTGCAGGGAAAATGGAGTATGAGATCATGCACACAGCCATTTGAACCTTGGCCATCCTCACCAGGAACTATGGTGGATGACCGGTATTAATTCCATATTAAAACCTTGGAACACCATTAATTAAACAGGGTTTCCTCTTAGTCATAATTGTAGCCATTGCTGTAACATACTGGCACCACATCAACTTGGTACATCAAACAGCAAGCCATGTACTTGCCACAGCGGGGATCATATTTTGTCATCATGGAAGATGGCTCAAAAGCACATAAGTTATTTTTGCAGCCGAAATTTGTTTGTGATATGCCTTCTTTGCGGATATACTGGGGCTTATAATGAAAGCATGAAATGGATAAAAAGGAATGGCCAAAGTAAGTTTAAAATTCTATGACATTGAAATTGAGCACACTATGAAACTAAGAGAGGCTATCAATGAAGAAATGACCTGTGAAACCAGCCTGTTAAGTTAAATTTTTAGTGATCTACGGAATATGGTTGATGAAGATCAATTGTGATAGTTGGGCCTGGAATGATGTTACTTTCATTAGATGGCAATGACTGTGATCACGAGTAGGTGGTTGAAATGGAAAGAGGCATATCAGAAACTAAAAAAGTGAAGCTAAATGATGAATAAGAATGATAATTGAAGGAAAAAGAAGAAACTCAAAAGTTCAGGCCCAACTGGTGAAATGAAATGCCTAGAAATCCTGGACCTCTTTTTAGTATCCATATGTGTAATTCCCTCTATACCTGAAAACATCCTCATATTTCTACTATATATGTCTGGATATCGTCCCATATATCTTAAAGTCCCTAGGAACAACTTTGTGGTTGTGCAAACCAAAGGGAATGGAGCAATAAAGGATTCGATTCATCCCTCTTGGGTATGAGTAAAAGACAACTAAAAATAGCGCTTACTGAAACTTCTAAAAAAGATAAATTGAATAAACAACTTGGTAAATCCAAGATATACGTACCCATTTGTGGAACAATAGAGCAAAAATATTGGATGCAAATGACTGGCTCCAGATTTGGACAATCAAATCAAGGATGGGTTTCCCCTTCTCAGGCTCAATGACATAATAATCAGCAAGCACATCGTAAAAGCATAGACGACTTTCAATCTCATCATCTGCAGGAGAAACTTCATCTTCATCCCTTCTGAGAATTATGTCTGCTTTCCAATCCAGTGAATAAAAATTAGAACATTCACAAAAAAAGGGGAGAGAGATGGATGTAAACTTAAGTCCTAAACATCCAATACTCTTACATAAATTGGAACTACCTAAAAATTAGAAGGCCAGATCTTAATAACGAATTAAGAGGTTATATCCAGCAGAATCAACTTGGATGAGGTTGTATATATGCTAATAGCCTAATACAAATGAACAAAGCACTGAATTCTAAGAACGTATATATAGGTATACTTCTTTACTCTCGAGTCTTGACACTTCAAATACCCAGGCCCAGAAATGATGTTTGCTACCAGCCAAACACTTGGTTTGATTAATTATCATTCAAATAAGTCCAAGTATAATCTCTCTCATTACTTGAGAGATAAAAAAAAAGGGTCAAAGGATATGAAGATGCCAGTTGGATTGGTCGTTAAAGCTTGAGTACTTGTGCCTGAGACCTGCCTTGAGTCCTCGCCTGAACTTAAAAATCCCATTTTAACGCTAACCCATTAACACAAGCCCAAATAACCATGGACACCTACGGGCACCTAGGCTAGAGTAGGACTTTTAAAAATGAACAATAACAATCATGATTAGTCCAAGTAGCACACTAGGCAATCTTGTTAAAAGTGATATCAAGAAAAACCACCTATTATTGCTTTTTTTCAAATTTTTTAAAGCTGGGGATCTGAATGCATCCTAATGAATTATTTGTTAGTAAAATTCTAAAAGAATATCTATAATCAAAATATTATCATTATTATATGGAAACTGATAAGGTTCTTCAAAAATGACAATATACTAAGAGGGGGGAAATAAAGAGGGTTGCAAAATAGGAAGTGAGAGATAGATCCAATTACATACTGAGCGATAGATCCATTTATCTGCAAAGGTTCCATTTTGGTTTTTAGATTTTAGATGCTGAAGAGCTTTTCTACCACTTCTCCTGTTTTCTGAAGGGGAGGAGGGTAGGCAAAAACCCAACTGGCTAATAACAAACACAGAGATGACTATACTCTTTGTCATCTTCCTCTCTGAACCAGAAGTGCTTGCTAAGTGAAGCATAACCTGAATTTCATGGATTAAGATCAGCAGCTAGGGGAGCATCTTCCTGTCATGAATCACAATGGAGCTCCCCAAAGAAAACTGAATAGGCATCCCTAGTCTGCTATGTCATTTTTCAGTGATCCATCAGTACTTCAACCCCCACCCCACCAGTACAACACAACACAACACACACACACACACAAAAAACATAATCCAGGTGCAGTACCGAGTAACTTTAGGCAAACAAATAAGAGTTAAGGAAGGTAACATCATACAACAAATAAAGTTCATTAGCCCTCGTGAAATTGAAATGCATTCAATAATAAGACGTTTTCAGCAAAATAATAACATCAAGAATCACCAAATCACTAATCAAACTCAATCAAAGTAACAATTCTGATGAAGAAATGTAAACGGCATTGACGAACCTCGAGCTCTTCCATCAACTTCTAAAGCTACATCTGCAAAGAGCTCTTGTAATAAGTTGAGTCTCTGGGATTGAGAAGCATGTGCCTGCAACCATTTAGATATCACATAAATCCTTCTACGTCATTGACATTTCGTGCAATTTAAAAAAGGAAAACCTAATTGCTCCATGGATCGACTAGTAAGCAACTTTCTGAATAAATCAAACATCTGAGTTCATCAAAGATATATGAATTTCTCCAGTTATACTTATTCAACATCACTATATTCGAAACAAGAATCGGAAGACTAACCCGTTGAAGCTTTTTCTCAATTTCTTGAGTAACCGCGCCCAGATAAGCAGAGTTCTGAGCCGTTGAAGCTCGTGGCATTCTGAAAAAACCTCCAATTACAGTGCATTTGAGAACAAAACCAAAACCGAAACCCTAATTTGGATTCGGACACGCAGCGTAGACTGATATCTACAGACGAAAATAAAAAATCTCTGAGAAAATTGATTTACAGAAAGATCCTGGAAACCTTAGATTTCTGGGATCGTTCGTTACTTTTCAACAGAAAAAAAAAATAATAACTCTTATAGAACAATAGGCTTATCAGATGAAGCCGGTTCTATCATATATCGACAACAAAGCAACCTTTCGTCGGTTTTTGATGACTGTAGAACCAATGTATTATAAGCTACGTCATTAAGGAGAAGTCGGCATAGTACCAACTGATTGTTAACGGTTAAGATTTTATATATAAAAATATTTGACGGCTTAAATAAAGTTCCTCCCTATACATATAAGAAAATGTTGGCACCACAGACTAACTCCGTCATTAATTGATCACATCTTGTTCTCGTACATTAGGCTCCGTTTGTTAGTATTTATTGAAAGTACTTTTCCGTTTTTTGAAAGCTAAAAAAAAAAAAATGATTGGTTACATATTTAACAAGTACTTTTAGAGAAATAAGAAAGTAATTTATTTGCTTAAATTGAGAAGCAAACAATTATTGCTTATCACTTTAAAGCAAATAAATTATTTTTGTACTTCTACTTAAATTTTAAGGGTTAAACTCTACTTACAACCCCTCACATTTTTTACAAAGGTAGAAACATCCTATGTAGTTTTTTACATGTCAGTTACACCTCCTCCTGAGGTTTTTGTACTGTATTACAAAGACACCCTTTTGTTAACTTTCATATTAACATTAAGAAAAGTACTGACACCGTTCATATCTCTTACTATATCACCTTTATCTAAAGCCATAAAAGACATTTATACCTTTTTTTAAGACATTTATATCCTCACCACTCCACCACCACCACCACCACCACCTAAGTATGCAAGGGATGCCCACTGGGTGGTGGTGAAGGTGGCGTGGTGGTGGTGGTGGTGGGGTCGTGGTGTTAATGGTGGTGAAGGTGGGGCGGTGGTGGTAGGGGTGGGGGTGGCTTTGGTGGTAAGAGTAGGGGTTAATAAAGACAGGGTTAAAAGGATAAATTCACATACTTTTTTAACACCGTTTATAGGACGATAGTCACAGGGGGGATGTAAGTGGCTTTTCAAAAACCTCAAGGGGTGTTTCTACCTTTCTCAGAAATCTGAAGGGGTGTAAGTGGAGTTAACCCAAATTTCTCATAAACCTGAGAGGGTGTAAGTGGAGTTAACCCAAATTTTAAAGAATTTAATGGCTTCCAAAGTCTTCGACGATAGAAGAGAACGCTGACCATCTCCGATAATTGATGACTATTTTTAAAAAGCGGTGATCATGATCAAAGACTGGTGACTATTTTCAACGATTATTAACTATTTTCAACAAATGACAACTATCTCTGATAATCGATGATCATCTTTAAAGATCGACAACTATTTTCGACGACTGATGGTTATCTTTGGAGACTCATCATTTGCAATGAGATTAAGACCTCCCATACTTTTCGATGGGTTGGATATTGAGAAAAACGTTGATTAACTCATAATTTTAATCATGTTTAGTAACAATTTTTGATATGTTTTTTGATAAGGTAGATATTGAGAAAAATGTCAACAGGCTCACAATTGTAATCGTGTTTAACAACAATTTATTACTAAAAAATTAAATAAACAATTTATTTGTATTTTGTTATCAAACATATTTTTTACTTCTCAATACAAAATCAATAACTTACCAAACAGTTTTACTTTACAAAAATATCTTGTAAAAAGATACTCGTTTGCTTCTTGCTTTTTTGTTTTTGTTTTGAAAAAATAATACCAAACAGAACCTAAAATGGGACAGAAAATATACAGAAAACACAAATCACAATATAACTGTACGATCAGGAACATTAAACTCCGTTTTTGGTTTTATATATCCATCCTTATCCGCAGATCTATTCTTTTGTCCATTTTCCTTGTGGGTCTCTTACGTCGACGAATCTGTAGCTAGCATGAAGGTGAGAGTTCAGTTTTATCAAATTTTTATTTTTTTTAAATTTTACTTACACTCCTTACATATATGGAAATTACAGTAACACGCTCTGTGATTTCTGATATTACAGCAACACTCTTATCATGACGTCTGAACTAGAGAGGGCGATTGGGCGGGTTTGGGCCGGGTTGACATAGGGTATTAACAGCTTAGCACTCAACTCAAATTTATCCGTTTAATAAACGGGTTGAAATAATTATACCCGCACCCAACTCACCTTAACCTGTTTGACCTATCTTGACCTGTTTAATTTTATTAATTTTTTTTATTATTTATTTTTAAAACATCTCATCTAATGTCTTGTATAATAAACTTTTTTTTTGGTGGGATTGTATAATAAACTTGATTAAAATTTAAAATGATATTGTAATTTAATGCTCTTTTTTTCGCTAAACTTATTTTATTTAATCTCATGTAAATAATAATAATGTAATATCATACAATATTCTACTTTCCTTTTCTAATGCTCCAGCCTCTAGTAAGTTAGCAACCTAGTACTATCGGGAAAATGGGAAATAAAATATCATATCTCTTACTTTATTTATGTGTCTATATATAATTGATATATATTTTTAAGATATACTAAAATGTTAAATCTTATAGTATAAAAACCCAACGGGTCATACGGGTTAATCCAAACTAACCTGTTTATTTGCGGGTTGAAAACACTAAACCCAAACCTGATCCGTGAGTTGAAAACTTAAACCCAAACCCGCTAAAACTCAGGCGAGTTCAATCGGGTAGAAAATTGTCAACTCTAGTCTAAACAATAATAGAATACATACATTTACTATTGATTGGGTCCAACAAGTCCTAGAACCAAACCATATTACACGAAATAGTTTCGAGTCTCGTCAGTTCCGAATCCAGTGTTGTCAACCATGGTTCCAAAACCGAACCCACAAATACCCAGTTCTTAATGGATTCCCGATACTTACTATATTAATGTATATATAAAATAGTGTACTTCCACTATATTAACATTATTTGATTATCACAATGTAAACACAAATTTTGTTATTGAAGAATCAAAGAACAAGATATGTACAACAAAATCAATTTTATTAATTTAATATGGGGAGATTACAATATCTATGGATTTTTTTTATACAAAAGAAAATATCCTCTAATTCTTCACGTCAGGTTCCTCGATTTAAGGACTAGAACTAGCGTATTCTTACATCGGGATTCTTCTTGAAAGAAAGTGGTAGACTTGTAGATTTCACGAACCAAATCATGGGGATTTATTGCGTAATCGTCAACTTGATCTTCGGGCTTGTAGACTTATAGAAGATGTGGATTGAGGGCTTCAACTTTGATGTAGATCTCTCGGCCTTTGAGCGTATTCAGAGATTGATACTTGATGGAGTTTAGTTGATTTGGCAGACTTCACGAATGGGAATCATGAATAATTTGTTGCGAAGTCTTCAACTTGATCTTCGAGCTTGTAGACTTATAGAAGATATGGATCGAAAGCTTCAACTTTGAAATGGATCTCTGGGCTTTTGAGTGTATTTAGAAAATGAAGAACTTGAAAAAGTTTTCGGCTTGATCTTCGGGCTTGTAGACTTATAGAAGATATGGATCGAAAGCTTCAATTTTTAGATCTCTGGGCCTTTTAGCGTATTCAGAGATGGAGGGCTTTATCTTCAGGCTTGAATGCAACTTTAGAACTTCAAGGCAATAAACCGGCAAGGCTGTAGAGCTTCTTCTACTTGATATTTCTTCCTTGGGTTTGATTGTTTTCTGAATCTTCGGCTTGATCTTCGTGCTTGTAGACTTATAGAAGATGTGTGCCAAAAACTTCGTCTTGATTTGGATATCTGGGCTTTTGAGTGTATTCAGAGTGAAGAACTTGAATCTTTAGGCTTAAATGCAATATTTTGGAGCTTCAAGTCTGCAGATATTTAGGTCTTCAGGACTTCAAATCAGGTGTTAGAGTATTAGAGTGTAATAACCTGAATAATCCATAAAAATATTAACTTGAGATCTTAAGGGTAAAATAGTAATTTAATGAGATTTGTAATTTAATTTCACTAATTAGTTTATATTAGAACACTTAAAATCCTTAATCACATAAAATACACTAGAAATTTCATAGGTCATTAAAATTGATTAGATAAGCCAGATAGACTTAAGAGCAGTGTTTGTCAGATAGCTTAATTTAGCAGTTAAATAGGAAATAAAATAATGTTGCTACTTTACCCTTCCTAATCATGCATATTTATGTTTTGAACTATGTGATATTTCTTCTCTTTGTTTGGATCGTCGATCGGACTAGATCTGACCATGCGATCGTGCATGTTGTGTTTGTTTGGCCTTGGTGCTACACACCGTAGCATGGCCATTTTTATGTTTGATTTTGTGTTTGATCGTTTAGATCAAGTTTTGATGTGTGGTATTGATTCACTTGGGCATTTTGTTTGTTTGTGTCGTTTAGATTAAGTGTGTTTGTTTGTGTGGCTTGGATTGAAGGAGAGTGGGAGTAGGTATTACCAACTCTCACCCACCATTCAATCAAGGGTTGAGATTGGAGTGGTTTTGTTTGGAGGGCCAAGATGGAGACACTTGGTTAGGGTTGTTTGTTTGAGAGAGAGGGGAGAGAATCTCATACTTTTCTCTCTCATTTGGTTTTGTTGGTTTGGGCTGAGAAGCTTGAAGGTGGGAGAAGGAGTCTTGCATGCTTGATGCTTGCCTTGGATTTCTTGTGGAAGTAAGTAGATTTCTTCATTTTACTCATTGATTAAAGTAGATTTAAGTTGTTTCTCATTAATCTATAGTTCTTACATGTTTTAGAATGCTAATGTAAGGATTGAATGTCTTGATCTAAAATGATGATTTAGTGTCATGTTTTAAAGATGAAATTTGTTGGATCTTAGTTAACAAATGCATATAGCTGGTTTCCTTTGGTTGTAATGGAAGTTGAAGAATGGGTTGAGTACGTAAATATAGAATGTTGGTTTAAAATCATGTTTTAGGAATGAAATGTGTTAGATTTAGATGTCAAATGTATATATATTGTTTTTCTTTTTAGCCTGTTCTCACGTTCGACGGCCTCCTCGGCTCGTCGAACACTTTCTGGGCCATCGGCAGGCTGTTTGGCTTGCCGAACAGGTCGCCGAACATGAACATACCCCTGGGATGGTCGTCGAGCATGAACACCTTGCCGAATCTCAGTTCGGTCTGCCGAAGAGGTTGCTGAGATTGAACCCCCTGGATTTGTCGCCGAAACTCAGTTCAGCCCTCCGAGCTGGTCGCCGAGGAAAGATTCGGTGCGCCGAAGACCTCGCTGAACCTGACACTTAGCCTTATTTTCTGATGTTTGTTAGTTGATACACATCAGCATAGTTTGTGATTGGATATTTATGAAACATACATTCTAATATGATTGATAATGTAGTTCTCACCGTATGATTTGGTCTAGTGAAATATTGTATGGCAATGCATGGAAACGTGCGTATTATGCTTTTTAGTTAATCATAATGTACTTTGCATATAACTTAGGATCGATCTAATCAAGTATGTTGTTATATTGAGTTTAAATGATCGTTATTATACGTGCCTCTTAATAGACCGTCTCCATGCGTGGGTGAATATGAAGGTTGGATTGAGATGAATAATGTACTCATAATTGATAATACATCTGATGCAACCAATGTTAATACTTAGATTATCTTATGTGATTTCCTCTTTGTGGTCCCACTATCCGTGTTCATTGTAATTCATGTTCCTTGCGACACTGATGATCTGCACGCTTGTTGGTTATATTACACCTTGTACACAAAGATTGAATGTTTAGTTAATGTGCACCCACTCACATGCACTGCATTGGCTCTTGACCATGGATTTGGTCGATGAGTAATACCCTGTATCCGAGTCCTTATTTCGGGGACTCCAGATATTTACATGAGAGTATTATGATTTAAAAATCATAATAAGTGAGGAGACTTAGATTTATGTGGGTTGAGGGACTGATAATCCCAATAAACCAATTGTTGTTTTCTCCCATAGTGTGGGATACGTCCCAGGTGATGATCCCAAGAGACATGAGGAAAGATGATTGGTGAGGGCTCTTCATATTGATAAAACCCAATATTCGAATCATGTGAGTGAGCTCTGATAGTAGATTGGGATTGTGTGGTTCTCTGAGGAAGTTTTGGGTGATGCGTTAGGATTCGTCCATGTGATAAAAAATAAGGTAAGGCGCTTGTGTCCTCTAGGTTGAAACCCCTAGAAACTTTGTTGCACACATAGAATAATCTGTTAATTTTGCCATACATTGGGGGATGGAATCTGGGTGAGCATCCTTGGGTAGCACGATTGAGATCATATGAGGAACCAACATTTACGATTACCAGACATAAATGATCTTATCTTTGGGTGTGACTCTGTTTAGGGAAGGATGGTCTGTTAAGACATCTTGCCCAAAGATGGATCAGTCTACGTGGAATCCACATAGACTTTATTTTATATTATAATGTTTGTTAGATCACATTTGGTGATTACTGTAAAATAGGTGCATAACATGCATTAATTAATAATCGACCTCATGCATCCCATTTCATCTAATTAAATTGTTTGTTGTGTGAGTTGGATTTATTGAGTAATGACTTGACTCTACGTTATTAATGCATAATTGTGAAGTTATTTACTTATTGGCTAGTATAGCTCATGCTTTTTAAGCAACCACATTTCAAGTCTTTTAGATGAAGATTAAGATGGTGCCCGGAAGAAGATGAAGAGGATATTCATTGTTGCTTGATGTAATGTAATAAATTAGTTATTCTCTTATTTACATTATCTGTTGTATAAATGTTTTATCTGGATTTTAATTGAATATGGGATTGTATTTTATTGACTTTCTTTCAGCCGTTTATTCTTTGAATTTGAATGTACATCTTTACCTTACTATTTATCCCTTAGTATGATTTCCTTGATATTACTTGCTACTCGGATATTTGATCTTACATAGACGTTAGTTATCTCTAGGATTTTAGTCAAGGTTTTTACCTGAACTTATAGTAGTAGTTGATTTGAAAACACTAGACTCGTGTCAATTTCCGCTGCTTATCTGCAGATTGATTGTAATGGATATTATTTTAAGAAACTTAATATTTCATGACTTATATCTTATATAATATCCATTTTATTTAGCCATTTTGGTTAGATATTGCTTATCCACTCCCAAGCCTTATTTGGGGGTGAGAGTTACGAATTCAAATTTGGGATCTCCAATGAGGTTTCCGGTTTGGTTCGTGACACATAGCTTCTTTTGATCCTCTTTCTCGATCCTTGATCATCTGGTCCCCTTTAGCCTTCTGGCCCTTGGTCCCTTTGAATAGGAGAGGACTACCCCTATTTATAGATTTGGAGAGGAGAGTCCTTATTGAATTAGAGATAATTCTAAATTTAATTAGGGATTATCTACATGTGGAGGGTAGAGTTCTACTTATTCTCAACCACTTAGGAGATTATCCAATACAAGATAATTATTTATTTAAGAATTATTTAAATTTTGATTGGATAGCTTTTAGATAATTCTTTTGAGAATTATCTAGAATTTTCCTGTATTTCATATTTAACAAGAATTATTATAATTTTAATTTAATTATTCTCTGTGGGTCCCATTTGAACTAATCAAAGATTCAATTTGAGAGAATCTTGTTTTAGTGGGATCATGCCACGTGGCATAATTTTGATCTCCAAATTTCTCCTTCTACAAATGCCCCCTCAAGGCTTGTCTGTTGGCACGACTTGTTGTGTTTGTAACGAACAAGGCTCGACTTTATATGTGAAGCTTGACTTTGTAGCAATTTGTCAAAATTTGTTTACTTGATGGTACTTGATTTTGCACAAAATTTGATGTCATTTTTGTAGAACTTGGTAACACTAGTCAATAGTGTTATCCGCACCGTTGAAAACTCCATTTTTTTTTCATGAACACCGATAAATGGTGTTGTTGACATACACTTTAGAAAACCCAAAAAGCAATTCTACACTTATTTCATATTTTTTTTTCCTTTTTCCTTTTTTTTGAAGAATTTTTTTTTTAGAATGGACCTTTGTAGGTTGCCTACGTACCCAAACAGGGATCAAGTCAAACGTAGTTCAAGTTATACTTTTTTTCTATCATACAGATTATACTCACGTGATAAGGAGTGACATAGATAATTTAGACTTATATCGAGGAGTGTTTTAGATAGTTTAGGCTCGTATCAATGAGCGTTTTATATAGTTTAGGCTCATATCAAGGAGTGTTGCGGATAGTTTAGGCTCGTATACAGGAGCGTTGTAGATAGTTTACGCTCGTATCAAGGAGCGTTGCAGATAGTTTAGGCTCGTATCAAGGAGCATTGCAGATAGTTTAGGCTCGTATCAAGGAGCATTGCAGATAGTTTAGGCTTGTATCAAAGAGCATTGACTTCATTTGTAGTATTTCTTCAAGAATTTGCCATTGATGGTGGCGAGTCTTTGTTCTGTGAGTTTCGTTGATTTGTGAAAACTACAGTACACCTCTTGACTTTTAAGGGTTCTTCATTGGTCACGATCAAGGTACACTGTCGCTTCATACGTGAGGGAATAAGATTGCAAGACTCTTCTGTGATCCTTGTGTCGAAAGATTTGCGGTGTTTCTGCTCACATTCATTGCTCTTTGAGTTAGTAAGCCGATAATGAACACTTTGATTGTTTAGCTTCTCTATACGTGAGCATGATGGAGTTAAACCTTCGTTGGGTTCCTATCCTGTCAAATATAGAGACACAAGATGTAGCTTCACCGAGTCGATCAAACACTAAGGTTCGATGAGTCTTAGCCTCCTTTTGATTTTCTTTGATTTCTTCTATAGTGATAGGCCCCATATTTGCTTTCTTAACAGAAATGCTCACCGGAGGAGGTAAAGTGTATCCAATGCCCTCATCATTTGTCGATTTCTTACAATCGACAAATATAGAGACACGAGATGTAGCTTCACCGAGTCGATCAAACACTGAGGTCCGATGAGTCTTAGCCTCCTTTTGATTTTCTTTGATTCCTTCTATAGTGATATGCCCCATACTTGCTTTCTTAACAGAAATGCTCACCAGAGGAGGTAAAGTGTTTCCAATGCCCTCATCATTTGTCGATTTCTTACAATCTCGCTGAGAGGTGGTAGCAACAAAATCTTTCTTAGCATCATCAGATGATTGTTCCTTGTCATGTATCTCGTAGCATGACACGGTGTTCACATCAACACAATATTTCTTCAGAAACTTCCTTGGCATAAATTCCAATAAAGTAACTGAGACACGAGGCTTTTGCTTCATGACTCTATCAGATAATGCTACTTTTTGGCTTTCTTTTACTTGCATGGGTGCCGGCATCATCTTTTTTCGACTCTTTCTTGATCGAATTGATTGAGCTTTTAAACAAATGCGGCTTTCTTCTTTTCCAACGAGTAACCAACATCCAACCTTCATCATCTGGTTCTACCTTCTCGCATTCAGGTGCATTCATGCTCCCAGTCTTCGAAGCGTGAACGGATTTCTTGTCTTCCATCCTACTAAACACATCGGCAGTTGGATTGTAGAGGGTTTGCTGTCTTGGCAAAATTATAGGGTCAAAAGACCCAAATGTAATGGTGACAAGATTTGATGTGGCTACTTCTTCTTCATTGTCAAGGATAATTTTTCGTTGGCGGGCAAGATCCAATATATTCTCTTTCAAGATGAAGCATTTTTCAAGTGGATGGCTAACCATCTGGTGATACTTACAGTAGTTCGGATGGTCTACTCGATCGGCCTCTTCAGGGCTTTTTGATTTTGGCAGCTCGATCAATTTCAGTTTCAACAATTGCTCAAACATATCCGGGAGGACAGCGTCAGGGAATGAATATTTCTTTCCAATTCCTTAAAAGTAACTTTCTTCTTTCCATTATCTTGGAAAAGTGCCTTTTGAGGTTTGGTCGAAATCTTCATTGAAGCAAACTTTACAGCCATAGAATCCTCAGCATTGGTGGGGTTAATAGAAGATTTACTCCATTTGCTATTCTCATGCTTTTCTTCACCATTTTGTGCCTCTTGTATGAGGATATTATGACCTTCATTGGCTTGTATGCTGAGCTCCATGTCATGAGCACGTGTAGCAAGTTCTTCGAAAGTTCTTGGTATTATCCCTTGGAGGATATATCGAAGTCCCCAATGCATACCTTGAGTGCATATCTCGATGGCACACTTCTGAAAGTCGATCTTTGCAATTGAGACTGAGATTCCTCCATCGGTTGATGTAGTCAATCACCAGCTCTTCCTTCAATTGTCGAGAATTGGTCAGTTCAACCATGCTGACCGTGCGCCGAGTGTTGTAGAAGCGGTTGAGGAATTCTTTTTCCATTTGCTCCCAACTGTTAATGGAGCCTGACTCAAGATCTGTGTACCAGTCGAAGGCATTACCCATCAGGGATTGTACAAACTGCTTGACAAGGTGGTCGTCATTCGTTCTAGCGTTGTTGCATGTTTCGACAAAATGGGCTATATGCTGTTTTGGATTGCCTTTTCCATCCAATTGCTGGAATTTTGGTGGTTGATAACCTGTCGGTATCTTCATCTGGCTTATCCGCTGAGTATAAAGCTTGGTATACACTTGTGAAGAATAGGAGCCACCTTCATACTTGTCTTGAATTTTGCTCATAATGAAGTCTTTAAGCTGGCTTGCTTGGATGGAGCAATCATAAGATACTAGAACATTGTGAGCTCCCTTTCCTTTGTGTAAGGCCTCAGGAATATCCCGAGGATTCAATTGGGGTGTGAATCCTGGTGGGTTCACCGGTTCATGGTTTGATTCTCTGACAGCTCCGAGTTTGCTCATGAGTGTAGCAATCTGGACGTCCTTTTCTTCTAAGAATTTTGTAAGTCCTTCAATGGCCTTAGCCATGGCAGCAAGTTGTTCCTCAATCGAGACAGCCTGGATCATCATGACCAGCATGACAAGGTGTAGAACCTATGCTTGATTTATTATCATCTTGAGACAAGGATGCCTTGCACCTAGAATCTGCCTCTTTGGAGAGTCTAGGACGAGAGAGTATCCTTTCAGCTGACCGAACAACCGACCCCTTTGCCCCCAGCGAGGCTAAGGAGATGACGAGGTTTTTAGATTGAGTTGTACCAAAAACGTGAGTTGGCCTTGGTAACGGAACCGTTGTTTGAAGTGGCTGAGAGGTAGATTTTTCCCTACTCCTAGTCATTACTCCACTGGCTTGAGTGTTGAGACTTGATCCAGCATTGAGAGGAGACAGAGGGTTAGATCTCGTTGGGTTGAAACTTGGATTTTCAACAACATTCTTCAGCAACGGATTTGTTGGAGCTGATCTAAGAGCCATGGATACTGACTTGAATCTTGAAATGACTTGAGGAAGTGAAGAGATGAGAGGTAGAGATTGTCCCACTGGGCGTGCCAAACTTGTAAACAGAAATTTTGTTATTGAAGAATCAACGAAAGATATGAATAACAAAATCAGTTTTATTGATTTAAGATGGGGAGATTACAATATCTAGGGATTTTCTGTATACAAAAGAAAAGATCCTCTGATTCTTCACTTCAGGTTCCTCGATTTGAGGGTTAGAAATAACGTATTCTTAAATCGGGATTCTTCTTGAAAGAAAGTGGTAGATTTGTAGATTTCACGAACCAAATCATGGGGATTTATTGTGTAGTCTTCGGCTTGATCTTCGGGCTTGTAGATTTATAGAAGATGTGGACTGAAGGCTTCAACATTGATGTAGATCTCTGGGCCTTTGAGCGTATTCAGAGATTGATACTTGACGAAGTTTAGTTGATTTGGTAGACTTCACGAATACGAATCGTGAATGATTTGTTGCGAAATCTTCGGCTTGATCTTCGGGTTTGTAGACTTATAGAAGATATGGATCAAAAGCTTCAACTTTGAAATGGATCTCTGGGTTTTTTAGCGTATTCAGAGAATGAAGAACTTGAAGAAGTCTTCGGCTTGATCTTCGGGCTTGTAGACTTATAGAAGATGTGGGTCGAAAGCTTCAACTTTGGTTTAGATCTTTGGGCCTTTTAGCGTATTCAGAGATGGAGGGCTTTACTTACAGGCTTGAATGCAACTTTAGAACTTCAAGTCTTCAGATCTTCAAGGCAACAGACAGGCAGGGCTTTAGAGCTTCTTTTACTTGATCTTTCTTCCTTGGGTTTGATGGTTTTCTGAATCTCTGGCTTGATCTTCGTGGTTGTAGACTTATAGAAGATGTGAGCCAAAAGCTTCGTCTTGATTATGAAGAACTTGAATCTTTAGACTTTAATGCAGTATTTTGGGACTTCAAGTCTACAGATCTTTAGGTCTTCAAGACTTTAAAGCAGGTGTCAGAGTAGTAGAGCTTCTTTTGATCCTCCTTCTTGATCCTTGATCATCTGGTCCCCTCTGGCCTTCTGGTCCCTTTGAATAGGAGATGACTACCTCTATTTTTAGATTTATAGGGGAGAGTCCTCCTTGAATTAGAGATAATTTCCAATTTAATCAGGGATTATCTACATGTGAGAGGGTGGAGTTCTACTTGTTCTCAACCACTTAGGAGATTATCCAATATAAGATAATTCTTAATTTAAGAATTATTTAAATTTTGATTAGATAGCTTTTAGATAATTTGTTTGAGAATTATCTAGAATTTTCTTGTATTTCATATTTAATGAGAATTATTATAATTTTAATTTAATTATTCTCTGTGTGTCTCATTTGAATTAATCACAGATTCAATTTGAGAGAATCTTATATTAGTGGGATCATGTCATGTGGCAGAATTTTGATCTCCAAAATTTCTCCTTCTACACACGACAACAATCTCATTCAAAAAACTTAGTTATGCCAATTTAAATAGAATATTGCACCCAACACATATTACACAGCATCTATAATATAAAATTAATGTTTAATAGGAGTTGGTGTTTAACAGTAAGAAAAAAAATATCAACTTTCGTCTAGTTTTAATTAGGTTAACTAATCAATGTTATGGTTATTGAAAATTTAAGTAATAAGTTATTAAATAAATTATTTATTTAGCTTAAAAATATCTTATATTTAAGGATATACAGAAGAATAAATAAATCATTTAATAAATCCAAGAGTCCCGATACTGTGATACCTGGTGGGTATGCCTGCATAAACCTGATTATTAAAGGGCAATCGTTTATAGAATCGGAACCTGATTATGTACCGGTTCTATAAATTGGGAACTAAATATTGCTAAACAGGTTCGGTTCTGTTGG
Organism: Pachysandra terminalis; assembly: GCA_031762675.1. Lineage (NCBI taxonomy): Eukaryota > Viridiplantae > Streptophyta > Magnoliopsida > Buxales > Buxaceae > Pachysandra > Pachysandra terminalis. The sequence continues at coordinate 22,604,186 of JAUPMG010000001.1, forward strand.
GTTTGTTGGATATTAGATACCCATCGACACCCCTATATACAAACGGCTAATTTTCAGAGGCCTGATATGGCCAGAAACATGGCTATGTTGTGTTGGGGCCGAACAAGCACCCACAATTTCCCCTAAAATTATAACATTATATTAATCTATATTAAAATATTATGATGTATATATACTAACATTATAATATTATAATTTCTATACATTGAAATAATATTATAATAATTTTTAGATAAAAAGTTATTATATAATTTCTGTCATTGTATAACTTATAAAAACATTTATAATAACTATCCGAGCTTGTCCGAGCTGCAAGTCCTGAAACCCATATCTATCATGGCACTGCCTATAGTACCTTGTATTGTGTCCTAAAACACATAATTTGTGTGATTGGGGTGGTGTTTTGGCGCTTAGAATGCGAATTTGCGTTCTGAACGCGGAACGTCCCCAATCCTCTGATTTGGCTTTTCCAATTGGATCCGGATCCTCTCAAATTACAATAACTTGTTAGTTGATTTGAAACCAATCAGAAGACGACACGTGGAATAAAAACCTAATTAAAAATATTTAAAACTTCTTTTTTGATAAATCGAGAACAAAATCACTTTATCATTAATAACAATGTGACATTTTCATTACACGTGTTGTCTTCTGATTGTTTTCAAATCAACTAACTGGTGATTGTAACTTGAGAGGATCTCGTTCCTTTTCAATCCACGGATTTGAAATTACAGTCTCCGAATTAGAGTAAAAGTGCAAATATATGTGAGTTTTCTTGTAATTTTGTAAATTTTTTCATGAAAATACAAAAATAGATGTGTTGTATTTAAAAAAAAAGGATAAATTAAGTTGATAGAAACGATTAAATTAAGATATTTTTTATATTGTCATTTTTCTTATATATGTGGTTAAACAAAGGAATATAAATTAAAATATTTTTGTACATGAAATATTTTCAAGAACACAAATTATTTTCAAGAACACAAAATATTGTCTCGAATATATATATATATATATATATATTCGAGAACACAAATTATTTTCAAGTTTGATGCTCTCGGTCTCACACCCGCTTGGTGTTCTAGTGACTTGAGTTATGAATGGTTTAACCATGCCGGATACGGCAGCCCATGTACACCCTAGTGTGACCTCCCGTCAATCATGTTGGGAGAAAGCGTTATTTTAAAAAGGTGAAGTAAGGTTTCTGTAATTACATCATAACTTACTGTAGATTTTTAAAATTTACCCAAAATTTTTTGAAACAGAGGATCCGGCGTGCGAGTGCGGAACCTCTGTGATGAATTCACCGTGTGATCGGTGTGTGATGAGACTAGAGACCGCAAAATGATAATTATTTTCCTCATGGAGTAAGTGCAAAAATAAAATTATCATTTTGCCATCAACGCTAGCTCTCATCAACGCTAGCTCTCATAAGTCATAACACGCCCATCAAAGGGCGTGTTCATCACAGAGATCCGTCTCCGGTGCGGGATTACAGGAAGAAAAGAAAACGAGAGGATCTCACTACGTCTAGTACAAGGGTTTTAAGAGTAGCAGAGCTCGTAAAGTTAAAGCTCTTCCCTCTTCTTCTTCTTCCATCGATAAGAGTAGAGTTCTCTTCGGAAAGATTCACTTTGGCACTGTTTTTCACTGGTTTTCATCAATTTATTTGGTTAGCCCTGAAACCTGGCTCCCACATCGGCCGGTCTTGCTCGTCTTTTCCGTAGCTTTTCAACTTGGGAATCCACCACTGACGGCTCTTCTTCTTGCGATTACTACGGCAACCGTGGGTCCCACTCTCTATACCGACTTTCCCTTCTATAACCTGCGGCTTCAACCATGGCTACAAGCATCTATTCGTCACTGTAATCTCTGCCATCACAAGCCAAGATCGACTGAGCTTGAAGCAAGAGATTAGCTAGGATCTGCTAATACAGGTAATAACCATTACCCGATTGTCCTTGTGCTTTTATGTTTTAGACAAGAACATGATTAGGGCATTATGGCTGCCCTGTTTTATCTATATTTTTCTTGATTTTGCTTCTGTCAAAACGGCTGATTCGTTTGAGGTGTTGTTAAATTTTTAGTTTAATCATAAACATATGCGAACGGATGTTTTGTTTTTGTATTCCTTAGTCGATTGTTATATTCTTTCAGGTTTGTATAATATTTCGTGTTTGATTAAGGAGATTTGGAAATGGTTCAGGTTTTTGGGTTTTCTTGGTTGTATCTCAGTTTACATTTTCTTATTTTGGTTCACATGTTATGATCTTAAGTAATTTAACTGTTTTGCTTCATTAGATTAATGAGTGAGAATGGTATTCTTCAAGCTCAAAACATTCTATATTAGTCAGTTGTCAAAATTTGGGAAGCATGCGCATAGGTTCGGGCTATGCACCTCCTGCATACTTTCTTTCAATTTTTATTTGGTTAAAATCTGATTGTTCTGCACCTCTACAGCATACTTGTATTTTTATACCGCTCCCTTTCTCTCAATTCCATTTATCATGCTTCATTGTCTTTCTCCAATTTATTTTATGGCACACACACACATATATATATGTATGTATGTATATTGTTTTTGCATCCCTGTTGATTCAGCTACATATAGTTGTGCCTGAGCTCCTCCAGGAATTGTGTTTTAATTTTTAGAGCCTGTCCCAGGGTAGAGCGGGTGCCTCATACCTTCCACTCTCTTAACTAAACCTCCTTATCTAATTCTGGTTAGACCGTCTTATAGGTTTTTGCTATCAATCTAATTTTGAACTTGATTGATTCATAGGCGACCATCCACACCTTGACCCATTGGATGGTGGTGATTCTAAATTGATCCAATTGAAAATTTGTATATGGAGAAGGTGGGGGAAGTACTCTTAGACAAGCGACATTTGCCAAATAAAATGCCATGTGCAAAATCAATGCCCAATCAGATTTATAATTTTGGTGTTTTTAACTATTAAACTGGTCCTCATAGCTATTTCTGTTTGTTTTGTCCTCAAAAACTAAATAGGGAGTTGCGTTTTTCTAGTGGAATGCTCCAAACTTAGAAAGTTGTTGAGACATGTATCTCACATGTGATAGCTTATTTGGCAAACCTTACTTATCCACTTGTACTTTCCAATGGCTCCTTCCTTGTATACTTATTTCAAGCCTATAATCATTTGTTATATGGCAAAAACCCTTTCCTACCAACCAACTTTTCTCTCTCTCTCTCTCTCTCTCTCTCTCTCTCTCTCTCTCTCTCTCCCTCCCTCCCTCCCTCCCTCCCTCTTTGTCTGTGTGTGAAATTTTGATATCTGTTGTTACATGTGGCAAAATTTATTATTCAAGTATTGATGAAATTTGTGCGGGTAAAATATTGTTCATGTGGATTATCTAGAGGTTACTCTCTTATGTAGACAGTTTGAATTGACCACCTCATCATGCTATAGTGGCATAAAAAGCCATGCTTCACCCATCAACTAAGAGGTATACCAAAATACCTTTTACCTGAAACAAGGGAGTAAAGTTGAAATATAGGCATAATAACTCTTAACCACAACCATGAAGCATGATATCTAAGTTTGACATGCAACTTAAACCCATATACGTCTCATTAAGTTTGATCAAGAATTTTCTGACTTCTATTTCTTTTAAGAATTGAAGCAAAATTATCTCTTACCGAAATTGCCTTTGATTGGCATGGTACCTTTTTTTTTTGATAAGTGATGAATTATATAAAAGATAAAGAACAACGAAGAGGAAAACAACCACCAAGGCTAAAGAGCCTAATCTCAAGCCTTGGACGAAGGAAAAACAAAAAGTGCATAATAGAAGCCAATCCCTATAACCCCAACACCCAACAGATCTACAGCTCCCCAAACAAAGGTCAACGGAAGGTCAATCTTCCTGTATCATCTCCAAAGACGGGATCCCCTTGAACATGACACTCCTTCCTAAACTCCTAGCCAAAATCTCAGCTGCCATATTGGCCCCCCGAGATACGAGATGGAACGAGATACTCCAATCCCTGCTTAAGGACCAAGCTAGATGAACCAGATGAATAAATCTCCATGCACACTGCCCAAGTCTCCTCAACCAATCAATACTAGAAGACGAAGAACACTCCATAATCAAATTCCGATAGCCCTGCGCCTTAGCAAAACTCAACTCGGCCCCTAAAGCCACCAAAACAGCCCTCACCAACTCTCCATCATCACCTGGGCTAGAGAAAGCTAAAAGAATAACCCCCTCACTATCTATAAACACACCGCCAACCTCGGAGGGGCTGGAAGAAGCCAAGGAGAAACCGTCAATGTTAAGCTTCACCCACCCATCCTCTGAGGGCCTCCAGACAGAATGCAACGGCAAAGGGCAACTGCCACTCACTGAAATCCTATACCACTCTCTCTGGATGTCTGCTGTCGTAATACCAACAAATTGAGTCCTCACACGCCCACGAAGCCACAAACACCATGATCCCTTCAATCATGCTCGAAGTCAAGGACGAGGTATCCTAGAAAATCCTCAGATTACGCTCCCTTCAAATATGCCATAAACACCATGATACAAAATACGTCTCCTCTCTGCCAAACCCGAGAACCTCCACTCTGCTAACAGATTGCATATACCCACCGGCATAATCCACACCCTCCCGATAGTACTTAAAAAGAAACTCCAAATCTCAACAGCCACAAAATAGTGACGAAACAAATGGTTAGGTGTCTCCTCTCTACATAAAAAACTCATATGTGGTGAGAGAGCCATATACCTCCTCTGTCTTTGGATCATATACGCCGTGTTAATCCGATAAAGCAATGCAGACCAAACAAAAGCCCCAACTCTAGGTGGAGCAGGAGAGGATCACATACTGGGCAGAAAATGAGATAGGGGCCCAAAGTCTATTAGCTCAGAACTGACTGAAAAGGGACTGACACGAGATGACACCTCTCAGATCCGGAGACCAAATCCTCTTATCCGGCCACTCCTGACACACGAATAAATCCCCGAGAAACTCAAAAAGAGAAGGCATATCCACCATCTCTACCTCCCCAACATTTCTGTAAAGAGGAAGATTCCACACGACCGGATCTCGACCAAGAAAGGACTTCACTCACCAAAGAGGACTGAAACTGGACTAATCTAAAAACTCTAAGGTAAACGAAGATAAAATGGGACCTCCCCAATCCACACATCATACCAAAAGAAAATAGAAGACCCACAACCCACCATGAATCGGACCATAGAAAAGAAAAGGGGGGCTAAGACCAAAACTGCTTTCCATGGGCTTGCCGATAGTGCTCTTGCATTTAGATTCAAATCCCTCCCATTCACATGGATGCCATACTTGCTAACGATCATCTTGCACCGCAGATTTTCCTGCTCGTTGTTGAACTTCCAAAACCATTTAGCCAGCCAAGCCGAGTTCTGATCCACTATGTTACCCAAATTCATCCCACTTAGATCCTTCGCCTTACACACCTCCTTCCACTTAACTAGATGGTCCCTCGTCTTCCCGTTTCCCTCCCATAAAAATCTCCGCTGAAGCTTCTCGATGTGAGAGGCCACTACTTTAGGCATACGGAAAAGTGGCATGTAGTTATGGTAGCTTCAGAAACTAAGCTACCCCAAATCATCCCAAGCCAAAAATTAGGATGAACTCTCTGCAGTATACACCATGAATCTCCCGTAAGATTAAAGCCCATTCAGCTCAAACATGACCAATAGAACTGTACAAATCCGCACAGAGGATTCCCTATCATCACATGTCCTCATGTTATGCTTCCTTCCATGGACCTCAGTAGATTGTAATAGGAGCCATCTTTCAAATAATAGATGCTTGCTCTAGTTACCCCTTGTTCCTTTTTGAGTTAAAAATAATTCTGTTTATGATCTAGTGAGCTTGAACTAATAAATGAGAAAAGAAAATAATCCAAACTTGAATTAGAGTTTTGATAAAAAGGTTATATTGTGTTCACCGTTTCTCTTTTTCTGATCAATTTTTTTAGTAAAAGCATGTTGTACAATGAACATTGCCCTTGATCATCTTCGTGAATTGCAGACTGGTCGGATATGAAAAAAGGACTGCATCCCCAATTGCAGTGAATTTCCTATGTAACACAGAGTGGGAGATTGATGCATGTAATGATGACCAAAATACACCATGTTGGTAAAGTCTACCATTTTAGACCGAAGCGCCAGGTGGCCCAAAGCCTTGGCTAGGTTGCCAAGTTCAACCGTATGGAATAAAAAATGAGGAAGACGAGGACAAATGATCCATTCAAGATACAGAGGGAAGCGTAGACCTGATTAGTACTTTGAAGCAAATTGGTTATTGTTTCCCAGTTGCTTCTGGATCAGACTTTCTTTCTTTCCTTTTTTGGGTAGGGAAAGGGATCAGTGTCAATTATCTAGAAATTACAGAGATTTGACAGTTAAGTTGTTTGTCACATGAAATTTGTACTCAGGTTCTACCATCTAAAGAAATCATGGAGATTTTAACAATTAAACTTGGCCACGAGTTTGCCACATTTGTTTAGGTTCTGATCTATTATTCTGTTATTCTGTTATGCATTTTCTTTTTAGGTTCTATTATGATATTTGTACTATAATTTTGTGGAAGGTTTAAGGTATACATTTGGAAGATTATACCAGTAAGCCAATCATGACAAAGCATATAGTTTATGCCTTGTTTGACATTTGATGAAGACTTTCGAAATGGAAAATAGATGATAAGATTGCCTAAAATTATACATCGAGCAGTGGGGTTCTTCAAAACAAGAAAAAGCTATGCCACCTGATAAGATTTACCTGCACAATTTGATGAGTTGTGGGACCAAATCCATAGCCAATCAGATAGGAGTTCAATGATCTTTTTGAGATGGGCTTCCATGTGTAAGTTATACATCTTACTGTATTTCTCTCTCGGGAGCTTTTTACCAAATAATCCGGATTTATAACTTTATTTCCTGCTTTTGTCCTCTGATTTCTACTTTATTTTTGCTCTTTTGGGTTCCTAATCCACGTTTGTCTAGTTTTCTTTCACTCTCCATGATTTGCTGTTCTACGTGAGAGATCTCACTCTGGTTGAGTCTGTAGTCTCTCTCTCTCGGTGGTTGATCCTAAAGATCGTGCTTGAGATCCCTTCCTTACTTTTATTTTTTATTTTTCCTTTTCTTCGTGTTTTTTCTGAACCTAAAACCTAAAAACACTTCTCTCACATGCTTGCCCGTCAAGATTTTGCAAGGTAACAACTCCTAGAAGATAAGCATAGATACGTTCATCTCTGCCTTTCTGTAGACTTTCAGAGGATACTTTCCATCACAAATCACACAGGTATGTGCCTATGATTTTTATCTCTAGGGCCACTTTTTATTTATTTTATTTTATCTAAGGGTTATTAGGGTTTGAATTCTGAAAATTCCAGTTTTTTTTTTTTTTTTTTGGGTGGTGGTTGTCGGCAGTGATCATCTTCTGGGTTCGTGCTTCCAGGATTGAAATCTGTTTCATGAAATTTTACTTGAGTTGCTTTTCCCTTTTCTAGTTTAATTCTCTCTGTCTCCTTTCTAATAAATTGAAACCTAGACCTATTCATAATGATGCTTTTGCAAGAAAAGTAGCAACAGTAACAAATCCAATTAGTATGCATCGTTTTTTTATTTATTTTTTATTTTTTTTTGGTTTTTTAAATCATGTTTAAAAGGCT
>JAUPMG010000001.1:22611969-22631825 GCA_031762675.1 Pachysandra terminalis
TCTCGTGGAGGTGGTGGCAGTGGGGGGCGTGGGTTTGGGAGAGGCAGAGGACGGGGGAGAGGCCGTGATGAAAAGGTTTCAGTAGAAGATCTCGATGCTGATTTGGACAAGTACCACACAGAATCAATGCAAATAAATTGAAGCGATATTTATATATCCATTGGCTTCTTAAGTCTACTGGAATGACAATTGCATGCCTGATGCAACAGCTGAATTATGTGTGTTTCTTAACAGTATGCTACTTTATCAAGAGAAAGAACACACTCGTCGTAACTTTTACAATTTGGTTTTCGGAGCTTGGGATTGTAATGTTAGTTGTTGCTCCTTTGATTTCGATATATTACTTGGGTTAAAGACAGCAACAGTACTGTTTTGCCCCCTTCTCTACGATGTTAGAATTTTTAGTAAGAAGGTGTTTACCTCCCCTTGGTGATTGAAGCAAAGAAATGTAGCTGGTTGCAAGAGTGAAGGAGAATTGATTTGTATCTGCTTCTTCTCTCTCTCTCCATTGATGCCAAAGCAGGGAGCTGCTAGGCACAGGTGAGAACGGTTAAAGGTAGATGTGCCTTTCTCTATAAACTTTATGCAACTGCTGAAATGGTTTGGATTTGCCGTCTCCTGTGCATGATAAATGCTGCGGTGGTTGATTAAATTGGTTGCTTTTTGCAGTTGGAATATTACACTTGTTTTACGTCTTTTAATCGCTTTCATAGATCCTATTTGTTGTATGGAGCATGGGAGCTTCTTTTGCCTTTTTAGATGGTTTTGCTGTCTGGGTTTAATCAGGGAAATGGAGTGGACAAGGGAAGTGCAGCTTTCAGTTTATGATTTAGGTAGGTATCATTCGACAGCTTGTCACTATTTGCAATTCCAAGATACAAGCTTGTGTTGCTTGATGGGGGGAACGTCCATGCAGGGATGAGGTGTGTGAAGCAAGAATTTGATAGCAGATCATGAGCAATTACTGCTGAACTGCCGGCACTTGGTACTTGTCGAGGCTGTTCAGGTTGTACTGGGAAGGTGGGCTACCCCTTCTTCTGTTGCTCGAGAACTGTACCATACCATGGTGATATACCATGCTATCCACTCAGAAAATTTGGGTATTTGCTTGCTTCATCCTGATGTAGCTTGATTTTTCTTCACTGGGGTAAATGATCAGTAGGCGTTAGAACCTTCTTCGAAACAGAATTGGTTTGAGGCAATAGCTTTCCCCAGCAACTTTGCATTTGGTCTGCCGGATATTAGATCATCAGAACGTTCTATTGGATGAGCTCTTGTAGCATGATGCTTCAGGAGAGAAGAAAATGAGGTCTTTACACTGGGAAAGGGCGAAATGAAAGAACCAGTGGTTAGCATCTTCACCAATATGGTTTTAGAAAGCGTTATTGGCTACTAGAATTGTTACTTGTTTTATTTACCGGAGAGAATAAGAATGAAGTTTCTTGTAATTCCATGCGACAAAAGTCTTCCTCACCAGCTAACCTTGTAACACCACCAAACCATTTTATTGTGTATCAAAGTTTTACATGAAGAAAGACGTTAGTTTAAGCCTCTCCTTTCTGCTACAGGCTGAATCTGTAGTACGACTTAAAGTTGACCGACAGCATACGTTTTAGAGGGCGTTGTTCAAAGTCTCACCACATTTCTCTTGAGCATTTAGCCGGACAACCCACCGGCTCCTTAAAAGTCAATACTTTTTGACAGTTTTTGCCTACTAGACAATACGTTGATGCACCCTTGAGGGGGCAAGGAAGACTTGCTTTTGCCATTACTACAGGCAGTATCCAACAACCATTTACGTTCCGTGTCAAACAAACATGCATTTTTTTTTTTAAATATATAAATACGAAGCAATTCCCAGAAACAACAATGGACATATCAGACACATCATAAAACATCAACTGCAAGTTGCATTTAAAGTTACAGAAGATTTGACGAGTTTAAGGTCAGAAGCTCTTTGGTTTTCTCATATTTTCCCAACCAGCAAAAATCAACCTCAGCAGAGAGTAAAATACCGCTCTTATGCAAGACATTACGAAATTCCAACAAGATGATGGCCAGTACCATGGATAAAGCAACCTGAAGAAGAGACTAATAAGATGACGGGGATATTGTCCCACCTGTAATCACAAGGGGTAGTCAGTCACACTGAAACAGACAAGTTCCCAAAGCTGTAACAGTATTTAAGCCAATTGTAAACAATTTCATAGGTACAAGTTTCTGCACTAGAAAATATCCTCAGAGACAACTGAAATTAGGTTTACAAAAGGTGGTCGATGAAACATATCAACTTGTTCGTAGGGGTTCAAGAAAAGATGAAGGTGGTGACTACCAACCAGCTACACTACAATTCGAGTTCGTGGTGATGTTTCAATTCGTAATTGGAAAAAAAAAATGGTACCATGATACTACTCAAAAGTTTCAGCCCTTTTGGTTACAATTCAATGTATGGGGACCTGGTCACTGATCCCATGAATGTAGGGACGTCAATGGGCCCGAGCCATGCTCAGTCCTAGCACAGCCCAATCAAAAAATAAGTAATCCCTGGCCCACCCAAAGCCCGGTCACGGCCCTATCTTTACACCCCAAGCCCAAGCCCAAGCCCAAGCCCTATTTAAAGCCATAAGATTGTAACCATCTTTCTCCGTATATTTAGAATCTTAAAATTAAAAAGAAAACATCTAATTACAAAAGAAACAATCTCCCTAGTTTAAAACACTTTTCAAACAAAGCTTTGACAACTAAATAAGCGATGATATTATGAATGTTTGATGAGTAGATAACACCAGTATTCCAAGTAATGACTAAAAAAATATCATCCCGCTGAACCTAATGATTATGAAAGTAAACTCATCCTTTGGTGCAAGCCCATAAGATATATATGATAAAAATCATAGTAATTTAATGTATAGGTGATAGAGTCGGGCTTTATTGGGCTGGGCTGAGGAAGGCCCTAGCCTGGCCCAAAATATGATACGGGCTTAAAAATGAGTCCAAGCCCAGCCCAAGCCCGAAAACATAGGCTAAGCCCACCCTAAAGTTACTTTGGGCCGAACGGGCATGGGTTGGCAGGCCTGCACAAATTGACAGCCCTAAATGAATGACCTATTGGAGGCATAGTGTAAAGGATCGGAATTGAAACCGATCCTAAACTAATGCGAAACGGAATGACTCGGTCCGATCCCAAGTTGACTCGGGCGATCCAACTTGGAATCGGCGAGTCGGATCGTCCGAGTTGGGTTTTTTGAGGGAGAATGTATTGATTTCAGATCATCCAATCCCCGAGTTGGATCCGAGATTAAACAATATGATTGGAGGTGTAGAAGAGCATTCATATGAAGAACAATACAAAAGGGAAAGGGCCACGAACAGTGATGGATAATGTCAAGTTGACCAAAGAGAAATATTGGTCACCTGTACAGGAATAGTATAACCGAAGAAAGTTTCTTGTATGAGCATGCAATTGGAAGGTATGCCATGCTACATATTGAGAAAGTTGCACGGACATAGTAGCAAAGAGATTGTAGAAAATGAGTAATTGAAGCCTGAGTCTCATACAAGGCTGCATAAAAATTGGTTTATTGATGCAAGACACATATATAACAAAGGAATACTTTGTTTCACTTTCCACCAGTAAAAACTAAAAGATACTGTTTCATTTGATTATGCTTGCCTCGGAATGGCGTTCCAATGGATCTCATGTTACGACTTCCAAGGACAAATTTTCATTTGATGTCAATAGACTGTGCCAATGGTACAATGATGCTACGATACATGAGTTGTCTTATGTGGCCTGAGCATGCTCAAGGAATGCATTGTGTGTTGTATGCCCTCAATGCTTGGTATATGGGGCTCCATGGTTGTTCTTGGTAAGCTGCAATGGCATCCGGGGGCACACAAGGATGTTCAGTCTGGTTGAGTACCTCAGTCACCCTATGGGCGTATTGGTTGGGCCTCGATGATAAGGGGACCTCATGAGTGGGGTGAGCACATGGTTGGCGCTGTGAAGCAACTTGTGGGCTAGTGGGACTCTCAAGGCAAGTTGAATCCCATCGATACATCATGTGGACACTGGTTAAGGGTTAAAAGCACTCGAATGGTGAGGCTGGCCTTGGTTAAGTGATGGTCAGGGTGGCACACAGTCAATCCACTACATGTGAATGTCCATAGAGATGAGAACAAGCTGATGACCTAAGTGAACTTTACCCAACTCTGCACGAGCTCTTTAAGAATGAGGCAGGCTCAAGCTTGGTTTATGCTCGTCGTCATTTGGCTCAAGAATGGCTCAAGTCAGTTACCATTCAAAGGTTCTAGGCTTGGTCTGGCCCAATTTTGTCAATGGCCCTGAACATGGTTTCCCAACTTCTAATTTGCAAAAACTACAAAGCCCATGAATTTAGTATTGTTCCTTCCTTTTCTTCCTGCTAATAAAGTTCTCATAATTCATTAAAAAAATGAATGTAGTGTATCTTCCATCAAATCTAAATATTATGATATTCTACTTTCAAAATCTAACTATAATATTTAGCTTCATGGATGTACAAGTTTTAAGTATACATTACTATAAAGATATCAAGTTAAGCTTTAACCAGCAAATGTCACCCATGCTTGGCTTGGGTTTGTTAAAGAAATGAGCCATTTTTTCATCAAGATTTGGCTCCTCTTTAACCACAAGGAAAAGTGAAAAAGGTGGCTACAATAGCTCTAATGGAAGGAGCGATTGAAGGGAGGATTCTACGCAATCAAATATCACATTAGTTGTCTGTAAGAGTTTAATAAATCTCCTATCATTACTTTGAAAAACTCATACTAGAACATAGAATTATCATGAATTTGATGAGTAACAAGAGAACTTGGGTTTAAATCAGCTTCCAAGGGAAAGAATGGATGATATTGCTCAAATTCTGGATGACTATACTGTTACTAGTTGTTGTGGTTCCTCCAATTGATATTTGGTGGAAGATCAAGCATATGACTGGAAGTATGTGGGTTTTTGAAGCATCAAGCATTGTTGACAAATATGAACTGGGATCTACTTTAGCAGTAATTCAAGGCAAAACTCACAGGAGCTGTGTTCTCTACAACCCAAGAAAATCATTTGATGCTTCACAAATAAAATTCATATTTTACGGGTATTTTAAGTCTTCTTGTACAGTAGCTTCTTGTGTAGAAGAGAAAGTCTAGCGGCAGTTTCAGCATTTCAATATATATTAGAGGCAATTTAACAATGTTTCACCTTTCAGTTGGAATCATTAATCCTAATATCCTATGCTATAGGGACTTGGTATGTTAGTTTGGTAGACGAGTTGCATAGGACTTAGGACTGCATGTCTATGAGAATTCAGATTGTTATGCATTTAAAGTAGTAGTTGACTGTCCAGTATATATATGGTAGTAAAAGGAGCCATGACGTACTCTATATGTCAAATGAAAATCAGCAAAAAGTCTTTTGGCGTGGCAAATTACTTATTTTTCTTTCTGAAAATTCCCCCCGCTAAAGCCTATATTTAGGGTTTGTAGATGTTGCCCATAAAATTAGAACCGGATGGCTTCGATGGAAAAGTGCTTCTAGAGTATTATGCGATCGATGGGTTCCACTCAAATCAAAAGAAAATTTTTATAGGACATGGCCTGCTATAAGGTATGGATCAGAATGTTGGGCAACTTGAAGCAACATATGCATAGAATGAACGTTGCTGAGATGAGAATGTTGAGATGGATGTGGGCAGACTAGAAAAGATAAGGGAAGGAATGAACATATTTGAAGTTGTTTAGTGTGGCTCAATTTGGAGATGAGATAAAGGAAAGTATGTTAAGGTGGTTTGGTCATGTAAAGCGAAGACCAAGGGAAATAGCTGTGAGAAGGTGTGAGAGAGAAATCATTAAAGGTTCTATGAGGGGAGAGGAAGACCTAAAAGAACTTGGATGGAGTCAATCAAAAAGGATTTGCGTACTCGTAATTTGACTGAAGATATGGTTTTTGACAGATTGAGATGGAGGAACAGGATTGTTGTTGCTGACCCCAATTAGTTGGGATATGGCATATGATGATGATGATGATATTTGACGTATTAATATTAGTAAAGAAATACACAAGTACACATTTTTCTAAGGAAATTTTCCCTGCATACACAAAGTATACCAAGGGAGAAGAATATTACAGCAACAGATGTTACCCCCTAAAGAACAACCCAGTTCTTAGAAAAATCAGAAAAAAGAAAACACAGCTCTAAATGATGGAAGGATTACTGCCCCCGCAAAAGTTAAAGACAAGGTCTTCTCCAAAATTGCTAACATATCAAGCTCCTTCCCATTAAGAAATGCTAGATTCCTAGTGTTCCATTCCTTCATAAAGTCCACCAAACAGTTAATGGGTCAGTGTTCCACAAAATCAAATTCCTACTACGTTCTTTATGACAACCCAACTCATCAAAGCATCTCCAAGAAGCCCGGACAGCACCACCACATGTTAAATTTCAACCAGACAGAGGATCACACAAACTAAGCCACCTAACAATGCATCAAAAGATAATCTGTAGTTTTTGCACCCTTCTTACACACCACACATTGATTAGGAAGCATCCATCCACTAATAGTAAGAAAATCAATAGTGAGAATAAAGAAACTTTAGAAGGAACCAGTTATATCCAAATCAACTTTGTTATTTCCATTGCAGTTTCTATTAGCATCAAAAATCCTCCGAAAGGTATAACTTTTAACCCATGAAAAAACTCACCAACAAAGCCAACCTCCAATAAATAATGATCTTCTACAAAAGAAATTTTTTGCGAAAACTAGCTCGAAAACCCATGTCCAAGCCCTCTCAACCCTATATAGATGCCACATGGATTCCACTACAAGCACATTCACCTGGCATCATATAAGATAATACACTGTCTCTGTCCTGCCCATACAAGTTTAGTAAAGGCGCCTGGTCAAGGTAACTACACAATATCTCTTGCTCATATAAATGAGTGAAGGTATGATTTCTGAGTTAAATCCGGGTGTAGGTCTCTGGCAATAGATGAGAGTTTGTTTTTGTCCAAAAAGATATAAATTTAATGGTCTATTGGTCTTGCTGCAGTTGTCTTAGTGTCTGGATTGAAGCCACAGCTGCAACAACCAAATCTTGGAGTCGGAGAAACTGAATCAGCCAACTGAACCCGGTCTCATCTGGATCTTTGTGTCACTCCAAAAAAAAACCATGATAAACACGTGGTTTCTCAAATCTATACGAGGACCCACTTCGAATTGATTCAAGGATAAAAGTGCAGAAATAAGTTGGGAAGTTCTAAAAAAAAAAAAGGAGAGAAGGAAATGAAGATGAAAGACAAGGGTCAAAAAGCTTAAATTCTTTCATAAGCCTCTTTAGGGAAGGGTGAAACCAGGCTGCAATGCTAGACATCTATACTGTCAACATGAAACCTCTTTGTAGTGACAGAAGATAAAACCCTCAGAGATGATCAAATGAAAAAAAAAAGTAGCAAAGAATGAAGAAAGCTAAATTCTCCATCAGAAAAGAGAGAGGGAGAGAGAGAGAGAGAGAGAGAGAGAGAGATTTACTGTTTGAACATTTATTCTTGTGCTTGTTCATCTATAACCAGTGCACAGTGAATATCCACTTTGAAGAACTGACATGTTAGACTGTCAAACTTAAGGGGGATTAGATAGGGAAAAGCATGATTGTGAAGCTTATGAGTGCTGTGGAATCCCTCCTAAAATCCACCTCATGAGACAATCTAGATTCTCTATTATACATATTCCACCATAGCACTATGTGCACTGCACATTGAAATTAACCCATGACCAATTGCTCAGTGTGGCACACCATAGGACTGCATCTCTATTTGCTGATGCGTCAAAACTGTATCTGAAATGATGATTTTCTAATATTCACAAAAACAAAAATGTAACTGATTCCAATGCAACCCATGCTAATAATAAATTTGAAGGTGGTACGTGTTTCTATCAAATTTCTAATCTATTAGGCTAGAAAGAATCAGAGAGCTACTCACAGGGAAAAGCAGATCTAATGCATCCCAGGCCGCATGGCGAACAGCTCTTGTTGGATACATTGGACCACCAGGTGATGTGAAGCTATACAAACAGGCCTTCAGCCTTGTGCTTGTGGTCATTCTCAGCTCGAAGCCTACAAAAATAATCATTTTCACTATTATAATAATACAAACACAATAACAGCAAGTTCTGTTATTAAGCATCTCAAAGTTTCACAGCATGCACAATATGAAATCAGCGGTCAAAATGGTAATCACCTTGGAGGACTTTCATTTGAGAAAGGTAATGTAGCAGTACTGGTTCCACTTTCAACTTTTGAAGCTGGCAAAACAAGTAATATAACACCATTAAAAAATAAAAACATTATAACTACAGCTCTCTGTTCAAGAAGAAATAAACTCATTAACATGTATGCTTTCAAAGATACTACTGTTGGTATACTGTATACCTGATCTGTGAGCTCTATAACAAAAATGTCTGCTGGACCACCAATCAAAAAGGCATTTGGAAATATGGGAAATTGCTTCAAGAATGTTTCAAGCTTGTCAACTGCATGTAACAAAAGCAAAAGTTATCAAAGTAGAAACATTAGGTTGATCAAACAGCACAGTTTCTCTACTGATAAAGCCGCACCTAAGTTGTAAAAGAATATGAACCTGGACAGGAGAAGAAACAAATCTCGCTGCGCCTGCCAAATAGTTGAAAGGAACACTTTAGTGTTGAGCAAACATTTTTGTAACGCACCATAAAACACATTAAACAACTTCACACATAATTTTGATTGATATATAATTGAGGCCAGGTTCTGCAATCATCATGACACTAATAGTTGCTACAAACAGTAATAAGAAATATGCCTGACCTGCAAGGCAATTTTGTTTGAACGCATGGGCACAAGAGCAACCTCCTCAAGAAGATACTAAAGTGGAAGGAAAGACAAGAACAGTTAATTTGGTAATTAATCATCCTCAAATTTAAAAAAAAAAAAATGCTAAAA
Organism: Pachysandra terminalis; assembly: GCA_031762675.1. Lineage (NCBI taxonomy): Eukaryota > Viridiplantae > Streptophyta > Magnoliopsida > Buxales > Buxaceae > Pachysandra > Pachysandra terminalis. Next base: position 22,620,983 of record JAUPMG010000001.1, read on the forward strand.
TCACTCTATAAATTTTTGAAATAATAAATCCAAAATTCGTAAATTTCCAACAACACCCAAACATAGCCTAAAGCAGATTATCTTTGATTAGACCTTACTTCAATGATATATAAAATGAAGATGATTTATTCGGACAGGAAAAGGTTATACACTAAAAGGAATCTTACACGGAACAGAGAGAAAAAACGCCTAGTATTTGTCTGTATGTCAATCCTGCCAATAAGAATTTAATGAAAAATAAAAAATAAAAAACATCATGAAATTTCAAGGAATAAGAAAGAACAGCTGATGTGGCCGTACAAGTGGAAGTAGTGGACAGGGTTTTTTGTACCGGGACCGGACCGGAGATGGCCGGTACAGGTCCGGACTGACGATCAAGTTTTGAAATAAAACATGGATAGGTTCTACTGGCAGGTACCGGTCCGGTGCAGGTCGATACCAGTCTGGACCGTTCAGTCCATCACCTAAAAAAAAAAAGGACCGATTCTACCGGTCCAGACCGGCCAGTACAAAATCTTTTGATACCTTAGTTGGTATTGCAGCTTGGGACAGGACCGCTGAGGTCCGGTCCCGGTACGGACTGACCGGTAAAGACCAGTCCGGAAAACCATGGTAGTGGAACAAAGGTTACAACTTAGTAGGACAAGTAACTTATAAAGGAAGCACATACATAAAGGCCTCAAATATAGGATTTAATTCTGTCAAGTCATCGGCTACATTTAAATTGACTATGTTGATGGAATTCAATAAATTGATGATCATCCATACCAGAAAACATTTGTAGCACCTTCAACAAGGGCTGATGAATAGCGGACAAGTACTTCAGAATTTTCATGTTGAGCTTCAAATAACTGCATGGCCAAATTTACAGGGCTTATAACATGATGAAATACTACAGCAGACAAAAGGAATAATAGAAATAAAAGAATCAATGGAAATGAAATATAAACATATGTAGCCATCAATTAGAAGTTAGATGCTTCCAGTAACATGTACTTTAAAATTCATGATTTCGACACAAAAAACAGCAAAGCACAAATATATCAAGGATCAATAAAATATTTATTCTAGGTGCATGCGTATGATGTCTTCAATGTTTTAATGGTGTCTTATGGCCAGAACATGAAACGACGTTGCCTGATACTCTTAAAACTTTTAGAGGCTGGCACCTCATGTCTGCCAATTATTTAAGAAGATACACCAGAGATAGACCTTGAAACTAACATCTTTAATTTGATTGTTTCCCTCCCTCAAGTCCAACAGATTAACTATGCTCAGCATGAAGTAAAAAAGAAAAATGGCAACTCTTGTCTCCATTAGACTTTCATCTTTTTCATTTTATGTTTGTTTTCTCTTCTTCTTCTCAATGACAAATTTATGGGGAAAACCAGAATAGAAATTTGACAGGAAAAGGAAGAACAAACTTGCAAAGTCCTAGAACAATAGCAAAGCCACTAATCGGGATAACCCTATCCGAACTACCTATCGTCAACAATACAAATCAGGTACCCCTATAACATATCAAAATCATATCTTCAGTTAGATTATGTGCTTAAAATATTTTTCTAACCAAATTCGTTCAGGTCCTTTTGGATCTTCCTCTAGCCCTTCTTGGAGCCTTCAACTTGACCAATTCAGACGAGTGCAGATCAGGTGCGGGTGACTTAGTTAAGTGGGTGAGCGGGTGACTTAGTTAAGTGGGTGATTGCAGGCGGCACCCTATTGGTCCACCTCATTCAACTTCATGTGTACAAGTAATAAAAACTGTTTTAGATTTTTTTTTCACATGTGCGGGTGGCCAATAGGGTGTCGACCACATTCACCCGCACAACTAAGCCACCCGCACCTGATCTGTTGCCAATTCAGACTACCTCATAGGCACATCCATAGAAAACCAAGTTGTAAACAAATTTATCTAAATTCTCGGGTGACTAAAAGAAACACGGTGTAGCTTTAAATAGAAAAATTACAAAAAAAAAATGAAAGATTTATCTAACCAAATCTCTTTCAAATCCTAATATCAATAAATATCTTCAAATCATCCTAATCTTACCTTTATAATTTAGCCGAGATACACTTGCTATAGTGTATCTCATGTGTACCATAGAGGGGTGCTCCTCCTTTGATTGCTTTCCATTACTCTCTCTAGAAATATGAGATTTTGAAGGGAAAAAAAAATCTACATGAGTTTGATTCCAATAATTGGATCATGTGTTGGTGCTTGCCTTTCATTCTTGTTGTTGAAGTGTTATTTAAAGAGAGAAGATAGATAGGAGTTCCAATGGATCAGATCTCAATAGGTTAAGAAGGGTAAGGGCCTTTATGGACCAAAATAGCCTCAACGGAAAAAAATGAACCTCTTTGAATCAATGAAAAGGGGCATTTGTAATCTTGCCTCTTGTCCCGCCAAAGGGATTACTAGCCTCTTAAAAGGCTTCAATGAGCCCGAAACAAAAACTACTGGTCGTATTGATATTATCTCTGGTCTTGCCAAAGGGATCACGGGGCCCGAGATGGCCTAAATGGGTCTGAAAAGTGGGCTTTTTTTGTGACACTGAATTATTTCTTTTACATGATCAACAACCATAAAAAGAAGTGTATCAAGAAATGGTTGCTACAGAATGGTTATGTCATGTGAAATAATATTTAAGGCCCGAACCGAGAAATTATGTTGCCTTCGAGCATAGATAATGCGTAGGCTATGATGAACAGAACGATATACCAGTACTGCCAAAGTACCATGAAAAGATTCACAACAGTAGCGTCCATAGGTAGGATGGCCACGGTAGTTATATTTGCCGTCTTCTGACGACCAAAACGATGGATCGACTTTGATGATTCAGAAATACACCACTTGCAGGGAAAATGGAGTATGAGATCATAAACACAGCCATTTGTGTAGTGACCCTAACCCAGAAATTAATAATATAAGTTGATTTAAGGTCAATTAAATTGATTAAGTAAGCATAACTTGGAAATACAAGTTTAAATTGATTGTTTGATATTTCCAATAGGTGTAGAAACTTAAATTAGTCAATCTAAGAATGATCATAATCAATTAGGATAACCTTATAATATAAATTGTAAAGTTCGATTTGGAATGATTGAACTACTAACATGGATGTTACACTTTCGAAAAGTTATTGTTTAGAGTTGGGTTGAATTTGTAATTAAAAACAAATATGGGTAATAGGAATAATTAAGTGGAAGTATAGAGGATATAGAAGAATTAAACGAAATTGATTTGGGTTGAGAATTGAACTAGGCGTATGAATCATATATAGGATCAAGGGTAAATTAGTACAGTAGTTAAATTCAAATTCAAAGCAAGAACAAGGAAGTTTAAAATTAATAGGAGTTTGATTTTTGAAAGGATTCTTAGTGGGGAAGTTGCCTTATCAGTTAGGTTATGAGTGAAGGAGGTAAGAAAGGGATTTAGGAAGGGATTTGAGTGAAATAGGAAATCAGAAAAGGGGGAGTTTTATTTTGGACGTGAATAGTGTTTTTGGGGAAGGAGGATTAGGGTTTGGGTTTCTAGAGAGAAGAAAATACGAGAAAGAGAAAGAAAGGAAGCTGAAGCTAGATCTGGAAAAGAGAGAGGAGGCAAGGGAGAAGAAGAAGAGGTAGAAAGGAAGAGGAATCGATTGCTAACCAAATATCTAGAACATAACTGTAAGTCTCATTTTCTGTATAGTTCTTACAGAATATTGTGGTCGATCTCGGATTTATCGCATGGATTGTATTTTGTTGCCTTATGAATGAAAGCATGTTTAGTTTGATCATATTTAATATTTGACAATATTGGGATTGTTCTTTGATTCGTGTTTTAGATTTACACATTGCGTAAGTGACATTAAATACTTGATTTATTTCCTTGATTTTGTTTAAAAATGGTTTAATGTGTTTTTGATTGATTTAGTATTGATTAGAGGTACTAATATTGGTTTCCAATGATTCGGATCAGAATAGTCTCCGGTACCGGTACCTGCCGAAAAGCCCCGTCGGCAGGCACCGGCACACCAGTGGTGCTGCCGACAAGGTAAGAAATACACGGAGATGAGGTTTGTCGGCAAGTACCGGCACACCGGTGACGCTGCCGAAAGGGACTCAAAATACATTGTTTTTACTCCACCAGCAGGCACCGTCACACCGGTCACTCTGCCGATGGAGGTTGACCTGAGAAATTTGGTTGGTTTGGGTTTGGGATTTGTGCCATATGATTGTGGTATGGACTTTTGGAATCAAAGGGTGGTCTGAAGGCCTAAGCCAACCTGTGGGGAATCAACTTTGAGTTCCACAGCACACCTTACCCTACCAACTAGCCTATTGACTTGACCATGACGCGGGGTACTCCATAAGATTGATGATTGAATTGTGGACTATTATTATGGTTTTGGTTTCAGTAGTACTTGATTTGAGAAAGGATACCCGTGATGGCATCCGGCGGATTATTTGTGTATGGGCGCACGGATAGTTTCCGAAGGGTGTTATCACTAGAAATCCTACTGATACATGGATTGATTAGCTTGTCCGGTCAACCGGACAGCGACGGATAGAGTTATGGATTGATTAGCTTGTCCGGTCAACCAGGCAACGATGGATAGAGTTAACTATATAGGATTGATTGGATTGGTTTGTATACACCGTTAGGAAACTTATGATGATTTCCAGTAGATTATCCGCGTGTATGAGCGCATGGATAGTTTCTAGTGGGGTTATCATTTGTCCTAAGTTAATAATTGCATGCATACTAGGACTATGTGGACTGTTAAGTGAGCCCAGGAGGAGAGCATGGGAGTTTCCTTGCGAGGTTTCTTGGTTGGGTTGACCATGGTGTTTGAACTCGGTATCAACTCGGGGATCGGACGGGATGGGACGATCCAACTTTAATAAAAAAAAAATTCAAACACTCAACTTAGTCCGACTCGGACGATCCGAATCGCCGATCCCGAGTTGGATCGCCCGATTCGTCTCGGGATCGGACTGAGTTAAGTCATTTAGGTTCGAATACGTACCGGATCCAACTCGGGGATCGGACGATCCTTTACACTATAGGGTTGACTATACCCACAGGTGAAAGTCCCGTTTAAATAAGGGTAAGATTCAACATAGTCCTATACGGTTGGCTAAACCTCGAGTAATTACACTCAAAAATCAGTAAGTGGTGGCCTTCGTACCAAGGGTTAGCTACGCCGAACGAAGAGAGGGGCATCGGCTTGTCCTAGTAACCTATGTCCCGAATTGGTTCTTAACGGTGAAGCTACAATGAGGGTCACTTGACAGGGAACATTATCCTAGTGCATTACATACCATATTGCATATGCATCCCTTGATTTAGCATATCATTTAGGATCATCTGAATGACATCTCATTTCATAGCATACTTCATAACTCTGTACATGACTAGAATTCTTATTTATTGTTATTTCATATTGTTGTTCATTGGTTTTGACTTGTGATGTTCCATGAGGTTGGACGACAGATATGATTCTTACTGGGCATGCCAAGCTCACGTGACTTTTTATGTTGCAGGTTGAGATAGAATGAGGATGAGTAGGAGCTAGAAGCCGCTGTGTGATTTAATTTTATTTTTAGGACTTTATGTTTATATGGAATAGGATACATTGGATGTAATAGGATTAAGACTGTTATTAATTTTCTTTGTTATGTTGAGATTTCGGCTCTTCTGAAGCCCCAGATTTTACATAATTCATTTCATTTCGCTTCCGCAATCTGATGGTTTATTTAGAATAGTTATTATTACCTTACTATTGGTATTTTGTTTTGGTGATTCGCATTCCATGGTTGGGAACCTGAATGTCTCACCTCGAGATCCGTGCTGCCCGTATAGGGATTTATGCTACGGGTTTTGGGGTGTGACAATTTGAACCTTGGACATCTCCACCAGGAACTATGATGGATGACCGATATTAATTCCATATTTAAAGCCATTGGTACACCAGTATACAAACTGGGTTTCCTCTTAGTCTTAATTGTAGCCATTGCTGTATTCACACCCACTGGCACCACATCACCTTGGTACATCAAACAGCAAGCCATGTACTTGCCACAGCGGGGATCACATTTTGTCATCATGGATGATGGTTCAAAAGCTCATAGGTTATTTTTGCAACTGAAATTTGTTTGTGATATGCCTTCTTTACGGATATACTGAGACTTATAATGAAAGCATGAAATGGATGCAAATGAATGGTCAAAGTAAGTTTAGAATTCTATGAGATAGAAATTGAGCACACTATGAAACTGAGAGAAGCTATCAATGAAGAAATAACCTGTGAAACCAGCCTGTTAAGTTCAATTTTTAGTGATCTACAGAAAATGGTTGATGAAGATCAATTGTGATAGTTGGGCCTGGAATGATGATACTTTCATTAGATGGCAATGACTGTGATCACGAGTAGGTGGTTGAAATGGGAGAAATGGAAAGAGGCATATCAGAAACTAAAAAAGTGAAACTAAATGATGAATAAGAATGATAATTGAAGGAAAAAGAAGAAACTCAAAAAGTTCAAGCCCAACTCGTGACAAGAAATGCCTCGAAATCCTGGACCTCTTTTTAATATCCATATGCGTAATTCCCTCTATGCCTGAAGACATCCTCATATTTCTACTATATATGTCTTGATATTGTCCCATATATCTTAAAGTACCTAGGAATAATTTTGTGGTTGTGCAAACCAAAGGGAATGGTGACTTTTTGTTGTACTAATTTTGGAGCAATAAAGTATTTGATTCATCCCTCTTGGGTTATGAGTCTAATGTCAAAAAACAACTAAAAATATCGCTTACTGAAACTTCTAAAACAGATACATTGAATAAACAACTTGGTAAATCCAAGATATACGTACCCATTTGTGGAACAAGAGAGCAAAAATATTGGATGCAAATGACTGGCTCCAGATTTGGACTATCAAATCAAGGATGGGTTTCCCTTTCTCAGGCACAATGACATAATAATCAGCAAGCACATTGTAAAAGCATAGACGACTTTCAATCTCATCATCTGCAGGAGAAACTTCATCTCCATCCCTTCTGAGAATTATGTCTGCTTTCCAATCCAGCGAGGAAAAATTAGAACATTCACAAAAAAAAGGGGAGAGAAATAGAGACGTAAATTTAAGTCCTTAACATCCAATACTCTTACATAAATTGGAACTGCCTAAAAATTTAAAGGCCAGATCTTAATAACGAATTAAGAGGTTATACCCAGCAGAATCATCTTGGATGAGGTTGTTTGTATGCTAATAGCCTCATACAAATGAACAAGCCACTGAATTCTAAGAACATATATACAGGTATACTTCTTTATTCTTGAATCTTGACAAAATATCCCAGGCCCAGCAATGATGTTTGCTACCAGCCAAACACTTTGTTTGATTAATTATCATTCAAATAAGTCCAAGTATAATCTCTTTCATTACTTGAGGGGGAAAAAAAAGGTCCAAGGATATGAAGATGCCAGTTGGATTGGTCGGTAAAGCTTGAATACTTGTGCCTGAGACCTGCTTCGAGTCCTCACCTCGACTAAAAATCCCATCTTAATGCTAGCCCATTAACACAAACCCAAATAACCATGGACACCTATGGGCGCCTAGGCTAGAGTAGGGCATTCTAAAATGAACAATAACAATCATGATTAGTCCAAGTAGTCCACTAACCCATCTTGTTAAAAGTGATAAAGAAAAAACACCTATTGTTGCTTTTTTGAACTTTTTTAAGCTGGGGATCTGAATGCATCCTAATGAATTATTGGTTAGTAAAGTTCTAAAAGAATATCTATAATCAAAATATTATCATTATTATACGGAAACTAATAAAGTTCTTCAAAAGTGACAATATACTAAGGAGGAGGAAATAAAGAGAGTTGCAAAAAAGGAACTGAGATAGATCCAATTACATACTGAGAGATAGATTCATTTATCAACAAAGGTTCCATTTTGGTCTTTAGATTTTAGATGATGAAGAGACTCTCTACCACTTCTCCTTTTTCCTGCAAGGGAATGGGAGGTAGGCAAGAACTTGACTGGCTCGTAAAGACAGAGAGATGAATACACCTCTGCCATCTTCCTCTATGAACTAGGAATGCTTGCTAAGTGAAGTATAACCTGAATTTCATGGATTAAGATCAGCTAGGGGCTCATCTTCCTGTCATGAATCACGATGGATCTCCAACAGACAACTAAATAGGCATCCCTACTCTGCTATGTCTACTTCAATCCCCATCCCAAAACACTTCACACGCGCATGCATACGCGCACACACACACACACACACATAATCCAGGTGCAGTACCGAGTAACTTTAGGCATCTCAACATGATCATGAGCTTTGCACATGGACAAGAGTGGCCTAGCAAGCCTAAGAAACGAAGTTCTGCAAGTCAAATTCTCAGATTTACAGATTAAAGGTAATCCCCTTTTGGTTATGTTTATGTGGAGACACCAGATTGATTTAGTAGCATCAAATTTCACCAGTTTAGATACAATATCAAAAGCAAACGAGAGTAAGGAAGGCAACATCATACAACAAATAAAGATCATTACCCCTCATGAAATTGGAATGCATTCAATAATAAGATATTTTCAGCAAAACAATAACCTCAAGAATCACCAAATCACTAATCAAACTCGATCAAAGTGACAATTCTGATGAAGAATTATAAAATGTAATGCACGGCATTGACGAACCTCGAGCTCTTCCATCAACTTCCAAAGCTACATCTGCAAAGAGCTCTTGCAACAAGTTGAGTCTCTGGGATTGAGAAGCATGTGCCTGCAATTCAAAAAAGAAAACCTAATTGCTCCATGGATCGACTAGTAAGAAACTTTCAGAATAGATTAAACATCTGAGTTCAACAAAGAGATGTGAACTTCTCACAGTTATTCAACATCACTATATTCGAAATATGAATCGGAAGACTAACCCGTTGAAGCTTTTTCTCAATTTCTTGAGTAACCGCAGCCAGGTAAGAAGAGTTCTGAGCCGTTGAAGCTTGTGGCATTCTGAAAAAACCTGCAATTACAATGCATTTGAGAACAAAACCAAAACCGAAACCCTAATCAGGATTCTGACACGCAATGCAGACTGATAACTACCGACGAAAATCAAAAATCACCGAGAAGATTGATTTGCAGAAAGATCCTGGAAACCCTAGATTTCTGGGATCGTCCGTTACTTTTCAACAAGAAAAAACACCCTTATAGAACAAGTACAAAGCAAAGAAGAAAAGCTTGATCCGACCGGAACCGATATGGTTTGGCATGGAAAGCTAAGAAGGAGAGAGGTGTCGAAGACAGGTAGTTCTGTCTTGACACCTGTCAGTCAAACCGGATAATTGTGGATAAAGAGAAAAGGCCACGTTTATCAGGTGAAGCCGGTTCTATCATATATCACAACAAAGCAACCTTTCGTCAGTTACTGATGACTGTAAAACCAATGTATAGTCGCCACGTCATAAATTTAGAGTGATGCAGATGTGTTTTTGTCCATTTTCCTTGTGGGTCTCCTTCATGTCGACGAATTTGTAGCTAGCATGATGGGGAAAGTTCTTTTTATCATTTTCTTTTTGCAATACAGAAAGAATCTCTGAGATTTTTTATATTACAGCAACACTCGTCGTTAACATCTGACGTAGGACTGTCAATGGTCGGATTTGGATCCGATATCGATTCAAATCCGTATAAATTTATCCGATTAAATGTTCGATAAATTTATCCGATTAAATGTTCGTCAGATTTTGGATTCGAATAAGTAAATTCGTTTATAATTAGATTCGAATCTAGATGCATATACATTTTATCATCCGAATCTGATTAATTTATAATGGTATTAAGTAATTTATTATATATTTTAAGGATAATTATATAATTTTATATATATGTTAACTTATAAGGATACTTAAGTAATTTTATAATTTGAAAGAAATATTTTTTCCTCATTTTTTTAAAGATGTACCCTTATATATTCATCAAAAGTATTATAATGTACTTAACATTTATATTATTAAGCATTTAAAATTTGTTAATTTAATTGGATATCCATATAAATGTCGGATTCGAATATTTAATCGAATTCGAATCTATGTCGGATTTGAATATGAATTTTTATAAAATAATCGGATTCGGATTCAATTACTCATATGAAAGATCTGTTGGATCTTTAATCGAATTTGGATCTCTTTGAAATTAATTCGTTTTCGAATTCGAATCATGTCGGATCTGGCCCGAATCAAACACGTTTACAGTCCTAATCCAAAGTAGAGGTGGTAATTGGGCAAGTTTGGACGGCTTTGGATTGGGTTGATATGGGGTATTTGTAATGACCTAGACCCTTAAGAAAATTTCTCTCCTTTATTTTTGGTATTTAATTGATTGTTTTTAATTTAATATTTAAACATAAGGTATAATTTGATATTATTAATTAGACTTAGGGTGTAAAAATCTAATTAATTAATTAAGCTTAGGGGTTATCTGTAATTATTTGTTTTGAGGGGTAACTAGAGTAATTACTAGTTTGATTTGAATTGGTTCAACGCACAACCGTGCGTTGAACTGGTTTTGTGGAAGAGGTTGAAAACGTGGGTTGAGGTGCCCTCTTCCTGAGTGTTTGAGGGAGAGAAGGTAGGGAGATATAACTCCCATCTCTCCCATTTGTTTGTGTGGTTCGTTCAAATCATAGAGAGAGTTTAGAGAGCTTGAAAGAAGAAGAAAGGGACTGAAATTTCTGGGTTCTGGTTTGGGTGTATCGCAGAGAAACGTGAAGAAGAAGAAGAAGTGCAGCCTCCAACCTTCTTTCCTTGCTTCATCTCATCCAAATCTTCAGG
>JAUPMG010000001.1:22660049-22683224 GCA_031762675.1 Pachysandra terminalis
CTGCTAATTCTGAGGCAGACGAGTGGGCCAGAAGTGGGGTTACTAGAGTCACTTTTGTTTCAGGACTTCCTAATGAGATGTTAAGTTAGAATTGGATATAGTTTTGTTTTGTCTTTTGTTTTTCTGTTTAGATCACAGTTCGTGATTTTCTTTTGTACAGTTTCTTGTATATTTTTCCACTTTGATGATTAATGAAATGTTGTTAATTATTAAAAAAAAAAAAATACTACTAGCGAAGAGCAAATCAACCTGAGATGCCGAGTGTCAATGCATAAACTTACAGCTTTAGTAGAAGAGTAAGCTAGGCACTGCAAACATCATTTAACACTACTAGCTAACATTTGAAAAACATAGAGATGTGAAATCGAGATGTAGATAATATAATTACCAACATATATCATCAAGTAAGCAATGATGGAACTGTCTAGAAAGCTCAAGATATGCTGAAAGTTTCATCCACTAAGTTTCCACCTAATATTTTATTATCAGACATAATGGCCCTCGTGTTTGAAAGTAAAATCTATTACAAGCAAACAACTATCTCTGAACAAATATAATTGTCAACAACCACAAAATTAAAGTGGCACCTCCTTTCATAAATATATGATGTCCAGAAAAATTAGCAGACTGATTATTTTATGAGCTAAAGCAATCACAAAATAGAGGATTCCAAGCTAGTGGTATGCCCTAATTACAACAATAGCAATATGAAAAAGAGAATAACAGTTAAAATTTAGCGACCTTGGGCAAGACAAATATACCTAGAAACATGGCGCTCCCTGCGGTAAGGCGCATCACGGTAAGACATGCGTTCGCTACTACGGATCCGCCTTGCTCGTGGAGGGCTTCTGCTGCTATCTGAACTCATGATGAAAACAACTCCAAACGATATCCCTCAGATAACTGAAATCGCAGATCTAACACCACCAACAACCCTTCCTTCCTGCCCACATCACAACAAAACCAAACTGCCTACATGATCCATCATCCAAGTCCATATCCTATAACTCCAATCCCAAATTCGGAAAACCCTAACATGCCATGTTGCCCAAGGGAGAAAATAAAGAGAAAAGGAACGGGGAGAGTGATATGTACCTAATTTTTGGTATATTTAATGTGTAAAATGTGATTCTGTGAATATTTGTTGAAGTAATTAGTGATAAGTTAGAGTTCGATTAGTATAACTGTAGAGAAAGTAAGGTGTTTATCTATAGTGGGTAGTTGTTGAAGTTAGATAACTACAAGTTGGTTTGGGTAGTTTTAGAGGGAGTGGGTAGTTTTAGTTGGAGTCCTTGTATGGTTGTTATTTAGTCTTTGTGTATAAATTATTGGAATTATAATGAAGAGTTTATCACGTTGCAGAATTATCACTTTCTTCTTGTAGAAGAATTATAAGAGTTTCAGTTCCTCTCGAATTGAACCAATTGGAGGTCTGGTTGCCTTGAATCAACCTTCTTCTCCCTTTTCTCTGTTTTTTTTTTTTTATTTTACTTCTAAGTTGCTGCCAATTAGGCACGTAACAGAGAGAGAGAGAGAGAGAGAGAGAGAGAGAGAGAGAGAGGGGCAGAGAGAAGGGTATTATTTTCACATTTCCCTCCTCCAACCTCCAAAAACCCCAATTAACAAACTATAGAAACAAACACCATAAATCCAAAAACCCAATCCAAGAACATCATAACTGGATATAAAAGTAAATTCTCTTCGTAAATCAGGGCCCAAAACCCTAGACTGCTTCAAACCGATCTCAGGAAACTTAATCGTAAACCTAATAACAGTATCATCCGATTTCAACACAAACCCAATTATTATAAGATGAAAGCCTATCTTTCCATCAATCTCAGAAACCTTCCGCTACAAAACCCTAAAAAAGAATACCAGAAAATTATCCTCCCAAACTCCAAGAAAATAAGATACGATCTAACGTAAGAAACTCTTCACTTCGACTTCGATTTCTACCAAGATACAAATTATCTAGAAATTACCATAAATGTGCATGTATAATCTCGTTAAGGAGATCAAATTTTTAACAGAAACCTCAAACTCCCATTCCAGTGTTAACAATATTTTACCTTCGAATCACCAACAAAAAAGAAAAATGGCGAAAAGAAATATAGGGAATTCAAGAAGATAAAAACGATGTATTAATTAGAGTACCAACCTTGCGAATAGTATTTTTGATGCGAAGCACTTGAAAGTAGAGAAAGAGAAGAAACCCTAGCTGCTTTAAAACTCATTGAGACTAAACTTAATTTTTTCTTTTTATATATACTTGAATTACTCACTCAATTCTATATATATATATATATATATATATATATATATAAATATAAATATTGCTCTTCTTAATTTTTATTTAAAAATTATGATTTTTATACTTCTTTATATCTTTTAAATCACCATGCATAAATCAGTAAAACACTGTTTGTCTATGAAACATTCAAAGAATTAAACCAAGTTATTCTCGAACCGAATTTGTTATAATTTAATGTATAAAACAGGGTTAATTTTGTCAATCCAAACTGAACTTATAAATTCAGTTTCGGATTAACAGAACACAATTTATTGGGTTAATTACATTCACACATCCTTGAGCTTGGCATAATGGCAACAAGTACCCCTCAAACCTTGGCCAGTTGGCCGTCACAAACACCTCATCTTTAGTTTGAAAGTATGTTACAACAAACCTCTTTCATTATTAACCGTTAATAAAGTAACGGAATATTTGCCTTTTGTTTATAGCATATATTTTATGAACGAAAATACACTTATATACCTTGTTTAATAATTTTAAGAAAAAAATAGTTGTTTATATAGAAGAAGAAAAAAAAGCTTGGTAACAATGAAAATTGTGAAAACCCCCTTTATCTCATATAATTATAGGATAAAAATAAATAATTAAAAAATAGTTAATGTTTATTACAATTATCATTGAATGGTCAAATGATCAATTTCTATTACAGATCGATAGACCCCCTCTAGTTTGGTCCAATAAGGGTGTGGCCAAGGTTGGAGGAGTACTTGTTGCTATTATACCAAACCCAAGGGGGTGTCAATATAACTCACCCTAATTTATTTGATTTTCGATTTTAATATGTTACGTTTAGTTCACTTCATTGTAATTGTAATTGGGTTTGGCTTTGATTTAACCACTAGACCAAAAAGACTGAATTGCACGCCTATTACAAATGGGAAAATTGCTCATATGTCCTACTTTACATAAATTATTGTTAAATGATATATTTAATCAACTTTATTCACCTCTCAAATATAGAAATATTCAAATAATTGCCTTTTGGTACTCTGACATATATGACGGAGAATGTCAGATATATTTGTTTTTCAAAAAAATTGAAATCCCCAATCTACCCTCCTACCATTTCCCTCCTCTCTCGCCCCTGCAATAGAATTATAAAATAAGTAGAGAATGGGCTTATTTGCATATACTAGTAATTGCTACATTCTTATCATATTCACTAACAGGTGACGCGTACACGTACAGAACTGCACGTTGATAAGTATTTAGAACGTGTTAACAGTTGCATCATTTTTTTTTTTTTTTTTATAACTGAAATAAAATGAGAACGAGTTGTTTTGAAAACTCAACCATTGCCCAAAAATAAATCAAAAGACAATACTATCCCTAACAGCACGTTAATAAATGCTTGGATTACAAAAGAAATATCAAGATCCAATGCAAACAAGAAAAATTTGTCTGCTCGCGAAACTACTAAAATAAATTTAAGAACACGAAGAACATTTAGTATACTACGGAAGGTGAATACACTGTACATAACTAGATATGGGCAGCAAATAGATCTTTACAGCAAAAGATGTCTAATAGGTAATATGTTCATACAAAGATGAGCTCACAAGCCCATTAATGTTCTTCTAACTCTGTCAACAATCTGATTTCTAGCGCGACTGGTTGCCAGTGGAAATTCTTGGCTTTCATCCAAAAGGAATTTGTAGACTTCCCATTGGCGATCAGATGTCGAATGCCTTCCGATTTCAGCCTAAAATCAACAGAGCAAACAGGGATATATGATTATTCCCTTGGATGATGAAACAGCATGTAGAGATAAATTAGTAAGGGGGTTTCATTGTTTCAATGTCAGATTTCTTACCAAGAAAATGCAGATTCCAAGCATTTTCAGAGCAAGTGTAACATCGTAGAAAACACGGGGCCTTCCCTTTCCAGATAACTCGACCGGATTAGCAACCAAGAGTTCAGTATCTGGTCCACGGTTGGCAATAATAACCCGTAAAGGGTGAAGCATTTCCACCTTCAAACGAGAACACAAAGCACTTTTCTTCTCAGAATCTAAAATTTTTTTGGCATCTGTTTGTTGGATAAATAGGTCTAAATCCCGGTAACCTTTGATGTTTGATGAGAATCGACCGTAAGCTATCTAAACGAAAGGTAGCAAAGGAGAAAAAAATACATCAGCAAAAACATAATAGTCATGATCAATACATGTTAATTGTTATACGGTTGGATGGTGATAACTTCATACATGCAGGAAATACAAGGAGAAAAAATTGCAAATCAATTGATCCCAACTACCCATTTTACCTCATTCTTTAAAACAGAAGAAAAAAAAATCTACAAAAGGACGTTTACAGTCATCAGATCAGGCAGTAGGAACTTGAATTTCTGAATGCTAAGTACTTCAGGAT
Organism: Pachysandra terminalis; assembly: GCA_031762675.1. NCBI lineage: Eukaryota > Viridiplantae > Streptophyta > Magnoliopsida > Buxales > Buxaceae > Pachysandra > Pachysandra terminalis. The sequence continues at coordinate 22,664,727 of JAUPMG010000001.1, forward strand.
GGAATAGTGACTGTCGCTACTAGGCCTGTGAATGGTTCGGATCATGATCCGAATCCGCTCGAGCGGATTCGGTAAGATATTTTCGATCCACAATCTGATTAAGATCCGAATCCGAAAACCCTGATTAAAATCGAATCGAATATGAATTTATATAAATCCGATTCGATTATATAATTAAAACCCATGTATTATCTTATGTCTAGTGTGTCACATACTATCAGTAAGTATGAATTGTGTGTCACATAATAACATATCCATTTAATCACAAATATTACTTTTATACATTATAGCTACATGGTATCGCTACTCATGATAGATACTAACATTACCTTGTAAACAAAGCAGAAAAACCCTAGTTTCCAGAGTTCATTTCTTCTAGACTTGGATTTTACACATACATTAGTTGATATTCTGATCGAATCAGATTTCAGATTCGGATGTTAGATCATAATTGAATTCGAATTCAAGTAGAATTTATGAAGATCCGTCGGATTCGAATTCGGATCTACTAGAATTCTTAACAAATCGAATTCGAATTCAGTGAAATCCGCTTTGAATCCAATCCATTTACAGGCCTAGTCGCTACTCCCATTTCAAGGTAGCTAGGATCCGGCTTAGGTGAATGAACACCGAGAATACCCCCCACTAAACTCCAATCACTACAAAATTAACACAAGACATCTAAAAAACTTGAAAATAGACAGATACCTAAGAACGGAATCGTACCTGAATATTGCAGTCTTTCAAAGTTCTCATTATGTCATACAGGAGGCCTTTTTGATCAACACAGTGTATTTGAAGCAATGTATGAGCCGGGCTTAAGGAATTATCTATTGTAACACTGGCCTTCTTCAATTTCGTCATATCTGGGCTAAGGGCCTGAGAGCGGGTTTCGTTTTCAGTTAGCTCACAACTAAATAATTCCTTAGCTACCACTGGTGAGAGAGAAGAGACACGCTGTAGGCTTTCATATTCTGGTCCTGCCAATTGAAGTTCGCAGCTGATACATGATTCTCCTAAAACAGCATTAAGCCGTTCACATGTGTCATCTCGTCTCTTTTTTGTGTGTAAAAGCTCCCTGAAATGATACAGTTAAAAAGATTAGAGAAAACTCCACAAAGACTCAATCTAGTTTCTATATAAATTACATTTAATGTAATGCTAAAGAAGATTTTCTCATCAATAAAAAGAGAACGAAGGAAACAATTAGGTTAAACCCAGATTCAACCAGAAATATCTGTTATCGGAATTCTGAACAAATCAGTGTTATTCATGCATATATTTGTTAAGTGAGAAAGAGTGAAAATAGTGATCATGAACATGTATATAGGGTACATATTATACAAAATATAACCATGGAAGTCTTTTTTCGTAAAGCCACATAACAGTATAGCTTTAAATGAGTGATATGAAGGAAACCTCAGTAATTAAGGTCACGAGGATAAAATTATTAAGTTTATGTTTAATTACTAACTTCATGAGAAAAATGCATAAATTTTCTCTACTCAGCAGCGAACATTGAACCCTTGACCTTATTGCTATAAATTGAAGTCGTGACCATAACGACCAGTGTTAAAAGCCAAATAACCATGAAAACTAAGTAGAGTTCTGTTGAAAACCGATGGGGAAGCAGATGCATATAAATATCAGTAACCAGTAACATAGAAACAGAAATCAGAACCAATATAAGAATGATGTATCGCACATACACACACTCGCACACAAAATGAACTAGATGCGCCATTTACAGTGCTTCCTAGCACCTTATGCTGTAAATCCAGAAAAACAGCTAGTGATTCCCTTCTGTCTAATCAACAAAATACCTCATTGATGGCTGCATAAGAGAGTAGGTTAGAGCTCAGAAACAAATTATTCATATCGATTTCAACATGGTCAGTACAAGAAGCAGAGTATGATTGAATGGTCCCACACAAAGACGTAGTTAATTATTGGGCGGTAGGCCGATAATTATATCAAAAGGTATGCAAACGAAAACAAAGCCTCACATGCCATCTGTAATAAAGAAGAGGTCTAAGACTCTGTCATCTGGGGTCGTCATGACTTTAACTCTTTGAATCGTTAGCTCAAGCTCGCAGAGGACTTGGGTAACATCTGCAGAAAATTCATAACCATGTTGGAAACCTCCAGCATTGTGAGAGTGAAAGAGCATGGTGTAAAGGATCGGCCGACCCCGAGTTGGATTGTCCGATACAACTAGGGATCGACTTGGTCTGAGACATGATAAATATACTGGTCAAACTCGGTCAAATTCATTCGGATCATCCGATCCAACTCGGCTGAGTCAAAACAACTCGGCCGAGACAAGCAATTTATCCATTTTTCTGTTCTTTTGACTCATTATTTGACTCGGACAATCCGGATACGGATTGCCGATCCAACTCGGGATCGGCCGGGAAGTCCCCAAGTTTAAACACTATATGAGAGAGAGAGAGAGAGAGAGAGAGAGAGAGAGAGAGAGAGAGAGAGAGAGAGAGAGGAGGGAAGCTGAAGTAGATTTCATTATCTTTTTTCTTTTTGCATCCAAAGCAGAACACAACAATTGAAGATATTCATTCTTACCATGCAGTAACCCTTTTCGATCAAGGCAACAGAACTTTAACAGATAAACAGGAGATGGCGTGGAACAAGTCGACTGCTTAAAGAAATAAAATGAAGCTGAACAAGATGGACATACAGATAGAAGTCGGTTTTTCAAACTTGTCCATCTCACCACAAGCGAGCTAGGAATAGGAACCACCCAGAACACTATGTAGCACCATTTCCCATCAGTTGAAACATCTGAAAATCCAAAGAGAATAAATCAGAACATGAACAAATGATAACGAAACAGAGTACAGATTTCTAAATCCTATAGTTATACCAAATTTAGCTACTAAAAGCTAATCTTTATAACCAGAAGAATCAGAAGAACTGCAAAACCTCCAAATGGCATCCTAAGCACATAAGTAAATTAGCCAAAACAACAAATATTTATAGAATCAAGAAAATTAAATCCAACCAACACCACCAATGAATGGTTATTTGAGAAATTCAGAAAACGAATTACGTTTCTATTTAACAACGTAATTCACATCACAAATTCTGGAAAGAAAAGATAAGCCCCAATCTATCAACATCCCAATGCCAAAATTTTAAAATTGCAGAAAAACTGGAACACTTCTAGATCCAAAACCTAAATTCAAAAACTTAATTGGCATCATGAGAAAATTTTCATAGTAAATTAAAACAGAGAACTGGTTCACTAATTCTCTCAAATCAGTGAAAAATATTACAAGAAGTATGTCAAATTGGGCGGTAAAGGTAAACCAGAGCTAGATTCGCCAGAGTCACCAAAAATAAAAAATAAAAAAAATTCCAGAACTCAAAAAGTGGAATCAGTGGAGGAAAGGAAACATGAAACAATAGCACATTGCAAAATCCCAGAAAACAGAACATTGCAAAATCCAACACCGTTAACTATAAAAAAGCAAAACGAATCCGAACCAACAAACATGAACAAAAGCAGTGAAAATCAGACTAAAAATTGCCTAAATCCAACATTACTGACCTCCTCTGGTGATTGAAAGCCCAAATTCAAGTATTATTCTGCAGAGATCACATCCGAGTCCGGTCTTATCCGGACAATTCACGGTGATCACGGAGGGCTCGTCCAGCTTCTTCCCTTTCTGAATCAACACAACGTCATCGCTCAATACACCCATACCGGAAAACGACAAGAACCTCCCCGGAGTTGCAGATTCCAGTCGACCGGCTTAAGCGTCTCCGAGCATTGAGACGATAGATCTCCGTTCACGTTTTCAGGTGGAGAAGAGTCGGTGCTTCTCTCTTTCTTTACTAACAACCGACCTATATATAGAGAGAGAGAAAGAGGGAGAGAGCTTTGATTAAAAAAGAGAGAGAGAGAGAGAGGAGAGAGAGAGAGAGAGGACGAAGCATACCCTATTCCCTAGGTTGATGTTGGTTTTGTATCCGGCGTCAGTTTCCACGTCAGCAATATTTAGTGGAGCTATCCTGACACGTGGACAGAATCGCACCGTCGATTCCTTGGCAGATTCTTCGGATTTGTAGTTACCTCCAGCTGGTTGTTGTTGGGCATCCGCGCATATACTTTTATTTTGTCGAATGGGAAAATTATATTTAGGCCCCGTTTGTTATAGCCTGTTAAGGGCTAGGAAACCATTTCTAGACTTAAAAAGAGTTATTTTTTCTAATGTTTAGGTGTTTGGTGATACTTTTGAAAACCGTTTTGGATGAAAGCATTTTTTTTCAAGAAGGGTTTATTTGGCATAGCTTTTTATAAATGGTCAGCTTCAATATAAAAGGCTTTAAATCAAAGTCATTGGTTAAAAATTACGTTTAGTGAGAAAAATTATATAAAATGATGCACTTGTACATGATTTTAGGCTTGATGGATATTTTTGTTTATTTAAAAATTATGTAAAAGAAATAAAAGTGTAATTTTGTTATTTTAAAAGTTTCACTTAAACTTAGAAACGCAGTTTTTAGGAACAGACCCAAACCTATTTCACCCCAAAACACCAAACACCCAAGCACTGGATAGGAAGACCTTTTAGGTTCTAGGAAGGGCTTCATGTCCCATAGGAAGCTATGCCAAACTGACTGGAAGTTCATTTTGATAAAGCAAGTTTGTGCTACTTTTAAAAACTGCATTTGAGAGAAGCATGTAACAATAATATAAATTTAAGCTCTCACCAAACGTAATTTTAACCAATGGCTTTGATTCATAGCCCTTTTAAACAGAGCTCTTCATATTAAAGTCCTTCCATTTATAAGTGGCTACGCCAAACAGATCCGTAATTTTTAACCAAGAACAAAGCTCTTCACATTAAAATCCTTCCATATGTAGGAAGCTGTAGCAAACAGACCCTTAAGATCATACTATTGAAACGTTTCTTGGATGAAATAGGTTTTAAATCTCCACCGTTTAGAATTTCAACTAATTATTAGGTCAAACCAGTCAAGAAAATTTTGCTTGAGGAAGAAATCACGGGAGAGATGCACCAAAGAAGAGTTCAACCTCACGAGATGACACCTGTCGAAACATACGTGAGGAGCAGCTTCAGCTTCCGTCAAATCACGGTCGTTGATAAGGTTAGCGACAGATGGAGACGTTAACAGCCGTTGGATGAAGCAGAAGGTTGCTCTCATCAGGGCCACACGTTTGGTCGACTGCCGACATAGCAGCACGATCAATCAGTCCCAGAAACGACAAAAACAGGACGGAGATTGACTTTGATTGAGAAGCATTGGCCTACTGAACGGATTTTTTATCATGTAGAGTTTATTCCTCCCACGGCTGTTATGAGGATAGAATCTACGTGAACAGTATTTTTTTTGGAAAAAATAAAAATGATAAATTACAAAATCTCCTTTTTAATATAAGGTAAAAGGATAAGATCAAAATTAATTTAGATAAAAATATTTAAAGTAAAAATAATAAATTAAGAGATGATATTAATATAATTATTTTTAATAAATATTTTAAATAAGAAAATGTGTTAGAATTTTTCATACAAGAAACGAAGTACGTAAAAAAATAAAAATAACAATTAAATAATTCAATTAAATTTGAAAAGAAAAAGTGAAAGCAATTTCATAAAATGAGAAAGTTTTTACTCTTGATTCTGTTGTACTCTTTATAGCATGGGCTGCTTGCTTGGGTATTAGACTTGCACAACGTATGGGGTTTTTCTGTGTTTGGGTGGAAGGTGACAATTGGATGGTCATCCAATGGTTACAGACTTCTTCTCCAAATCTTTCTTGGCGTGTTGCTAGGCTTGTTCATGAAGCGCGTCACACTCTCCTCTTTTACTCATGTTCAGATTTCTCACATTTTTCGTGAAGGCAACATGGCAGCTAATCAATTAGCTACTTTTGTTTTAAGTTATGGTGTATCCAATTATTGGATTGTGTATTCTATATAGAAAATAGTATTAATTTTGTCAAATCGATCCAAAAATTGACTATTTCAGTTTCTATTTCGATTTTATTCATTATAGTTCGATTTGATTTTTGATTTTTCTTTCGATTTGGTTCGGTTTTCGAATTAGTTCATGCATATTTTAAAGAAGATTAAACAAAAAAAAGAAAGAACTGAACCCACTTCACCTCGTCGCTTCATGAAGGTAGGTCTAACCATTATCCTAGACACAAAAAGACTAGGGATTTGATGTGAGAATGTCTTCACTTGGTCATGCAACCCTCTTTTTTTTTTTTTTTTGGCCTTAAACGTTTTCGTCTTGAGAAATTTCAATGATTATCAAAAGAAAAACTAACATGGCCCATCTGACTAAGTTTAATGCACGTAAAATATGATTTATTTATTTTTTAGCCAGGTGGACAATTTTCTTGATAGAAAAACCTTCTAAATAGGTCATGTTTTACTATAGTTTATAATGGGTCAAATAAAGAAACACTCGTGGAGGTAAGTCTAAAATTCGAATGTCACTAGAAACACTCGTGACCAGGAGTTTACCATAATTGTTTTTGCCCTGAACGTAAATTAGTCCTACACCCAATTGGGTGTGGGACACCAAGTGGTTAAGACCAAAAAAAAACAAAAAAATCAAGAAAGCAACATCTTTTTATATATATAAAAATACAGGTTGATAGAATTGACAAGTATAATAACAATTATTGAGAGCATTTTGTCTGGTCTACAAAAATGGACGATTTGCTACATAGCATTTTGTAATGTTTGTATCCTGCGAATGCTTGTACTCTAATGCATTATAATTGAGGTACAAGCATTTCAACGCAGGGTACATGTGCAGTGTCGTCTAAGGACCAGACAAAATGCTCTCCAATTATTAGAGCTGACTTCATCCATTGAGTATGAACGTGGAACTGTGATGGGAATGTGATGAGAGATAGTCTGAGGGGCAAGATGATAATTTCGCATGTCAGATGGGAAAAATTACCATTTTCACCCTCGAAGATGTTTCCCATCACACACCCATCACAGGCGGGTTCATTACTCATTGAGCACATGTTCATTGGTCGGAAGGCTGGTCCGGTTAGAAGCCGATTATTCCTGACAATAATTTCATTTAAGAACCAAAGAAGGGACAAAGGGTGATTCCTTGATATCTCCTGCCTTATGGGGAGCTTTCAGATTCCTTGGAAGGTCAAGGCCTCGTTTGGCAGTATTTTAAATTGGGAACTCATTTCAAGAATTAGTTCTCTAAATTCATTCTGGAAACTAATTTTGAAAGCATTTTGGTGGCGTTAACATGTAATAAAATGATTTCATAATATAGATGTTTGGTTAACATGTACTAGAATGAATTCTGATTTATTATTATTTTCATATAATCCAATGGCCACACATAGCCTTTGCAAAATTATATCCTTGTCAATGTATTAATAAAATTCTAAAATAATCTATAATAGAGAGAGTATATTTACAAGTATGCCACTGCTCACTTTATTTACAGATTTACCACTACAAAAACTCAAAACTCATTCCTAAAATCTAAAATCAGGATTGGGTTGGAGATGATTCTGTAATGAAGACTATTTTCTCATTTTCATTCTAATAAGAGAAATCATTCTGCCTTTCCTAAACAAAAACCCATTTATATGTAAGACGATAATATTAACTCTTTCATTTATCAAAAAAAAAAAGAACAAAGAAATAAAAAAGAAGCCACAGAAGTTTCTAATAAGATTAAACAAAACCTTTTTCCTGATATTACTATTAACTAAATAGTGAATACCTGTGGAGGACCTCCAAATAATGAGCGAAGTATCCACTGTTTCTCCAAATAAATAAATAAATAAATAAAAAAGCTCATCAAGTTTTATTTATGATGATATGTAAAAAAGACAAAAATTAGGATAGACAAATCTCAATCAACTGAATACCACATGGACGAAAATCATGAACTGGATCTGTCAGCCAGCATTTTGCAGTAGCAGATGTTCAAATGTTTTTGGGGACTCTCCAAGCCTCTAGCGGAAATCTTCCTCCATCAGAGGAAGGCCTTCGCGTAATTTGATCTTTGGTTCCCATCCTAACAATTCCTTTGCCTTTGTGTTGTCTGGCTTCCTCTGGCGTGGATCATCCGGTGTGTTCTCCACATTTATTATCTTCACTTCATGATTAATAAGCTGCAAGTCAAATTACCAAGCACATAAATCTTGATAGCTCCAACAATTCGGAAAAATAAGCAGACTCAAACCAAATTTTCTTTCTTATACCCCCCAGAAGCACATGGGGTTGAACTTTGAATCTAGTTGGCTCCAAGAACAGATCATTACTAATTTACTATACAAGTGACATGCACATTCATTTCTTTGTGCGTGTGTGCATGCCCACAGAGCCCAGACCAGTGTTATTAAAGGCTATCGCCTAGACTACTGGGCTTTTTTTGAGGACCTAGGCTAGGCTCACCTAGGCCAGCATCGCCTAGGAGTGATTTTGGGCAAGGCAATCACATAGCCTAATTAACTATTTAGCTTTGATTTTTCTATCTTAGTTATTAAACTAATAGCTCATGGCATAAAGTAGTAAGTATTAAGTTATTAGTAAAAACTTATTATTTAATTATATATTATTATTTTTTAATTAATAAAAATTAATTTAATTATTTTTTATACATATACAAACCCTTAATGCTTCATTCGATTAGAGGAAGGAGTAAGTAGCAAATCAACCATGTAAGGTCCTCTATCTCTTTTCATGATTCAAATGTCAATCACTACTGTTGCAATTATTGGCAATTTTTTATATATTGTATTTTTACAAGAAGCCACTTTTTTTTTTTTGTTGCAAGAATTCTCTTCCCACCTTCTCCTCCTCTCTCCATGATCAACCATATTAATTGAATCTTTTTTCTTTTTTTACTAGTACATCCTCACATCCTCTCTTTCTTTATATCTCTTACCCATACTCGACATTCTATTATTGATTTTATTCTTTCATTTATTTTTTATAAGTAGCTTGCTTAACCTCCTATCTTCCTTTTCCGAATGTTAATCTTTATTCTTATTTTTGTTATTATGATTTTTTTAGTTTTATTGTTTAATTAGTTATATTCATGTTTCCTTTTAATATGATGCGTTGTGATTAATTGATATGTTCCTTTGACTTTTGAGCACTAAAATCTTATTGGCTGTGACATGATTGATTCATCCAATTAGGTTTCTATATTTCTTTACCTGACCTTTAATTGGAATTTATATCTAATATGTTTGTTGATCAACGCATTAGGCTATGTTAGTAGGTAGCATATTATTTTTACAAGAAAATGCCGTATATGTTACTAAACTTATTGTAAAGTACTTAGGAATTGTGTAAACGAATTGCTTCAAAACTTGTTGCCTAGGCGACCACCTAATCACTTAGGCTATGGGCAGGTCCATCGCCTAGCTTCACCTAGGCGTTTTAACAACCTTGGCCCAGACTCAGAATTTACTGATACTAAAAATATCCTTATTCAATTATCCAATTCCACCATCACACTTGATTGCATGCTGATTTTAATGCTCTCCCTCACTCACTAAGGTATTGAATTGAATACAACTAGGGTGCTCTATTTGGGGAACCACCTGAGTAAGGTACGGTTTCATGGGTTGGGCTCATTTAGTAAATTCTTAATGCTCTCCCTCACTAAGGTATTAGATTGAATACAACTAGGGTGCTCTATTTGGGGAACCACCTGAGTAAGGCACTGTTTCATGGGCTGGGTTCATTTAGTAACCTCTGATCACCCAAAAACTTTAAATCCCTTAGATTTAAGGGTGTTAATTGGTTTAATTTAAACCGAAAACCAAAAGAACAAAGTCGGTTTGTTTTTTTTTTTCATTTCAGTTCGGTTTAAGGTTCAATTAAACCGAACAAAACCAAACCGAACTTAACTATATATATATATATATATATATATAGATAAATTGAACTAGACTAATATACATATATCTATATATTTATATGTATGTCTGTGTATTTAGAACATAAAATAGCATTAATTTTATCAAACCGAAAGGAAAAACCGAATCTATTTCGGTTTGGTTTGGTTTTCGGTTTTGGTCACTATAGTTCGGTTCGGTTTTCGGTTTTATACTTTGGTTTTTATTTCGGTTCGGTTTTTGGTTTACTTCACTATATTTTGGTTTGGCCACCAAACCGACCGAATTACACCCCTAGTTCGATTACTCTAAGTCGGAAAAAGGAAAAAGTCAAAAGGTTAACACAACTCATTTAATTATTTATTTACCCAACCTAATTGTTGCTACATAACATAATCATAAGGTTAATTTACTACACAATTTTACTAACATATAAAGAGGTCATCAAAGTCATTGCCACAACATTCACCTCAACAAGTGCATGGGGGGTTCCAATAGATCAACATGGCTTTATAAATTAAAACTTAATTTGTGAAAAACAAACAAAAAAAGCAAAAATATAAAACTGACCTCCTTCACTGTCTCTGCAAGTTCCATCATTGTAAATTCACCTAGAGTGCACATTCACTTGCCTGGGTTAGTTACGGAAACAAAACAATATCCTCATTCTTAGATTTTGACTATATACATGCACAATGACAATTTTCACAATAACCTGGATTCCCAATGTTGATTGGTCCAGTATGCTCTCCTTCCATGAGTCGAATAAGGCCATCAACCTTCAACAATTTGAAATGAGAAATTGAGGTAGTGATTAGTCTTAATCCCATTTCAAATACAATTCCATGGCTTTTATAAAAGTAGAGGACTCTTGCATACCATATCAGAGACGTAACAGAAACTGCGAGTTTGAGTCCCAGGAGATTGAACTGTCAAGGGTTCACCACTGCAAGAGTGAAAGAATAAGGATTTCAACCATACTTCACCCCGTCAAGATACAATGATGAACATAAGAAAACAATGTTTGCTAGAGCTCTTTAAATGAAGAAACAATGTAGGAAGTAGGAAGATATCCCTAGAGGCCCATAAAATACACTCTCATGCTATTATTTCAGGCTTCAATGCAAATAGTACAATATGCATACGATAACGGAAAGCCATAAATCATATTGGAATTACCGAAGAGCTTGAGCTATGAAATTGCTAACAACACGCCCGTCATCAATGTTCATGCGTGGACCATAGGTATTGAATATCCGAGCAATGTGTATTTCTGTTAAGAACCAATCCATGTCATGAAATATTCAAGTCCCAGTTTTAATATCCAGAGACCATAATGGCAACATCATTGTACCTATCCCATGTTGCCAATGATAATCAAACATCAAAGTCTCTGCTACACGCTTCCCCTCGTCATAGCAGCTTCTGACTCCTGCAATACAAATGAAAAGCAAATATAGAAAATAAAGACAAAAATAATGATTTTTTTGTTTTTTGCCACATTAAATTTATGAAAACAGCCATAAACAATCACAACATCTATGTAACTATACCAATTGGGTTAACATTGCCCCAGTAGCTCTCATTCTGTGGATGCACAAGAGGATCTCCATACACCTCTGAAGTTGATGTCAGCAAAATCCTATTGGACATCACCATATCTTGGGTTACAAAACAAAAACTTAAAGCAAAACAGGTCAAAGTAATGGACAAGTAGTAGACTCGCCAACCTTGCACCAACTCGCTTGGCAAGTCCCAACATGTTCAATGTGCCAATCACATTAGTCTTTATTGTCTGTCAGTATCATAAGCTTATCAATCAGACTGTCTCAAAATCCACAATGCACATTTGGAAGTAGAAGAACAAGAACTTTTTGAATGAAAGCTTAAAAAGCTAAGTTAACAAGATATATGTATTGCAGAAATCTTTATTGCAAAGGGAGATAAGTGGTTCCCTAAACACAGCTATTTTTGCATTAACCCCTCTATTATAGATGCGTCTTCCACTGCTGACATGAATATAACCAGACCACTGTCCAAATGTTTATGTTGATTTCATATTGTGTCTTTTTCAGAAAACGCACACTTGAATTTAAGATGTAATGTCGATGAGGTTAAACTATCGAACTGGAGTCGTAGTTTGATTAAGAAGTTACTTTCATATATCTATCAATCAGGATGGCAAACATCATGATGCACAATCATAAGTGGAGAATAAAAAGATGGAAAATAGAAAATGACCAATTTATGCAGCTCCAAATCATGCCATCACCTCCGCAAGAGATTATTACTATTTTGGTTTGGGCTTTCGCAGCAATGACTGCCTCAAGCTTGATCAGGAAGGTAAACACCATGCTCCAAGTATGGAGAAGAATAGAACTCAAGATAGAAAAATTATGAAAATGACCAAGTGATGTTGTGTGAACTCATGTCATGACCTCTATAAAAGGCCTGAAAGGGTCCACGATCGGTCATGCATTTTATTCTAATCCGTGGAAGATATTTTATGATAGGTGTATGCCAAACTCCTGCAAAATCTCGTATGAAAACATTTATAAATTATACGCACCTTTACAGGATTGTATTTGTAGAAAATCGGAGAAGCAGGACAGGCAAGATGGTATATCTGATCAACCTCAATCAATAATGGCTCTGTGACATCTGCCACAACGAGAAACATGTAGTATTAAGAGGTAAAAAATCAAGTAGATTTTCAAATTTGAAAATGTTCATGAAACATCAACAAAACATGATGTTGGTGATGATGATAATCATAATAGTAGAAACAACAACAATAACAATCTTTACTATTATAATTCTAATTCCTGCTTGCTAAGTTGCTCACATTTTGCCATTTTATTGTATCAGACGCCCTTATTAGCTTTATTTCATTCAGGCATTACATGGTGATTTTAGTTAACCAAGATGAAAAAACTCAGGATTCGAAACCTTCCCACATAAACTAATACTTCTAGCAAGGGGAGGGTGAATATAATGGGAGCTATATTTGTCTTATAAATAGTGACATAAAAATTATTTAGTTTACCACTTACGCCCTAAGTTTGATAATAATAAAATACTCTTAGAAATAAGTAAATGTCCATGATATGTAGACTAATAACTAATAATGAGGTCTGGAACTTGAGCAACAAGATCCGTAAACTGCTCAAAATCCAACAAAGGTTGATACATTAGCCTAAAATTGTAAATAAGATACAGCAAATTGCAGTTTGTTCACAAGAACAATATTAAACCAATTTATTACATTGTAGAGCCAGAAATTTAATTGTGTAAAATCAAATTTAAAAATTTCCGTGGTACGTCAATATATAGTAGCAAAAACCTCAAAGAAAACCGAAACTTACATTGGTCCACGGCATCATATTGGCACAAAGGGAAGAAACTGATATCAAAGCTCTAAAGGTGATGTAGCAAATTACGATACTAATATGCAAGCATATCCCAACACAATTGGACATGCATTTGATAAATAGGATCAAACTGTAAAAACAAGAAATTACCATGACAAATAAGCTCAAATCTAGGATGACCAATCCATTTTTTTAAGATTGTCCTTTGAACCAGTGAAGTAGTTATCAGCAACGATCACCTGAGTGAGGAAAAAAACAAAAAATAAATCTTGTTGGCACATCATTAATCTAACAGGCTTATATGTCAGACACAAGTTTGACAGGAAATCCATGACTTGACAATATTTCTTTTTGCTATGAATATGATATCCAAGTACTACATAAATAGGTACCGTTTAATGATAAACATCTATTTGCCTTGTAATCCTAACCGTTGAACAGCAATGAAATTGATAGAAGAAAAGATAGAAAATATGCTTGCCTCGTTCATTTCATTTTCCATCAATTTGTCCACTAAGTGAGATCCAATGAACCCAGCACCTCCAGTTATCAAAATTCTCATATTGGACTGTCATCACCAAATAATAAGCAATTTGAGACCATCTTCAAGTAACAATAATGATAAGGATAACAATGATAACGAAACAAGTAAAAAGGATCTATTCCAAAGTGTTAAAAACCGACTCTCTACCGACAATATGCTACAATCAAAAACCAATTCAAATACTAAAAACAATAATATTGATACTGATTAGCTGATGACAATGAGGATGACATATGAAAATAAAATCGATTCAAAGCAAGAAGTACATGACTTTTTACTCGGAATAAGTAAGAGTCAGATCTCAACTCAGCTATGTACATGATATAGTGTCCAGTTCAATGAGAAAGTTTGCCCTTATATCTGTGGAAGGTAATGGGAGGATGATGAAAAGTCATGCCCTTTGACGTTTCTCAGCCAAAACTCAAACAGATCTAATAATCCTAATCAATTCATGGTTTGATTTCATTGGCTGATCAAAAGGTAAGATCAATGGCATAACCAAACATGCCTGTAGACAATTACATAGAGCAGATACCTCATGTCACAATAGCATTTGAATGGATGCATGTCACTACTCACAACCTCTGTTGTTAAAATCTTACGATTCATTGTATGAATCTTACGATTCGATTCAATATGACCCTAGCTCGATTCAAATCAGTGAAAAAATCGGTTTATGTTTGAATCTTATGATTCACACATTGAATCTTGCAATTTATGATTCAATCGTACGATTCAAATCATTCAACTCTACAACACTAAAAATGGTGTCAACACCCTTTTTTTTTCTGGAAAAATTTCCCTTTTCTGGTTTGATCCTTGTTTATATAGAATATAGTATGATTAAATATGAGTAAAGAAACATAATTTACAAATTTTAAGCAATAAAAAATCCCTTTTCCTAAGAGAAATTTCAAACCCTACTTCTACTAAACTACTATGACTCTTATGATTTCCAATTCAAAATTACACGATTCAATTCTAAGTGACCCCTAACGATTTTCGATTCAATTCACGATTTGACAACCATGTTCACAAGTACTATCCGGGAAAGATTTTGATTTTCAGGAAAAGATCAGACATCAATGAATAAACATAATCTGAACCACTTTCTACTACAGGAAATGTAATTTCACAATTAAAGAGAGTTTTCCTATTTTGACTGGATGCATGCTACAACTCACAACAATTATCTAGAAAGATTTTAGTTCTTAGGAAAAGATCAGCCATCCGTGAATAATGACAAACAGAGCCCACTTTCTACTGCAAGACATTAAATTTCACCATTAACAAGCATTTTCCTATTATGACTGGATGCACGTCACAATTCTGACTACTGACCGAGAAAGATTTTGACTTTTAGGAAAAGATCAACCATTAATGAATAAGCATAAAGAGAAATTTCACAATCAAAGAGATTAAACAATACAAAGTTACAAACCCAATAATATAATATACTACTACAAAGGAGGAGAACTGCCAAAAGCACATTAGCCGATGATGGCTTTACCTGAAAAAATTTGGAATTCCGTAAAGGGGATGGAGACGGGGGTGGTTTTGTTGATTGGTGATCTCCATTTGAAGTCGCCATTGCTCAGATCTACTCACCCAAGCTCGATACCTGCAACAGTTTCGTTAACCCTACCGATCAAAATATGTAGTATAATTAATCGAAATAATACATTTTACGAATAATCACTGTAAACTGTAAAATCCAGTTAGCTTGATTGAAAATCACAACATCTCATCTTCGCAAAATAAACATTCTCAATAAATTTAAATAATCTATTCTTCATT
Source organism: Pachysandra terminalis (assembly GCA_031762675.1). Classification (NCBI taxonomy): domain Eukaryota; kingdom Viridiplantae; phylum Streptophyta; class Magnoliopsida; order Buxales; family Buxaceae; genus Pachysandra; species Pachysandra terminalis. The sequence goes on from JAUPMG010000001.1 coordinate 22,680,330, forward strand.
CCTCAACTAAACTAAACCTCGAACTTCAATTTAGATCTCTTCTTTCTCAAACAAATTTCAGATCAGGAAAAGAAGAAGAAGAAGAAGAGGATAAGACCTGATCGTTAACTTCAAAGAAACAATTCCCAAAACCCTACAGTCTTTCTGATCGATGAAACCTTACGATCAACATAGACTTAAATACAATCGAAATCAATAGAAAAACAAAAACAAAAACAAGAATTCTATCACCAAACAATGCCAACTCGATAAAGGAAGGAAACTTCAAAACTACGAAAAGCACAAAGAAACAGAACCCCACACCAAACGATTTCAGATCTAAAACCTCACTCATAGACAAATATAAATAAAAAAAAAATACGAGAGAGAGAGAGAGAGAGAGAGAGAGAGAGAGAGAGAGATTAGGGTCATCGGATTAGTGACAATGATCATCGGATTAGGGTCAAGACTCGATCCAAATCCTAACAAACATTTTTTCCCGCGATATTTATAGACGACATTATAACGATTTCGTTTTAAAACCTGATTAGGAAGTTGAATAGGTTGACCTGAGCCGGCGGGTTACATGGGATTGTGTTAGTCCCGTGTTGTAATAGTGAGAAAAAAGAACAAAAACCTGAAAGATCTGATGACCCTGGATCCAGCCCGGAATATGGCCCATGGCACAACTGGGTAATGTCATACTTTAGCCTGTTTTAGGCAGGCTGGACCAGGCCTGTGCCCTACCGTGCTGAGAAATCCAGACACGGCACAATATGGTCCACGAACCGTACCTTGTGTCATGCCGTGCTTGGGCACAGCTCGACCGTGCTCAACTGGGTTGACATCACACGGATGACCCAACACGTTATACACCCCTAACTTCATGAAAAGGAGTTCCAAACTTAGGTGGCGTTGGCTCGACTTGTGCTTATGGATCAGCACTTATTGGATAAGTACTATGGGAGCGGTGGTGGTAATGGTAGGGTGGTGGTGGTGGGGGTAGGGTGGTGATGGTGGTGGTGGTAGGGTGGTGGTGGTCGTGGTGGGGTGGTGGTGGTGGTCGTGGTGGGGTGGTGGTGGTGGTGGTCGAGCTGTTTATGGTTACATTGTAATAGCTTACGCATAAGCACTTGGAAGAAGCTGCTCTCTGCAACTTCTCCTTATGGGTAGCCTTCCTCTAGTGATTATGGATACACACTTACCCAGAAGCCCAGCCAAACACGTTTTTAAATTTAATAAGTACTTATATAAGCTATAAGTGCTTATAGAAGCAATGGCAAACGCCACCTTAGACTGCATTTGGCCCGGCTTGTGCTTATGGATAAGTTGCTCAATGGGAGCACTTATCCACAACAACAATAAACTGCTTATTTGAAAAAAATAGCATTTGGTAAATACATTTATTTAAGTACTTGTGAAAGTTTAGGGGTATAAGTAGGTATTATAAAAATATTATTAAAGTTTAAAATGAACATTTATTTAAGTGCTTATGAAAGTTTAGGGGTAAAATAGGTATTTTAAAAATATTACTAAAGTTGTGAAATAGCTTAATGCATAAGAGCTTGGGAGAAGCTGTTCTCAGCTTCTTATGGATAGCCTTCCTCTAGTGCTTAGGGGTAAGCACTTACCCATAAGCGCTACCAAACACATATTTAATTTTAAAAAGTGATTAGTATAAGCCATAAGCTGCAATAAGTACTAATAGAAGTCGGGCTAATCGTAACGTTAGAGTTGAAAGAAAAGGGGGAAAAAGAAGAAAAAGTGAAGGAAGAGGGCAATCCTTTGTTTCTTTATGAACTTCAAAAAATGTAACTGATTAAATAAATCAAATCTAACTGAGGATATAATTTTTGACAGATTAAATTGGAAGAGCATTATATAAATTCTGCATGAGAAAATATACACACAAAAAAAGATAAAAATAATTATCTTCGATACTTAAACCCGCATAGTCAAAACCTAAGTCACACAATCTGTGTGATTGGGGAAGCATTCTAGCACTTAGAGCACAAATCCGCATTTTGAGAACGTTCCTAATCTGCAGATTTGGCTTTTCAAATACACGGATTAATGTAAAAACATAACAAACATGGATTTTTTTTTTTTGTAAATATTTGAGAGTTTTTATATAAAATATGTGAGTTCTAATTTGAAAAAAAAATATTAAAAAACATAAGTTTCTATAAAAATATATAAATTTTATTCTAAAAAAATATTATAAAAATGTGGGTTTTATTGAAATTTTTTGAGGGATTTTATAAAATAATAAGAGTTTTATTCCGAAAAAAAGTTTAAATTAGATTGATAGAAGATTAAATTGAGAAATTTTATGCATTATGTCTTTTCTCTTATATATGTGGTTGAGCATAATGTCTTTATACATATATATATCAAGACGCTCTGTAGGCGCTCTAGACCACAAGTAACTTTCAAGTTTGGCGCTCTCGCTCTCGCTCCCGCACCCGCTCAGCGTTCTGGTGACTTGGGTCAGAACAAGGCATTTGGAAAACAAGCAAAGTTTGTTTCCAGTTTATCTAAATTCAATTGTTTTCTCTTGTGAGATGGTTACCTTCTGCCACAACACAGATATATTTGTGGCCAAACCTTGACTTGTGATGGTAATGTGGAAGAGCATGTAGGTAGGGTTTTAACAACTCATATGTCATGTGGGGAAAAATGGTATCATGCCAAGACTCTCACCAGTCTTAACCCTTTAATAATTTTGATAAATCTAATACAAAATAGCAATAGACCCACAATATATACCAGGTATTGTTCTCTCCTGTTGATTCTGTACCTTCATTATCCAATTGTTGTTACATTGATTCATTGGAGCTGAAACAAGAATCATGGCCCAGCATGAAAGTCTACCAAGAAGCATATTTTTGGTTAGGCAATGCCAAAGCATAAGAT
>JAUPMG010000001.1:22683324-22701801 GCA_031762675.1 Pachysandra terminalis
GGGGGAGGGGAGGAGGAGGAGGAGGGAAGCTGAAGTGGATTTCATTATCTTTTTTCTTTTTGCATCCAAAGCAGAACATAACAATTGAAGAGACATTCATTCTTACCATGCAGCAACCCTTTTCGATCAAGGCAACAGAACTTCAACAGATAAACTGGAGATGGCGTGGAACAAGTCGACTGCTGATAGAAATAAAATGAAGCTGAACAAGATGGGCATACAGATAGAAGCCGGTTTTTCAAACTTGCCCATCTCACCACAAGCGAGCTAGGATTAGGAACTACCCAGAACACTATGTAGCACCATCTCCCATCAGTTGAAACATCTGAAAATCCAAAGAGAATAAGTCAGAACATGAACAAATTCTAACTAAACCGAGTACAGCTTTCTAAAACCTGTAGTTATAACAAATTTAGCCACAAAAAAGCTAATCTTTACAACCAAAAGGATCAGAAAAATTGCAAAACCTCCCAATGGCATCCTAAGCACATAAGTAAATGAGCCAAAACAACAAATATTTATAGAATCGAGAAATTAAATCCAACCAACACCAATGAATGGTTATTTGAGAAAATCAGAAAACGAATTAAGTTTCTATTTAACAACGTAATTCACATCTCAAATTCTGGATAGAAAAGAAAAGTCCCAATCTATCAACATCCCGATAGCAAATTTTTAAAATTGCAGAAAAACTGCAACACTTCTAGATCAAAAACTTAATTGGCATCTTGATCAACATGAGAAAATTTTCGTACTAAATAAAAACAAAGAACGGGATAGCTAATCCTCTCAAATCAGTGAAAAATATTACAGAAAAGTAATGTCAAATTGGGAGATAAAGGTAAACCAGAGCTAGATTCGCCACAGTCACAAACTTCAAGCCAAAAAAAAAATAAAAAAATCCGGAACTCAAAAAGCGGAATCAGTGAAGGAAAGGAAGCATGAAACAATAGAGTTGAAACATAAAACCCTAAATTATCCCAGAAAACAGAACATTGCAAAATCCAACACCGTTAATTCTATAAAATCAAAACGAATACCAAAATACCAAGTTAAAAAAAAAAAAAAAAAAAAAATCAGACTAAACATTGCCTAAATCCAACATTACTGACCGCCTCTAGTGATTGAAAGCCCAAATTCAAGTATTATTCTGCAGAGATCACATCCGAGTCCGGTCTTGTCTGGACAATTCACGGTGATCACGTAGGGCTCATCCGGTTTCTTCCCTTTCTGAATCAACACGACGTCCTCGCTCGATACACCCATACCGGAAAACGACAAGAACCTCCCCGAAGTTGCAGATTCCAGTCGACAGGATTAAGCGTCTCCGAGCATTGAAACGATAGTTCTCCGTTCACGCTTTTCAGGTGGAGAAAGAGTTGGTGTTTCTCTGTTTCTTTACTAACAAACGATCAAGAGAGCGAGAGAGACAGAGAGGACGAAGCATACCCTAGTCCCGAGGTTGATGTTGGCTTTATATCCGGCTTTCAGAGCGTCAGTCCAGGTCAGCAATATTCATTGGTGCTATCATGACACGTGGATAGAATCGCACCGTCGATTCCTTCGAAGATTCTTCGGATTTGTGGTTACCTCCAGCTAGTTGTTGTTGGGCATCCGCGCATATACTTTTTTTTTTAGAATGGGAAAATTATATTTAGGTCCCGTTTGGCATAACTTCTTAAGCGCTACGAAACCATTTCTAGACTTAAAAGAGGTTTTCTTGTTTTTTTTCCTAATGTTTGCAGTTTAGTGATACTTATGAAAGCTGTTTTAGATGAAAGCATTTTTTTTCAAAGAAGGGTGTGTTTGACGTAGCTTTTCATAAATAGAAGAGCTTCAATATGAAGGGTTTTGGTAGAAGGGGCTTTGAATCAAAATCATTGGTTAAAAATTACGTTTGATGAGAAAAAATATATAAAAGGATGCTCTTGTACATAATTTTAGGCTTGATGGATATTTTTGTCTATTTAAAGATTGTGTAACAGAAATGAAAGTGTAATTTTGTTATTTTAAAAGTTTCACTTAAATTTAGAACATAACTTACTATTTTTAGCAAACGCAATTTTTAGAAGTAGGCTCAAACCTGTTTTACTAAAATGGACTTCCTGAAGAAGCACTTCCATCCAAAACAACTTTCAATAGTGTCATCAAACATTCAAACACTGGGTAAAAAGCCCTTTTAAGCTAGAATGGGCTTCATGTCCCATAAGAAGCTACGCTAAACGAGTTGGAAATTCATTTTGGTGAAGCAAGTTTGGGCTGCTTTTAAAAACTGCGTATGAGGGAAGCAGGTAACAATGTTTTAAATTTAAGTAAGACTTTTAAAATAACAAAATTAACTTTTCATTTTTACTGCACATTCTTTAAAAAGACAAAAATATCCATCAAGTCTAAAAATTGTGCTTAGCATCTTTTTATATAACTTTTCTCACTAAACGTAATTTTTAACTAATGGCTTTGATTCAAAGCCGTTTTGAACAAAACCCTTCACATCAAAACCTTCCTTTTGTAGGAAACTACGCCAAACAGGCCTATAATTTTTAACCAATAACTTTGATTCAAAGCCCTTTTGAACAAAGCTCATTCACATTAAAGTCCTTCCATTTATAGGAACTTTTAGCAAACAGACCCTTAGATTTGGCTATGATAAACTGTTGCAGACTATCGAAACGTTTCTTGGTACGTGGGGGTCATGAAATAGGTTTTAACTCTCAACCGTTCAGATTTTAAGCTACCAATCAAAGAAAATTTTGCTTGAAGAAACTTCAGAAAAGAAATATAACAAAAAAGAGCTCTCTTTATAATTCGAGAAATCACGGGAGAATCAGAATCCCACGTGACTAGTTTCTTTCGTGATACCGCAGATGCACGGTCAGTTTCCGTCAATTGGTGGTCGTTGATAAGGTTTGCGACGTTAGCAGCCGTTGGATGAAGCCAAAGGTTGCTCTCATCAAGGCCGCATATTGGGTCGACTACCCACAAATCAGCACACTCAATCAGTCAAAGAAACGACAAAAACATGACGGAGATTGACTTTGATTGAAGGGCATTGGCCAACTGAACGGATCTTTTATTAGGATAGCATCTACGTGAACAGTATTTTCTTTGGAAAAAATAAAAAATTATAAATTATAAAACCTTTTTTAAAATATACTAGCAAACGTGAACGTAAGGTTTATCTTATAATACATATTATAATTCAAGTAATGATATAAGAAAATATAATCATATTACTTATAAATGTTGAAACAATTTCTCAAGTTTTTGGACTCATTGATTTTTATTTTCATTGTTTTTACAATTTTGTCCTTTGTAATATCAATTTGACAAAAAAGTTATGAATCTTTTAAGTATTATAATTGCTAATGATGGTTTTATTGTCATTTAGTTACAGTTTTCAATGCATAAAAAAAATTGATTTTTTAAATATCATTTTATTGACTAATATACCCTTTATTTATATGTAATTACTAAAAAATTAGGATTAGATATTTTATATGGGTCTATAAGTGGGGCTCAATAATTAATAAATTTTATATTGTTTTAAATGATAAGATAAAAGTTCACAACCCATGATTTGGAGACTATTTTTATAAGCAGTTTTGGAGATGTTAAACGTCTGTCCTTCTCTCTTTTAAGTTATCTGTACTCTTATGATTTTGAGACTATTTTTAAAATATTTTTTGAAATATTAAAAGTCTCTTTTTCTCTTTTAAATTATTATATTATATCTTATGGATTTTATTTTTAAGCAACCTTTTGATATGTTGAACGTTTTTTTTTTTCTTTTAAACCAGCTTTTGTAACGTTAATGAGAGACTCTCTCTATCACATTTATGGTGACAGCAACGGGATCATCACTACTGTAAAACGTCGAAGAAGAAGACGATGAGGATGCTCATTACTCTTGCTGTCGAGAGAAAAGCTAAGTAGCAAAAGAAAGGTTCTTCTTCAAGAAAGCTTAGTAGAAGAAGAAGATTTTTTTTTTCTCATTCTTATGCTTTCATAATTTACTGTAGAGTTTAGTGCTAAGAACAAGAGTCGGGCACAAAATGGTAATTGTCATATCATACTAGTCGTGCTTTGCTCTTGCTTCTAGACATTAGACTTGATTGATTGATGGATGGGATCATGGGATTCTTGTTTAATTAGTTTCTAAATTGCTTATCAGTGTAGACGATATATCTTCCAATACAAATATCCCCCTATCCAAGTTCAATCCTTCTTGATAGAACCTCACTTTTACATTCAATATCAACCTATCTACTATCGTCCGCAGCATGCTATAAAGGGCGAGGCTTGAACAACTAAGTAATCTATGTATACCTCTAAGATACTTCCTTTGTGAGCAGCTCATTTAGTTAGACTATAAGAGGGAATGATACCCAGTTCATGTTTAATGAATAACACTTACAAAAAGAATAGTAATGTAATTTCTCTTTGCAGGTCTAATTCTATAATTGTGTCTGTTTTAAGTGGAAGAAACATATATTCATAGTTTGAGGCTATTTTCTTTTGGCTAACTTATTGCTTTTACATAACACTACTTCTCCATTTTGCTTTTGCAGTACTAATTGAACTTATTTTTTTACCCACCTCTATTTGGATGCTTTTTGTCTCTATTAGTTGAATGTAAAACTCCAAACATCCATTTGCTTGCTTGCTTGCTTTTTTTTTTTTTTTTGGCAAGACATTTGTTTGGTTAATTTACAATTCACCAATTTGTTCATCTACGCTTTTTTTTGTTTGTTTTTAACTTTTTTTTGGGATTTTGATATTATTAATAAAATAATTGTAAAAAATGTAGGCTTATCACGTGCATTATTACTAATTTTTAAAAATATATTATCATCTTAATAAGTTTTATATTTAAAGATATGTAATTTAATAAAATATATTATATTATTATCTTTTATTTAAAATTTATCTATTATAAAAAAAATTATATTGGATTTTCTTTAACTTTATTGTATAAATAAAATAACATGGTATAATGCATATAAATTTTAAGGTAAAATACTCTCATAAATTAAAATATTAATAAATATATTAACACGTGTATTTATAAAAGATTTTAACATATAAATACAAATATATTAACACATCCTAGCCTAGGGTATGACAAGTTAGTTATATAATTTTTAATAAAATTTATTACATTATTAATTATATAAAAAAAAATTAGCATGTGCTTTTTCAACCTAAGAATGAAAGATCTTAAACTTATCTTTTATTTTAAATTTATCTTATAAAGATTATCGTAATATTATCTTAAAATTAAAAGTATGAAATAACATTATTATAATTAATTAAATATGAATTTTATAATTAGTTAGAATCGTGATTTTAATAATTTTAATATGATTTCTAGACTTGGTTTGATTCTTTAAATGCCTTAGAGAATCTAAATTTTGATAATTAAATTCTTGATTTCTCTTATTAGTTAAATTCTTCATTTCTTTAATAAGATTTTTATAACTAAATAGAATTAATATTTTGATAATTATTTATATTCTTGATTTCTTTAATTATTTAGATTTCTTAAATTTTTATGTTGTATAACTAATTAAAATCTTGATTTTCTATAAGATCTTAATTTTCTTTTGCAATTAGACTTTTTATTTTTTATTTTTTAAAATTTTATATGAATTTGATTCTTACTTTTTTTAATTATTTAATCGAATAATACTATATATTAAAAAAATATTATTAGTTAATTACTATATATTAGTAGATAAAATTTCTCTTATCTTTAAAATTAAAAAATAAAAAAAATAAAAAAAAAAAAGAAGAAGAAGAAGAAGAAAAAAATTTCATGAAAAGCGTGTTGGTGTTGTTTGCATAAATGAGATGGGCCAATTCTTTGTGGCACTGCGTGGCGGTTTGGCATCACTGAAATCTTAATAATGGAAGGTACAATTTGTTTAGATGGTCATAAGCTTGTACTAAATATAGGTCTCAAGAACATCATCATTGAAGGAGACTCGAGGCAAATCTTGACGGAGCTTCCTAGTAAATCTGACTGCGTGTGAAAGTCATAGAGTCTAATTAGTGATGCAAAAGTTCTACTTACTCGATTTGATAAGATACCGTTCAGTTGTATTTATCGTGAAATTAATGCTATTGCTGACAAGTTAGCTAATGGCTTTAGTGGATGGTTCGTGTACTTTAGTCATACAGCTTCTTTTTTTTGTGTAAAACGTTCTCTTCTTAAGAAGAAATTTCAATGATTATCAAAAGAAAAACTAACATGACCCATCTGACTAAGTTTAATGCACGTGAAATATGATTTATTTATTTTTTAGCAAGTGGACAATTTTACTGATAGAAAAACCTTCTGGTCATGTTTTATTATTATTATTATTATCATCGAGGAGAAGTAGCATAGTGTTTAAACTCGATTCTGATTCAGGTATCGTCCTGACCTGATCCAACTCAGGATTGACGAGTCGATTTGGACGAGTTGGGTTTTTAATTTTTTTTAATTGATTTAAGATCGTCCGACTCGATCTGATCTTAAATCAATTAAAAAAAAATTAAAAACCCAATTCGTCCAATCCGACTTGCCGATCCCGAGTTAGATCGCCCGATCCTTATCGAGATCGGACCGAATTGGTGTATTAAATATCAAATAATGATCGGTTCTGATTCGAGTATCGTCCTGGTCTGATCTCGAGTTGGATCGTCCAGGATGATACTCGAGCCGGAACCGATCCTCTTTGATGCTAAATACACTGACTCGATTCGATCTTGATACGATTCGGACTATCCAACTCGGGATCGGACTATCCTTTACAATATGAGTAGTAGACCATGTGGTGCTACTGATAATAGTTTACAATGGAATGGGACTTTTTTTTAAATAAAAATACACGTCGACAGAATTTACAAGTATACTAAACAATTATTAGAGCTGACTTCATCCCTCATTGCCAACAATTATTCCATTTAAATACCAAAGAAGGGAAAAAGGGAGATTCGCAGGGAACTTTCAGATTAAGGCCTTGTTTGGCTGAATTCTAGAACAAGAACTCCTTTCAAAACCTACTTTCCTAAATTTATTTTGAAGGGATCTTGGTCTTGTTTGATTAACATCTAAGTTTGGTGACATGTACCGGTGATAAAAAGGCTTAATTAATCCCATCAAATACATGGCATCATATTAGAACGTGTATACAAGGTTTTAGATATTTCCAGATACACTGAATCATTGCTAAAGCAATTACTTACTGTCTTTCACTTTACGCGTGCGAGCTGTCATAACGGTTGTACGCTGATTTGATTTGAAAAGCGACTTTTGGAATGCGTCAAAAATATATGACCGTCCTTATCACCTAAAAAAGGTAAAGCTTCTCCAAGAAGCTACCTCTAGAAACGGTTTATTATACCGAGCCGTTCCACGTGTCCAAAATCAAATGTATTGATTAACTTATTGACTAATTACCTTCGAAATAATAAAAGTATTATTTGAATTTTTGACAAGACAAATCATAATCCCTTCCGAAGGACAGTAGTAAGAATATACTACCTCAAATGACCCCTTCATATATATATATATATATATATATATATATATATATATATAGACACGAAGTCATACTTTTTCACTCTCCAGAAAAGACTTCGAGTGATCTTGTTACTTCATTCTATACTTCGAAAGAAATCCTTTAAAAAGAAGCATTCGAAGACACATTTTAAACCTTCTAACTTAGAAGAAGTATTTGGATCATGTCCATAGACTTCAGAAAACCATTTATTAAAATTTTTCTTATAGGAGCTACGAAGGAGACATCTTTCCTTCTGATTTGTTCAAATCACAGGCCAATCACCTCCAGATGGTGAATTCGAAGGCTAACCACCTCGAGATGGTCAAATCGTCAAAGGTTAGTCATCCTCAAAGACTAAGAGTTTGTTGCCCATAAATAGACTTGCATTCGGTTGAACTTCAGAGAAATCCTTAAATGGATTCCCGAAGTATACGTTTCTTTCATCCCGAAGGAACACTCCCAGATGACAATTTCACTGACTTTGAAGTATATTTACAAATGAGTACTTCAAAGTCATGTTATTACCTCTCCATATGTCACCTTCGAGTGACAGATATGAAATTACACTTTTCATTATTAACTTTAAAGTATCCTCACAAAAGAGTAATTCGAAGTCATGTCATTCCCTCCATACGTCACCCTTGAGTGACCGTTATCAATTTAACTTCACAAAGGAGTACTTCGAAGTCATGTTTTTACCTCTCCATATGTCGCCTTCGAGTGATGGTTATGAATTTACAAGACTAAACTATACACTTTACTTAAGAGTACTTCGGCGGACAAAAACAGGTTGTTATCCTCGAATGCACTCTTAAATACATTCAAAATTCAAAGTAGAGTTCGAAGTTGCTTTTATTTATCTTTAGGAGTTTACTTTGAATGACATTTCATATTATATATACCTACTTCAAATAAAATCTTCAAAGATGGTACTTCGAAGGCATCTTTATTCCCCAGAAGTTATTTCTGAATGAGATATTTGTACTTCAGGGTCTCTTTTAAAGAAGTTGTAGAATGACATATGTACTTCTGATTTCATTATGTCAAAGGCACTCGAATTGGTTGCATAAACTCTAAACTTCAAAAGGGCCTAGATACCTTCCTTACATGGACTATTGATCATGAAAACGAGTTGTTTGTTGAGAAATCTAACTCTGAAATCTCTACATGGGTAATTCGAGAATACACTGATCACCTTGTGATATATGGTTATTCTAACGTCCTTCGAAGGTAGATAGCCGCCAAAAAGGGTTCCTTCGTGATAAACGAAGTCCAGAAGAGGATGTGACATTCAATAAACTCCTTTACTTTAAATGATTAGAATGAATTCCTTGCAACGCGTAATAAAACCTCAACTACTTATAATATCTGTTGTAACTTATCTAAAATGGGTTTTGTCTTATCTGGAATGGCGGTAAGAATAGAAACGTTGCTTTTAAATCTTTATGCATGCTACACGTGTCATTTAATCCGTGTTCTTCTAAATCTAAAGCAACCTATCACAGAGCAAGTTTGTAGATTCAAAGTGACTCATCTCTCTTTCTAGAAATAATTTAGGCGTGTTGAAATACACATAGCATTTGAGATATATTCTAACACATGGGGATCTTTATAAGCACCTTTCTGGACACTTGATTGAATCACATCTGTCCTAATTTGATAGGCTAAATTCTCTATAAATAGCAAAACATATTCTCCATTAAAGACAATTTGAATCCGAATCTGAATCTGAAAATTCTGAGAGAAGTTAAGTTTCTGAGAAATTCAAGAGGTAAAAGACAACAGTAAGTAAAAACACTGAAAGAGAGAGAGGATAGTCAGTCACATACTGCATAAGATAGACTTTGGGTCACTCGAAATCTGAGGTTTTCTTGCTTTGAGATATGCATTCTTACCGACTTACAGTTATTTCAACATCCTACCCCTTCGTCTCTTCTTTTTGTCTTATTCACATATCACGTTTGTGAAGAAACACTCTTGATAGAATGACTGTGCGTCGGTTAAGGCTATCCTGAGACAAACTCCCTGAACTTATTTCTCTATAAGGATAGTTATATTGGCTCCTTTATTCTATTCATTGAAGTTCTTTTAATATATCCAGTCTCTTACAAATCTCACACCAATAGTACTAAATTGAGATCTGACCAAATTATCTATTTTTTTTCTTTAATTATAATTATTTTCATATAATCCCATAACCACACATAATTTTTGCACAATTTTATCCTTTTAAATGTGATTATAACATTCTAAAATAATCTATAATAAAGAGAGTATATCTACAAGTTTACTACTGCTCACTTTATTTACAAGTTTACCACTTCCAAAACATAAAACTCATTCCTAAAATCTAAAATAAGGATTGGATTGGAGGTGATTCTATGATGAAGGCCATTTTCTCATTCTCATTATGAGAGAACCCATTCTACCTTAGCAAACCAAACAACTATTTATATGTGAGAACCCATTCCACCGATTGAAACTCATTCCAAGTCCTGGAATGGATTTTCAAATTGAAAGCCAAACGAGACCTAGGAGTTATTTTGAAAGAGGTTGCTGACATAATCTGAACCTCCTTTCTCAAGTCACCGTCGTTTGATTTTTGGTTAGTGGCAGAAACTCTTTCCTGGTAACTGGAAATGTTCCTTCTCAGTGTAAACAGCAGTTGTTCGAGGATTTTGTCTCTACGTAAGACTATAATATTAAGTCTTTTCATTTACCCCCCAAAAAATTAAAAATTGAAAAAAGCCACATAAGGAGTTTCTGACATGGTTTCAAGGATCGAACCGGCGATCCGGTCCATATTGGGATCGGCCAGGACCAGTCCGATTCTAAACCACGATACAACTATTGTATGAGATGGTTTTGGATCAGACCGGTCCAACCAATAACAATCCAGAACGGTCCAGTGACTAGATCAGCTGATGCAACCGATCTTCAATTTTTTTTTTAATTTTTTTTAATTTATAAAATAAAGGACCCGACTAGTATCAGCCTAGATCCTAGCAACCGATCCCGACTGGTATCGCCAATCCGGCAGATCCAATATTTTTTTTTTTTTTTTTTGTATAAATACATATCCAAAAGCTTTTGGATCAGACCTGGATCGGCCGGGACCGGTCCAATCCAGGATCCCAAGAATTAAAACCTTGGTTTCTGAGACTAATGAAAAAAAAATCTTATATTATTATTATTAACTAAATAGTGAATACCTGTAGAGGAACTCCAAATATTGAGCAAGTATCCCACTGTTGCTCCAAAAATAATAATAAGAAGAAGAAGAAGAAAAGCTCATCAGGTTTTATTTTTGATGATATGTAAAAAGACAAATCAGGAAAGAAAAGTCTCAATCATGAATTGGATCCTTCAGCCAGCATTTTGCAGTAGCAGATGTTCAATTGTTTTTGGGGATTCCAAGCCTCTGGCGGAAATCTTCCTCCATCAGAGGAAGGCCTTCGCGCAATTTGATCTTTGGTTCCCATCCTAGCAATTCCTTTGCCTTTGTGTTGTCTGGCTTCCTCTGGCGTGGATCATCCGGTGTGTTCTCCACATTTATTATCTTCACTTCAGGATTAATAAGCTGCAAGTCAAATTACCAAACATGTAAATTTTGATTGGCTCCAAATCAGATCATCAGGTAGGCTCAAACCATACATTCCTCCTCACTCCCTCAGAGAACTTGAATCTAGGTGCTCCAAGAACATATCATTGCCAGTGTAATTGCTATACATGTGGCATGCACACTCATTTCTCTGTGTGTGAGTGGCCAGATTGGCTGGAGGTAGAAACCCAGGCTCAGAATTTACATATATTAAAAACATCCCTATTCAACTATCCAATTCTATGATTACACTCGATCATATGCTGGTGTGTGTGTGCTCGCCCAGATGGAAGCAGAAACCCAGGCTCAGAATTTACAGATATTAAAAATATCCCTATTCAACTATCCAATTCTACCATTACACTCAATCGCATGCTGGCGTGTGTGCCTACATAGGCTGGAGGCAGAAAACCAAACTCAGAATTTACAGATACGGTTTTAATGCTCTCCCTCACTAAGGTGTTGGATTGAATACAGCTAGGGTGCTCTACTTGGGGAACCACTTGATCACCCAGTAACTTTGAATTCCAAGGTGTTCGATTACAGTATGGTGGAAAAAAGACAAAAGATCAATACAACTCATTTAGTTATTTATTTACCCAACCTATTTGTTGCTGCAGAATACAACTCATTTAGTTACAGTTTTACTAAAATATAAAGAGTTCATCAGAGCCACTGCCACAACATTCACCTCAACAAGTGCATGGGTTCCAATAGATCAACATGGCTTTATAAATTCAAATTTAATTTGTGAAAAACAAACAAAAAAGCCAAAAAAAAAATATAAAACTGACCTCCTTCACTGTCTCCGCAAGTTCCATCATTGTAAATTCACCTATAGTGCACATGTACTTGTCTGGGTTAGTTACGGAAACAAAACAATATTCTTCATTCTTAGATTTTGACTATATACATGCACAATGACAATTTTCACAATAACCTGGGTTCCCAATGTTGATTGGCCCAGTATGCTCTCCTTCCATGAGTCGAATAAGGCCATCAACCTTCAAGAAATTGAAATGAGAAATTGAGGTAGTGATTAGTCTTAATCCCATTTCAAATACAATTCCATGGCTTTTATAAAAGTAGAGGACTCTTGCATACCATATCAGAGACGTAACAGAAACTGCGAGTTTGAGTCCCAGGAGATTGAACTGTCAAGGGTTCACCACTGCAAGAGTGAAAGAAGAAGGATTTCAACCATACTTCACCCAGTCAATATACAATGATGAACATAAGAAAACAATGTGTGCTAGAGCTTCTTTAAATGAAGAAACAATGTAGGAAAAAGGAAGATGTCCCTAGAGGCCCATAAAATACTCTCATGCTATTATTTCAGGCTTCAATGAAAAAGTCCATTATGCATATGATAACGGAAAGCCACAAATCATATTAGAATTACCGAAGAGCTTGAGCTATGAAATTGCTAACAACACGCCCGTCATCAATGTTCATGCGTGGACCATAGGTATTGAATATCCGAGCAATGCGTATTTCTGTTAAGGACCAACCCATGTCATGTAATATTCAAGTCCAAACTTTAATATCTAGAGACCATAAGGGCAACATCATTGTACCTATCCCATGTTGCCTATGATAATCAAACATCAAAGTCTCTGCTACACGCTTCCCCTCGTCATAGCAGCTCCTGACTCCTGCAATACAAATGAAAAGGAAATATATAGAAAATAAAGACAAATAATAATTTTTTTTTGCCACATAAAATTTATAAAAAAAGCCAGAAACAATCACAGCATCTATGTAACTATTACAGTTGCATGTATGCCCTTTTGGCTCACATTAATCGAAACGAGAAAAGGGGAAATAACTTGAAGTAAGGCGTAGTAAATTGGTAAATAGCTTCTCTGCTTTTGAATGTGCATATACACTTCCCAGTACGTATATAACCTTGCTGTTCAAGAATTCGGATCCTCTTGATAAATTTGAGAATAAAATTAAACACACTCATCACAATAGCCAAAAGAAAAGAAAAGACAGCTTAATAGAAATATGAAGTAAATATACCAATTGGGTTAACATTTCCCCAGTAGCTCTCATTCTGTGGATGCACAAGAGGATCTCCATACACCTCTGAAGTTGATGTGAGCAAAATCCTATTGGACATTACCATAACTTGGGTTAAAAACAAGAAACTTAAAGCAAAACAGGTCAAAGTAATGGACAAGTAGCAGACTCGCTAACCTTGCACCAACTCGCTTGGCAAGTCCCAACATGTTCAATGTGCCAATCACATTAGTCTTTATCGTCTGTCAGTATCATAAGCTTATCAATCAGATTGTGTCTCAAAATCCACAATGCACATTTGAAAGTAGAAGCACACTGCCGTGAAGAACTTTTGAATGAAAACTTAAAAAGCTTTAAGTTAACAAGAGATAAGTATTGCAGTAATCTTTACTGCAAAGGGAGATTAAGGGTTCCCGAAACACAACTATTTTTGCATTAACCCCTCTATTATAGATACGTCTCCTGCTGCTTACATGAACATGACCACACCACTGTCCATATGTTTATGTTGATTTCCTATTATGTCTTTTTCAGAAAAAAGCACATTCGAATTTAAGATGTAATGCTGATAAGGTTAAACTATCAGACTGGAGTCGTAGTTTAATTAAGAAGTTACTTTCATATGTTTATCAATCAGGATGACAAACACCATGATTCACAATTATAAGTGGAGATTAAAAAGATGGAAAATAGAAAAATTGTGAAAATGACCAATTTATGCAGCTCCAAATCATGTCATCACCTCTGCAAGAGGTTATTGCTATTTCAGTTTGGGCTTTGGCAGTAATGACTGCCTCAAGCTTGATCAGGAAATTAAACACCATGCTCCACGAACGGAGAAGTGTAAGACTCAAGATAGAAAATTGTGAAAATGACCAAGTGATGTGTGAACTCATGTCATCATATCTATAAAAGGCCCGAGAGGGTCCACGATCGAACATGCATTTTATTCTAATCTGTGGAAGATATTTTATGATAGGTGTATGCCAAACTCAGGAAACATCTCGTAAAAAAACATTTATAAATTATACGCACCTTTACAGGATTGTATTTGTAAAAAATAGGAGAAGCAGGACAAGCAAGATGGTATATCTGATCAACCTCGATCAATAATGGCTCTGTGACATCTGCCACGACGATAAACATATAGTAAGTATTAAGAGGTAAAAAAATCAAGTGGATTTCATATTTGAAAATGTTCATGAAACGTCAACAAACATGATGGGGAAATGGTGATGATGATAATCAGAATAATAGAAACAACAACAATAACAATCTTTACTATTATAATTCTAATTCCTGCTTGCTAAGTTGCTCACATTTTGCCATTTTATTGCATGGGATACCCTTGTTTGCTTTATTCCATTCAGGCATTACATGGTGATTTCAGTTAACCAAAAGGAAAAAACTCAGGATTCAAAACCTTCCCACATAAACTAATACTTCTAGCAGGGGGAAGGTGAATATAATGGAAGCTATATTTGTCTTACATAGTGACATAAAAATTATTTAGTTTACCACTTATGCCAAAAGTTCAATAATAACAAAATACTCTTAGAAATATGTAAATGTCTGTCCAATGTCCACGATATGTAGACTAATAACTAATAAAGAGGTCTGGAACTTGAGCAACAGGTACTGTAAACTGCTCAAAATCCAACATAGGTTGATACATTAGCATAAAATTGTAAATAAGATATAGCAAATTACAGTTTGTTCACAAGAAAAATATTAAACCAACTTATTACATTATAAAGCCCGAAATTTAATTGTGTATAATCAAATTTAAAATTTTCTGTGGTTACGTCAATATATGTGTGTGTGTGTGTGTACATGCATATATAAAAAGACTACCTTTTGAATGTAAATCTTCCTAAGGCGAGCACTAGTTAAAACATAGAACCCTAGAAGAATACATTTCTTACAAGCACATATTTTCACAAATCGAAACCAGTAAAGTCAATTTTATAGTAGCAAAACCCTCGTTACGTAACTACATCCATATTTAAAAAGACTTACCTTTTGAAGGTAAATCATCCTCAGGCAAGCCACGACTTAAAACATAGAACCCTAGAAGAATACATTCTTACAAGCACAGATTTTAAGAAAAAGGAAGCCAGCAAAGTAAATTGTATAGTAGCAAAAACCTCAAAGAAAACTGAAACTTACATCAGGCCACAGCATCATATTGGCACAAAAGGGAAGAAACTGATATCAAAGCTCTAAAAGTGATGTAGCAAATTAGGATACTAATATGCAATCATATCCCAATACAATAGGACATGCACCTCATAAATAGGATCAAACTGTAAAACAAGAAATTACCATGACGAATAAGCTCAAATCTAGGATGACCAATCCATTTTTTAAGATTGTCCTTTGAACCAGTGAAGTAGTTATCAGCAACGATCACCTGAGTGAGGAAAAAACACAAAATAAATCGTGTTGGCACATCATTAATCTAACAGGCTTATAGGTCAGACACAAGTTTGACAGGATATCCATGACTTGATGATAGTTCTTTTTGCTATGATATCCAAGGACCACATATATAGGGAACCGACTATCAATAAATATCTATTTGCCTTGTAATCTTAACTGTTGAACAGCAACAAAACTGATAGAAGAAAAGAGAGAGAGAAAACATGCTTGCCTCGTTCTTTTCATTTTCCATCAATTTGTCCACTAGGTGAGATCCAATAAACCCAGCACCTCCAGTTATCAAAATTCTCATATTGGACTGTCATCACCAAATAAGAAACAATTTGAAACTATCTTCAAGTAACAATAATGATAAGGATAAGAATGATGATGAAACAAGTAAAAAGGATCTATTCCAAAGTGTTAAAAACTGACTTTCTACCCACAATATGCTACAATCAAGAACCGATTCAAATACTAAAAACAATAATATTGACACTGATTATTTGATGACAATGATGATGACATAAGAAAATAAAATCGGTTCAAAGCAAGAAGTATTTTTACCCAGAATATGTAAGAGTCAGAAATCAACTCAGCTATGTACGTGATATAGTGTCCAGTTCAATGAGACAGTTCTGCCTAAAATTTGTGGAAGGTAAAAGGAGGATGATGAAAAATCATGCCCTTTGGTGTTTCTCAGCCAAACCCAAACAGATCTAATAATCCTAACCATTTCGTGTTTTGATTTCATTGGTTGATCAAAAGGTAAGAACGATGCCACAACAATGGCATAACCAAACATGCCGGTAGACAATTACATTTAGCAGATACCCTCATGTCACTAGCATTTTCCTATTTTGACTAAATGTCACTACTCACAACTACTACCCGAGAAAGAATTTGATTTTCAGAAAAAGATCAGCCATCAATGAATAAACATAAACTGAGCCACACGGGTTAGCTCAACTGGCAGGCTCTCCAGCTCAGGAACTGGAGGTCCCATGTTCGAGTCCCCGGGCCAACCTGATATATGGTCCTTGTGGGTGGGGTCATGTATCCGGGTTTACTCTGTCCCCCACTAAGTGGGGTCGGGAGTCCCACGTCACAATAATAATAAAAAATAAAAAATAGAAAAAAATAGAAAAAACTGGGCAGGAGATGTAATTTTACAATTAAAGAGAGTTTTCCTATTTTGACTAGATGCATGTCACAGCAACTATCCTAGAAAGATTTTGGTTCTTAGGAAAAGATTAGCCATCTATGAATAACGATAAACAGAGCCCACTTTCTACTGCAAGACATGAAATTTCACTATTAACAAGCACTTTCCTATTTTGACTGGATGCACACTAGTAACGACTACTAACCGAGAAAGATTTTGACTTTTAGGAAAAGATCAACCATTAATGAATAAGCATAAACAGAAATCTCACAATCAAAGAGATTAAACAATACAGACCCAATAATATAATATACTACTATAAAGGAGGAGAACTGCCAAAAGCACATTAGCTGATGATGGCTTTACCTGAAAAAATTTGGAATTCCGTAAAGGGGATGGAGACGGAGGTGGTTTTGTTGATTGGTGATCTCCATTTGAAGTCGCCATTGCTCAGATCTACTCCCAAGCTCGATACCTACAACAGTTTCGTTAACCCTACCGATCAAAATATTTAGTATAATTAACCGAAAGAATACTATTAGGAATAATCACTGTAAACTGTAAAATCCAGTTAGCTTGATTGAAAATCACAATATCTCATCTTCGCAAAATAAACATTATCCATTAATCATCTATTCTTCATTCCTCAACTAAACTAAACTCCAACTTCAATTTAGATCTCTTCTTTCTCAGACAAAATTCAAACAGACACGAGTCGGAAGCAAAAAAAAAGAAAAAGAATAAGACCTGATCGTTAACTTCAAAGAAACAATTTCCAAAACCCTAGAGTCTTTCTGATCGATGGAACCTTACGATCAGCAGAGACTTAAATACAATCGAAATCAAAAAAAAAGAAAAAAAGAGAGAGAATTCTGTCAACAAACAATGCCAACTCGAAAAGTTAGGAAACTTCAAAACTACGAAAAGCACAAATTCCGAAAGCTCCACATTACCAGAAACAGAACCCCACACCAAACGATTTCAGATCTAAAACCTCACTCATAGACAAATATAAATAAATAAATAAATAAATAGGTGGGAAGAGAGAGAGAGTATTGAGATCGAGATCAAGCATTAGAAATTAAGAAAAACAACTGGTTCAAGTTCATTATATTACCTGCAATAACAAAATCTAGGGCTATGATAAAATCTTCTGCAAATCGAGGCGTTTATAGTCTCAAAGACGAGAGTAGTCCCCTGCTGGAAGGACGATTGCTTGAAATAGCAAGCCATGACGTGGCGGATAAAGGGAAATATATTTACGTATCCTAATTGTTAATTTCTTACTGAGTCGTGTTCGAGTGAAGCCGGTTCCGCTACTATTGTAGCGGAGCTCTGATGTGGTATTAAGAGAGCCGTAGGATTTTAATTTTATTTGAATTTTCACAATCTTTCAACGAATTTAAATAGGCGGTTGTTTTTGTGGGTAGCAAAATCAAAGAGTTGATTCCTATTTTACCCCTTAAAGCAATTTCTTGTAAGTCTTGTGTTGGGCTGCGTGAATAAATAATTTAATTTCAAATTTGTTCTATTAACAATTCTTTCTACAAGCAAACCCAAAAGAATTCTGATGTCAAGAGCTAAGAGTGTATTTATACTTCAAAGAGAGAGAGAGAGATGCTTTGCCTCACATATTTTTAACATGTAATCTTCAGAAAGATAAATTGAACCGTACTCTGAACTAAGGTAGAATTACTGCTCTCTTTCTTCTAGGATAT
>JAUPMG010000001.1:22706785-22724351 GCA_031762675.1 Pachysandra terminalis
TGGTTCGTTCAACATAAACTTGGAATTGTGCATTCACCTTTTTCGCATCCAAACTAATTGCAGAATGAATACTGAACATACCCTGGATCTCATATAGGTCGCTTTTTCTTTCTCCGGGGCTCAGATCTGCTTCCTGCTAACAAAGTACACAATCAAGTATAACTTCTGCGGACATGTTAACATTAGCATATTGTGTAGTTAAATATCTAAACAAGCATTCAAGATGTAAACATGAACAAAGTTTATACAAAATCATCTTAATTTCAGATTCAAGAATTTAATGCATTAAAAAAAGGATATAATTTTCTGTTAGTCGCAAAATTGGAAGTAGACAAACCTGTAGGAGAGATTACCGAAGGCAGACCTTCCTGTATTCCAGTTATCGCACCATCCTGAAATGAATTGAGTCTGTGCCCTTATACTTGGAGAAAATACAAACATGTTAATCTCAAATGAGCATTTCCTAGCACTTAAAATTTTATAGAACTTGGAAGAGAAATATGTGTAATCTAGTTCATAGGACTTGGTGTCAGATAGCACCATATACGAATATAAAAATCAAACAGTTGAAGGGAAGTATACGAAAGGAAAAAAGTCAAAGAAAGCTTAAAAGCAAACTATTCTTAGAACAACGACTACAATGAATTGCCTTATTCCAGGTTCCAAACTAGTTGATGCCAACAATACACCCAGTTTTGGCACCCCCAATTTGTCAAAAATTCATATCCGGTTAGATTATATACATATATATATATCCAAGCATTGATTGGGATCAAGCAATAATAGTAAACACAGTAAAACAAAGAACAAAACAATGCACACAGATATATGTGGTTCGGCAAAGCCTACGTCCAAAGGAGAAAAGAAGTTTCACTATGTCAAAAACGAATTAGGTTTACAACTTATACTCCTACCCAATATATAGGGAAAATCCCCAATATAACCTTATATTGGATCTAGAGACTAGTGAATATGAGCCACCCACTATCTCTAACATTAAGTCATTTCTGACTGATTTCACTCATATGTTAAGTCTTATAATCACCCTTAGGTCACTGTTTAATATGCACCACCCATCTTCACCTTTCTTTGTCTTACTCTTGTTTGGGCTACTAGACACTTGGATACGCTGATTCCTTAAATAACTTTCCTAGCCTTTGCACATATCCATCTCAACAATATTTTTTTGCCACTATTTTGCTTGATAGATTATAGAGCAGCCAAATGGTTGTACTGTAAATTTGCCTTTTAGCTTTAGTGGAATATCTTGATCATATAGCATCCCAGAAGTGCATCTCCAGCTAAACCATCCATCAAATGTTCCCCTGCTCGACATTGGAAATTAACATCTCTACCACTGAACATCAAGGCATTTCCGCTCTGTTTGCATACTGATGCATAGATTCAATCCGGTGAAACTTCCGCAGTTGCGTCAAATCCTGGAGATAAGAGTTTCAAACTTCACCTCGTATTTCTCATCCATCCAGAAAACTGGCTCTTCGTTTACTGCTATCTCAGATGATTTTAAATATGGCTGTGTTTGAGATTGGACTGGGGGGAGAGACCAACTTGAATGGCTGTTTTTGTAGATTGGTCGGCTGATTGGGTACAAAGAATAAGAAGACTTTGAGGACTTTTGAAATGACAAGCCCATTGCCTATACAAACACCTTAGGCCTAATCATTACCCCAAATTTCGTGAGGCTCAGCCCATTACAGTATCTTGTGTAGACCTCATATCTCGTTTATGGGACAACAGCTGTTCGCACAATATTCTGGCCGAATTTCTACAAGCTTCCACACCCATATTTTTCTCACAAATGACCTTCAGTAAAGCTTTCAACCCCCCATCAGACACCTTTTCTACAAATTGAAACTTAACTTTCCTCCTGTCATCAACATGGGACCCATTTTCGACATGTTTTTATGTTTTCCACATTTACACCTTTTCTTCCTTTCTCAGCCATCTCATCATCCCTACCAAGTATCGTTTTCTCCAATCTGTGAGTAACACCGTAAGTCCACTATGCCGGCTTACAAAATTTACATCTCACTGGTTTCTCCTCCCACCAGATTAGAGAAGAGAATTTCAACCTCGAACTGGAAAGAGATTTACATCTGCTTGGGACAAGATGACTTCCGTCTCGCACTCTCATCCATTGCAACTCTTTCCTTGAATCAATATTTAGATCTGTTCTTACATAACCCCAACAACCTCACCTATAGAACTAAGGTTTTTTCATTCTAGATATTTAAGGGGGTACCTGGTATTCTCTCCCAGATTATTTCATCTTCCAACCTTCCAGCTTATAGTCACCATTTGATCCACAAACATATAGATAAAGAAAGGGCCAAAAAATCAATAATAGCCACCATGATTAATTTTTTTCGCCCACTCCTAGACTTCCATCAGCTTCGGGGTTCTATGAATTTACTTAGAGGCAGTCTTCATTATTGAAAATTTGTTAGTAGGACTTGATAACATGTGAATGTTATGTTACCTGGCCACTGCTCCACTTCCAAACTCTCTCTCTCTCTCTCTCAGACCCTGTCGGAAGAATATTGCCTTCTTTACTGTTTAAGAACGTTTCCTTCCTTCTTTACTGTATCATCATGATTTTCCAGTGCCTTTTCAATTTCTTCTCGGACCTAACCAGCAAAACGTAAGTTTTTTACAATGTTTACATTGTTTCTTTTCATAAATATTGTCTGAATACCTAAACGCCAATAGGAAGTCAAGAATAATAGTTTCCAGCCATTAATCTCACTACCTTCTCGAAGTAAATTGACTTGGGTCTCTGGTCATGATGAAAGTCAGTTAATCCCAAATATTTCCCTCCCCGATTTCTAAGATTTTCAAAGTCACAGAGATTGACAAGCAGTATTCATGGAACCTAGAACCATCGCCTTGTGCCCAAGACAGCATTTCTCACCAGCAATTTGGTTTCATCTTCATGAAAGATCATTGAGATGGCAGCCACTGTTTCTCTCTGTGACACAAAGAACCTCTCCATGGTCCTCTTACCATAAGTTAAATTCAAAAGACTTTTAATCTACTTGTAAAGATCTCCTCTCCATTTCTACTGATCAGCTTCTTATACCGCCACCATTGAAAAATATTCACCACAATCACTACATTCTTCTAATGGGGATCATATATTTGCAAATGTAATTCTCTTCTTCTTTGAGTCTTTTTTTAGACTCCGTTTCTAATGTAAGCATAATATTAATGAAACCCATTTATCTCATCACCTCCTCCTGCTCTTAGCCAGATAGTCATCTCCTAAGACGTTCTAGATTAAATCCCCAGTCACTTTATCATGTTTTTTCAAAAATCAATACAAACCATGAAAGGTCTATACTCTTCTTTACAGACTTCACTAACATTAAGTAAATCAATAGCCTTAATCATACACCTCCCTCACATGAAATGATTCTCATACTCCCATTATGTGTCCTAACTTTCACGTTGTCAATCTTTCATTAATTTCACAACTTATGTTACCAGTTGAGCCCAAGGACTCACACAACCACTTGCATGCCTGAGCATGATATTTAATAGGTACTTGGTTTAGAATGGTATGAACATAAATATCATTTAGAAAAAAGGTCTAAAGGTCTAAAATATCATAACATACTTAATTTTGTAAATTGCAATAGCAGCTTTTATTTTACAAAGCACTAACTAACAACTAGATTAGACTTCTACAAAGGGTTTTCTCTCCATCTAAAGATCAGCAAGATTGAATAGACCAATCAAAAATGCATTCATAATTCACCTAAATTTTTGTCCCTCAGACAGCGGAGAGACAATCAAAGGGATTAGTACTATTATCCACCTATACTATCACTATGTTTTCACTTTGATCGACTGTGGAGATTTACTTATAAAAACGTTGTTACAATTTTTTCTTATAATATCAAATATTAAATACACTATGTCACCTAGATCCAGTATGTGCGTGCCTAGGAGCTTGCGCAAATACTTAGGCAATCAGCAAAAGCCAATGTCTAGCTTGAGTAGCCTCGACTAGGCGGTTTAACGACACATTAGCATGACTCCGTAGCTTAATGCAATGATTGATATGATTCTTATATATGGGTACTACAGTGCTTCCAGAAAATTTCCTTGATGCCTTAAAAAACAAAATTAATAAAGTGATCTTCTCATAAATGAATAGAACCTTGACTGGAAGATGACATAGTCCGTTGGGTATTTATATTAAATAAATATTAAGGATAAAAACTAAGGGAATAAAGAGATTGTAGTAAAAGATTCTTACTTTCAATGCAGAATTAAGATGATGCAAACTCTTTGTTCTTACA
Source organism: Pachysandra terminalis (assembly GCA_031762675.1). Taxonomy (NCBI): domain Eukaryota; kingdom Viridiplantae; phylum Streptophyta; class Magnoliopsida; order Buxales; family Buxaceae; genus Pachysandra; species Pachysandra terminalis. The sequence goes on from JAUPMG010000001.1 coordinate 22,711,111, forward strand.
AAGTTTTTCAATCAAAACAAAATATAAAAGGGTGCAAAGGTGATTGTTCCAACTAATCCCTTAATGTTATTAACAAACAATAATTGATAATGTTCTTCTCTCATTTTCATTTTTCAATTTCTTCCCATAATTTTCTTCATGCTAGATGATGTTTCATTTGGTCTCTTGCAGTGTATACAATGTCGGCGACATGTCGCCAATTTGGAGGTTGGCGACACGAAACCAAGGTGTAAGTCGTTTTACCTTGGTTTCGCGACATTTTAGCAACATAAGGGAAAAAATTTCAATTTTTTTCAATATTTCTCCCATGCTCTCGACATGGGGGACAAAATTTTCAATTTTTTTACAAAATTAAAAAAAAAATGTTAGACATTTGTTTGATGTATTTAGACACTACATAGGGTTGTTTAAAACTTGGGGGGGAACCCATAAAAAACCCCACATTTTCCCATATTTCCCTTTACCCCCTCATGGATATGACACTTGATTTCTAGTTTTATGTATCTTTTATTTTGAATTACATTCACTTTTAGTTTGGCTTAATTAGATGTAGCATCTTTTTTACAGCTTACAGACCCGACAGCGTATAAGTTAACCCCCCTCAAGTAATGACTTTTAATGTGTAGGCATTTTTTTTTTTTTTGCATTTTTTGATTTATTTGGATGCATTTAGGCCTCAATTAGACATGTTTAAAGTTTAGGGCAAAAATCCATCAAAAACCCAAGGTTTCCCCACACTTCCCCTTTTTACACCATGTCGGTGACATGTTGCCAATGCCACCAGGCGACATCGATATGGCGAACCTTGGTTTCTTGATATACTCAATTTGTTTTCTTCCCTGTCTCTCATTTTTTGTCCCACAAACTCTCTCTACTTGACCTGTTCGGTTTATCCTTATAAATCCAATCCAATCTCTCTCTAGATTTTACATCTAACCTCTTTTAGTTTTCTCCATTTCTTTTTTGTCCGATCTTTGAAGTCCAATCTCTATAGAGCCCTTGCACAAAAACCCCCTCATAGCTCATTAGGGTTTCATCAGGGGGGAAATGAAACATGCATATTTCTCAATTTAAACCATTTACGATCCATTATAAACCATTTACAGTGTAACCTCACACCAGTCTGGTTTAAACCACTGATTTTCCTAGTCCTAAGAAATTTATTTAATAATTTAGTCCATGAATACACGTCTTTCCTATGCATTTCCACAATTTAATCATGATACCATTTAGACTTGGAGCCTCCAATTTTTAGCTCGGCTAAAGCTCTTCCTGCACATCAGTTATCCTAATCTTGTGAGTATAACAATATTCTCGTCTCACCAACGCTAGCATATCCACGGTTCCACCTAATCTAAAACTCCCCACACACTCTTCACACGTAATTCTTGAAATTCACTTTTCCCTTTTGTCATATCTTAAAATTCTTACTTGAAACTGATTGTCGTTCTTAATGCATCTAAGTTCATTTAAAGTCCATATTCTTCCGTTCTTTAACACTTAAAAACATACATCACACCATCATCTTTGCCCACTTGTTGAATCAGATTGTAGTATTGTTGCCATTTGAATTTTCTATATAATTTGTTGGTTTTAATGTATGCACCCTTATATTTTAAGTTTTCTTGGCTTAATTCCTTCGCCAATTGTTAAAGTAGAGCCTCTTACCTTTAATGGTCTTTTGAAAATCATCACTACACCAAATTTCTTCATGGGATTGAATTTTTCCTCCATAATCTCCAAAGACGTTGTTTCCACTCTTAATATAGTTGATCATAACGAAAAATGTGTAGATTCTACTTCTAAATCCCACCTTCTTTATTAATTTCTCCAAAAACAACCAATATACTACTATTAGGATCCACCAACATATTCTGAATCTTTATTATGCTCCCTTCTATTCCTTCCCTTAAATGTAAATATCCATTACCATCAAGCTATGTTGTGTACAAATACTTTCTCCAAAAACTTTGTGATTTCTGCATGTCACTAACTCATTCCTCCTAAGAAGGAAATTACTAATTTAACTCCACTCTTAGAGAGAACGTAATTTTTGAAACTTGTCCTCTACGATCTTGTTTCTATGTCCAAACCTTTCCTAATTGGTCATATAAGTCCTTACCAACAAGTATCATCTCTTCATCAAGAACTTGTGTTAATCCATCCATTACCTCCCAAAGTTGCTTCTCTTATTTCCTTTTCTAATCCTACAAGAGCTTATGAGTTAAAAATCTCTGAGTTGAAAGCCCTCCTTTCTTCAAACTAAAGTTCTTTACACACCTTTAATTTAACCTTCTTTAACTTGTACAAGTGACAAGACCTACATAACCCTACAGGGGGCATTAGTCACAGTACATGGTCCATACCAGCTTCAGCATGGAGACAACAAGTGATTGATTCTTAGATAAACCAAAGCTCAGGCATATCGTAGGCCAAGCCATCCCACTAACACCAGTAGATAGCAACTATCACTTATACACTCCAAGATCAATCTAACAGGTTGTAATTCAATTTCAATGTGAATTTCTAATTAAATAAAGCATAGCAATACGCCTGCAACAAGCTACAATGCAAACCAAAACGATTAGAAAATTCTTTTTGTGTATGTGAATAGACATAATGATGCATGAACAATCTGCCCATGCCCAGCATGTATGGGTTAAAGCTTCGAGATGCACCAATTCGAACATTAGGAACAGGTATCACAAACCCGATCATAAATAGGTATTTGGTTGCGCCAGAAATGTAGTGTAGGTAAAAGAAGTCTCCCTGCAAAATATGCAACACAAATAAGCAGATGGGCAGATAGAAATTGGATAGAATATATATTTGATGGACAATGGATACAACTTATAAGAAAAGGGTAGGGGTGGGGAGCGGAAAGCAGAGGGAAGAAAGAGAACAAAACGTTACAACCCTTTTCTTGGGGTGTAACTTGAGACATTCATAACTTAATAAAAGAATATGTATTTGCAATAATGAACTAATCAATTATTATAAGAAATGGCAAACCATCTGATCTAGATCTTTTGAAACTGAGAGTTCCTGGAGATTCAACAAAGCACTCTTTTGTCCTGTCTATAGTAAGAGGACTCACCTAAATCAGTGCATGATAACAAAATGTTAAGACTTAAAATAAACACTAAGACATGAGGAAACACAAGCACGAAGCAAGTAACAAAATGCACACAGCTGAAATGAAAGTACAAAATACCATTTAATTGACAGTAATAGCCTAATTGCATTAAAATTACGGCAGAAAATATCATATTATAACTACAAATAAAGCACAAACTGCCAGATACTTCACAGTTAAATCTGCCCTGTAGTATAGTTACTTCATAAAATACTAGCAAAACAGCACACAGAAGTTAGAATTGCCAACCAATGGACAAAGATAGCCACACAGCAGTCATACTATTGCATAAACCACACACCCTTTTTTAGTATCATGTTAATCTTAAGAAACATATGTTGGGGATAATCCCTCATCTGCTTGATCCCGTATTCGAGATGGTTACGTACAATGTATGTCACATATGTTGAGACCAGTTACACATGTTTTCCAGCATGTCACCTAAATGCCTGGATAAACCAAGGAGGCAGATCTCCCTAGTTGTTAAGACAGTAATAGCTAGGAAACCCAAGTGTTGCCATTTTGCATGAGTTTGTGCTTGCCTTAGACAACGAAGTCCAGCCAGAAAATAGTCAAGATAGACTAGGGTGTTAATTATATGCTTTCAAGTTTCATCAGGGATATTTTTGATTATACATTCCAACTTTTGTACTTCTGGCAGCTCACCACAAGTTTAATTAGTCATCTTCAAGGAAGGTATACAGCCTTAAATTTTAGGAACTTATGAGCTTCACTGCCAAGAGCCGATTGGCTAAGCAGTCATGCTTTATCAGACAGCATTACTACCTTATTAGTCATCAGATCATTATGGTCAGCTAAATACATTGCTTTTATTTCTTATGAATCCTCTATTACAAGATCTTTTGGGCCACATATATGCTATAAACATTCGAACAAGAAAGAACATACTAAAAAGTCGATCTCTTTTTTTTTTTTTTTGTCAAAGAGTACTTAAAGTCAATCTCTTGATTATGAATGGGTTCACACTTTATGCTTTAGCTTTCTTAATCAAGGACCCAGAGATAACGTCATTCCATATATGGGGTTAATCCATTCAAAAAATCCTTTAAAGCGGCAGTCAGATAAAATGATCAGGCTCAGATTGCAGAATATGCTCAAAATATTTCCTCTCCTCGACTGGCTTCTTTTTTTATTCAAGTTGTATGTCTGTCTAGTATCTCATAACTCAATTTGACTTGCAATACTTCACAGCAAAAGTGAAGGCAAATGCAACAATTAAGGTGATTATCCACCAAAATATGTAAATAATTTTGAATCAGAAGAGCAAGAAACTCTGTCAACAATTTTTCTATTGAAGATGGATTGCTGACGAACCGGTTGTAACTCACTTGCAATATGTTGATGACACCATTTTCTTCCTTGAGGGTTTTCAAGGAGGTCCCTAACCTTGGGGCTATTCTTTGTTGTTTTGAGGTGGCAGTGTCAGGCCCAAAAGATAATCTGCAACAGAGTACCATCATTAAGTAGATGCAAGGGATAGGGCATTTTTTAAGGAGTGTGCTTGGTGCATTTAGTAAAATGGGATTGGGTTTGTATACAAAGAGTAGGAGATGCATGAGCTTGAGATGGCTTCATCTTATGAATAAAGCTCTTCTTGGTAAATGGTTGTGGAGATATAGTGCTGAACTCATCGGCTCTTTGGCATAGATTGACTCATTCTAAGTTTGCCCCGCATCATTTTGATTCGAAGACGAAGTCGGTAGGTAAAGCTTATGGAGTAAGAGTTTGGAAAGGGGTCATGAAGAAGTCAGACACTTTTGAAGATTATTGTGATTATAGTTGGAAGAGGAGATAGAATTTGATTTTGTGTAGATGACAGATATGAGGTGGGTCCCTTGTGTTCTATGACCTCAACTCTACAGGCTTGTTCGACAGAAGCACTTGGCTATAGCTCATTATTTCTCGCAAAAGAGGGGAAATCATTTGGTCCCCAATATTCAAGAGAGGACTTCTTGACGGTGAGATTAACAAGTGTACCCAACTATAAATCTCTTGAATTGCTGTGGCTCCCTGATTCTAAAGGTAGCTTCTCAGTAAAATCTTTTAAAGATGCACACTTCCAGCCTTCTCAATCTGCCACTGATCTTTCAGGGGTTTGGAATTTTCTTATACCTCCGAGAGTGTCAGATTTTGTTTGGATTGTGGCATTAAATAAGATCCTTATTATTGACCATTTGGTTCATAGAGGATGGTCTCTCCCTAATCGGTCTTCCTTGTGTTATCAATGGGAGTACTAGATTGCTTGTCAATTTTATCAGTCTTTTGACTAGGCAGTTTGGGCTCAACTAGCCTGGAATCAGTTAAAAATGTGTTGTCTTCTTGGTCTAAAGGTCCTTGGACTGAAAGGGAAGATATTATAGGATTGGGATCCTTTTGCTACCTTTTGGGACCTTCAGAAGAAGAAGAATCTTAGAATTTTAGAGAATAAGAAAATACACATTCGTCAGAGTATACTCTGAGTATTGTTGATTGATTGAAGCTTGATAGTCTCGTTTCCAAGATGTATCTAGAGCAGATTTCTTTCAGAGATGGAATTGCTTAATTGAGCAGAAAGTGTATAGTGTTGGTAGGAATACTTTTCCACTTTTTATATCTATTCTATACTTTCATACACATACGGAATATATGTTTCTGTTTCCTATCAAATAAAATTTTGGAAAGCAAAATCATGTCATTAAAGAGGAAAATGAACATGCAGTCTAACAAAATATTATTCCCTTGTCAATAAAAAAAAAGGAAAAAAAAAAACTTTTATTAACTAGATAAGCATGTGATGAACATAATACTCTATGTAATGCACTATATTACATATATTTACCCAATTTAAGATCAGAAGCAGGCAGGTACAAATTAAATTTTGCTTGTAAAGAAATCACCCAGAAATGAAGGGAAAATAGGACATTAAGATTCAACAGCAGCCTACCTGTGTAACATATTCAAGTTTTCTCTTGCCTTTCTTTCCAGACATGCACACTTGTTCGTTGCTTTCTTCCTCTCTCACCGGGATTTTCAAGGCATTTGTGTGTCTCACATCACCATGCCTAGTGGGAGACCTGGACGATTCATTGAGGTCCCTACTTTCTGCAACATCATGACTTATAAAGTTTCTACAGTTTTGATCATGTTTTTCAGTAGCAACAGAAGAGAACAAACATTTTTCTTTAGATCCACATTTGGGAAGCCCATCATCAAGGTTTTCTACCAATAATTTAGGCGTAGTCTCTTGATAACCAGCATCAAGCAGATCCAAGGTCTTTAAAGGTCTTCTTCCAGCCAACTTTCCTCCACTAGGACTCTCAGAGAGATCTGATACAGAACTAGGACTGTTGTTTTTATTCCTGACAAGGAGGTTTGATGCTAAGCTCCTTTTCTGACTGCTTGTTTGATTCTTCAAACTACTTCTGGTTCTTGCTCCACCACACGTACTTGGAATATTTGTATTTAAAGGAGTTCTTCCAGCCAACTTTTCTCTACCAGGATTCTCAGAGACATCTGACACAGAACTAGGCTTATTCGTCGCAATACAATTCAATGCCAAGATTACTTTCTGATTATTTATTTGATTCTTCAACCTACTTATAGTTCTTGTTCCAATACAATTACTTGGAGTAGAAGTTATTGTATGCATACCTGTTTTAGACGGAGAAATAACATCCATTTCTGGATCTGACTGCGCTTTAGTATACTCCATGGCATTATAACTGCAGTCTTCTAATCTTTCTGAACTTTTAGGATGCGAAACATCTGGTTTTTTTGAGAAAGGTTCTTTTGCTATTCCGTCATGGCCAAGACTAGCCAAATTTGATCTATCATCACCACTTAATATATCTTCAATGGAACTAAAGAGGACATTCTCAAAGTCTTGTGACACTGCAGAAGTAACAAAGTTTGTGCGTTTACTCTTTGGCTTTCTTTTCTTCTTAAAATCCTGCTTCTGGTTCCCTTTTGAACTCCCCATACTAGACAAGATTGTCGAACAGATACTTAATGTTTCCATTGGCACAACCTTGTTAAGCTTGGATGGTGTCACAGTTCCCATATTCAAACCTATCAATAGGGCATGGTCCTTAGATGTGCCATCCTTGGCGGTGTCAGAACTTAGATTCTGTTCAGCTTGATTTATCATGTCAGTCTCGCAGTCTTGCAAGGCAGAATCTTTGGAGGTAACATCAGTGAAATTGTTTGAGATTTTCTTAAGTGAGTCCCTTTTTGAGACTTTATTTTCCAGTTTATTAAGATTAACACCACTAAGGTAATTATTTTCCGATGGTATGTTCTGAATGTCTTCCAACCCCACATTTGCTGCATTCAAAATATGTTCGTCATCTTCATGCCGAGGCTCACTCTTGAACTTCTCATATTTATTCAAAGTCCCCTCTAGTGAGAATATCACAGGTGGACTAGATTCCATATCTGGACATTCCAGCACAGTAGGACATTTCGATGCATTGTCATGGCAGTTGCCCACTGTATTAGTAGTGACATTCTTTGTTAGAATACTTGCCCTAGTCACTGGAGATCCTTCTAATTCAACAGGCACAACACAATGTGAATTACTTCCTGAAGCCATGCTTAACTCGTCAAAATCAGAGATACTTGTTGAAACACCTAGGGTGGATGATTCTTCACTGAAACTTCTTTCTGCATAGGCCTCCCAATGTTGAGGAAACCCAAAAAGAAAATAACTGCAGACCTGCTCAGAGTGGAAGTTAGAATCTAAACAACTGGAAAATCACTACAACAAATGTAGTGATTTCGAAAACGTCAGTAAATTTCACAAAGCTTCATATATAAAGTTATTTGAGAATTTTTAAAATCCATACTATTATCTCTGAAAGTATATAAAATCATATAAAAGAATACAAAAAAATAAAAAGTCCAAAGACATTAAAAATTGGTCTGGAATTTCAGTAATAACCAAAATGTTTTTGAAACTTCATTCAGGCCAAGTGTTCAGCAAAAATTTTGATTTTAGAAAACCACGTGTGCACACTTCTATGTGACCTAAGGAAACTAAAATATATGACACATTTCCTTGCATAGAATAATATATATTTTCCAAACAGATGATTACCCATATACTCGAGTTTGCACTCAATCAATTAATATGTCCCTAGTATCTATCCAGTACCACTGTAGACTTGTGATAAAATTATTTCATTCAATCTAATAGGGATACAGAGAAAAGAAAACAATTTACAAACCTCAGAGGGAAATCCATTTTTAAGAGTGTGAGACCTGCTCATGAATCCCTTGATCATAACAGTTATACCATCAGCAGTTTCAAGTGTGAAGACATCATATCTCTTCATTATTGGTGCAGAAGAAAAAACTGTCACAGCTTGCCTGTGTACAAGACAAAAGAAAGTCTTAGATGTAAAGATAACCAGTATCCATATGTCCACCATTCCTAATTTTAGCACAGACTGGAAAGGTTGGCAGGGCATATCCAGAGGAGATATACACTGACATGTAACAAGGCACAAAAAAACTTCAGGATTAATTATATTTTGAAAAAATAAATAAGGGTAAATGAAAGGACAAGCAAACGAGAAATGGTGCTCTCTTCTCCTTAATATGTACCACTCATATGGTAAATATTCTTAAATAAATCAAAACCATCAGAAATGGAAACATCAGAAAAGGTAGGTAGGTGGAGAACTGAGGTGAGCTGCCAAGGGAGAAGCCTGCATATTGAATGGTTATAAACGTCATATTGGAAACATATTTGCTGCATGGTACAACAAAAGTAGGCCAAACCTCAGTAGTTTTAATTAACGAGTTATTATAACTGAGACATACCAGAAAGGGGTGAGGTGCCTTCAGAAAAAAAAATGCCAGATCTACTTTTCTATGACAACCCACAACAGCATCAATTCAACAAAAGTGTTAGAATATTTACCATGGAAACCTTTAATGAAATGGGTGGATGCCAAGACACTAAATTAAATTGAGTATCCTGTGCCAGGAAACAATTTTATTTGTTTGTCAGACGGTAAACAGAGCTTGAGAATAAGTAGGTCCTTAAACATCGAAATTAGACTGTTGGGAGGTTTATTTCTTCAGGGGCATCCAATGGAAAACAAGGAAATAACTTTCAAATATTGGAGGATGCTAAATTAGAAGCATGGACAGCAATTCAGCCGATTATTTACCAAGCTATAAAAATCTCAAAAATAGTGATTCATCAGTGATAAGACTGACCTCTACAAAAACCTGTACAATTTTAATTTAAATCAAAGAAATCATTAATATACTATATACAGACAAATTTTTATTTAAGGATTGGTTGTCTGGAAATTGGTACCTTTCTTCAACTTTAGCTGTTGCAACCATTGGGGTGCCCATGATTTCAGAAGTACGTTGAACACACAAAGGCCTAGCCACATCATGTGATCTTCTCTGATCAGAACCCCATAAAGGAAGGGTATTTTTAGGTAAGAAACTTCCTTGCTCCATCATTACTGAGGTTGGTGGCTTTGCTTAAACTTGAGTATTCACCAGGGGGCAACAAAGAGGAAAATAATAATAATAATAATACCCCACAAGCTACATCCAGTAACTCAAAGCCCTGAACCAAATAATCTGACAATGTAGGGCAATTCGATTTTAAAATATAAATTGCTTTCTGTAATTAAAATATTTGATTTTAAATTAAACGTTCCCCCTCCCCCAAAGACAAAGACATACACACTCTTTTCTAGGGGTGCAACAAGGTTCGGTTTAAACAGAACCGACCCACAACGACCTTGGTTCGGTTTGGGTTGGGATTGCATACATATGGTTTAGAAAAATCCAAACCAAATTAGTTTGGTTCTGTTTTGGGTTGAGCCGTCGGTTAAATCGAACCAACCCGAAACCCAAACCGAATTGAACCGAACCAAACCAAATTCAATTTATTCTATATGCCAGGTCCCCACGCAAGGGCTGCAGCGCGCGCTCCCCGACATTGTGTATACAATAAATAGTCCCACATCGGTTGGGGATGAAATAATCCTCCAACCGATGCACTATAAGTAGAAGTTTTGCACCTTGCCTTTGAGGTAGTTGCTCATTGGTGTTCTTATGACCTAAGAAGGTAGACCGAACCGGTTTTACCATTGGTTTAATTCGTTTAAAAATTATATAATTTTAGTTTTATTATTTTTAAAATAATAATAAATAAGTATGGGCGGGCTTGAGCTTAGAAATTAAAAGCATGGGCCGGCTTGAGCAAACATTTAAAGCCTGAAGCTCGGGCTGGGCTCGGACCAGCATAAGCAAGGAATGCAATGTCGACGACATGCAAGGAATGCAATGTCGACGACATGTCGCCATTTCCCCAGTTGGTGACACGACATATTGGTATTATGTCGTTTTGCAGCGACATGAGCGACATCGGCGACATATCAACAACAGGTCAGCAACATGGAAGAAATTTTCAGTTTTTTTGAATTTTTTTTTAAAATTAAAAAAATGTCAAACATTTGTTTTTGCATTTTTTGATGTATTATGATGTATTTAGACACTACTTAGGGTTGTTTAAAACTTGAGAGGAAAACCCATCAAAAATCCCAGATTTCCCAAGATTTCCCCATCATTTCCCCCATATGTTCATTTTCCCCCTCATAGATATGGCACTTGATTTCTAGTTTTATATATCTTTTAATGGACTTACATTCACTTTTAGTGTAGCTTAATTAGATGCAGCATCTTATTTTTACAGCTTACAGTACATGACAGTGTGTAAGCCAACCCCCCTCATGTAATGACTTCTAATGTGTAGGCATTTTTTTTTAATTTTTTTATGTATTTGGATGCATTTAGGCCTTAATTAGACATTTAAAGTTTATGGCCAAAAATCCATCAAAAACTTAAGATTTCCCCAACTTTTCCCCATGTCGCCAGAGCAGACTGGCGACATGTCTGGTGACATCGACATCGTAAACCTTGAGCATAAGTACAATTATATTTAGGATGTGGCCTGGTCCGTTGCCACCCCTTGAAACCCTTTTTTGTTCTCCGCCAAACCAAACCAAAACAGCAATTCGGTTTGGGTTTCGGTTATTTTAATTTAAATCGGTTTGGTTATGGGTTTTCCAATTTGGTTTGAAATTCGGTTTGGTTTGGTTTTGGGTTGGTGTTATTATATTTCGGTTTGGTCTTGGGTTGAGTTCAACCCGATCCAAACCGAACCGAGTTGCAGCCCTACTCTTTTCTAAGAGGTTTGAACATAAGCATTTTATATGGACCACTTTTCCAAGAAGCTATCTGGTTTAGCCCCTTATTGGATATTTACAAGAGGGTGAACAAATTAATATAGCTTTACCTCTCTCTAACTTATGAGCTAGTGAGAAGCTCACACATCTGAAATGTATGGATTGTCAACCTCCCGCTTGCATGTACATGGGATTGAAACTGATCGAGTCATTTGATCTTTTGATATAGTTCAGTTAGTGCACCATGCTCAATCCATTAGGTGACAAAATCAGAGCCATTCAAATAATCCATGAGGGCAATGAGGGATCATGGCCCTAAATCTAAAAATGTAACACTAAGCTTCATTGTTGGTCTCATCATGTAGATGCCCCATGTAAATGGTAGGATGAGGAACAACTTAAATATGTAAAGTCTCTCTCGGGATGAAAAAAGGTATCTTCAAACATGACGATCTCATACAGAAAAAATCGAGCCAGAGATGATCTGATCATGACTTTACCTCTAAGAGCCGTCATTATTGGTTACATCATGTTGATCATGACAACATGGCTGAGCAGCATAATAGGAGTCGTTCGTGGCTCATTTGTGAATTGTGATCAAGCCTGTGATCAAAATCTGACCACCCAAATTTGGATAGTCAAGCGTATCACAAGTAATCAAAATGACATCAATCATCAGTCAAGGAATGGCAAAGATATAAAAATTATCAAACTGCTCTGTTGCCGTTCAACTATGGTTAGTGTTGTATCTCTTAAATAAAATTCGTATTTCATACAAAAAGTAAAGCGGCCACCTTGCTCCATCCCAACCCCGTCCTTAGGTTAAGACAGAATCAATGACTCAACATAAAGGTGGACACCTAAAGAGTTGAGGTAGTGCATGCCAAATTTCATACCTAACCTATCCAATTCCCATACATAACAAAGATGCTCTAATGAAAAACACGTCATAGCCTAGACCATTATGTCAAAACTCCGAGAGTACCAATATGTATCAACGTATCATCCAAATCAACTCAGAATCGGTCCCTGCTGATGTCGCAATAAATATACATTAAGAAAAAATTAAAAAGAAAAACAAAATTACTGACTTGGATAAATAGTATTGGAATTGCCATTAAAACTCATTTGCATCCTACAAGTCACATGACCCTTAAATGGAGCATGTAAGGCAAGATTTAAAACATGCTCTCACAACTCTATCATATTGCATGACCAGCACCTCGTCACTCTCCCTCTCTCTCACTTCTTCACTCTCTACCTTGCCAAAATCATATTGTATTGTTGCCGAGTTTGTGTATTTTCCAGCCAAACCGAATGAATATCCCTTCTATATCACCAAGTTTGTTTCTTTTGATATCTTTAAGGGTTTTTTTTTTTTCCTATGGATATTACATGGGGTTGGGATTAGGCCATACTATGAGTAATTTTTTGTGATTACAGTTTTTTTTTTTTGCTTTTTATAACTTTGTTAATTCAGAACTCAGTTGCACGGGTTCTGAAGGATCCTAATTGGCAATTGCAATAAGACATTAACCTTCTCATGAATAAGGAGAGGAAGACCCTGAGACCAATCAATATATTATGACGAATTATTTAAGTCTTGTGTGGTGACAACAAGGTGTCAAGCATTTGGGTTTTCACTTAAATGAATCCTACTTTGATACATTTGATCGAGTTGAGATGCACCTAATCACTTGTGAGGATCGCAATCAACTTGAGACTTAATCCAAAAGAGGCAAATGTAGAATTCTCTGCCGGATAATGCAAGCCCTTGGGAGATTAGTTCAAGATCAAGCTTAGTTGAATCTCGAAGGTACTCGAACCACCGACTATCTTAAAGAAAGCTTACAGGCTTCTAAATTTCAGTAAAGTCATGACAAAAT
>JAUPMG010000001.1:22724451-22738995 GCA_031762675.1 Pachysandra terminalis
TTTGTAATTAAAGTATAAATAGAATCTTGTATGTGGTGTCCTTCGTGATCAACAAGTGGCTGATTATTTGCATCAATTTTAATAGCAGTTAAGATTATTTGTCTATTAATAGGGGTAAGGTAATTATCCCACCAGCCTTTGAGCTGGCCAGAGAAGCCACAAGTAATCATGATTTCAGCTTGGGAATCTGAATTATTTTTAAGGCATACTTGAGCATACATTAACATGCGATGGACAATATTGACAATTTGATATTCTGCTAAACCATCTATATTCCAATTATATATATATATGATCTGGAATATAACTTCCTTGGTAATATAAATCAGATAAGTCTTCATATTGTGTGTCAGCTATGGATAGTCTATTATAATAGGCTTTAGTAGGCTTCCATAAATGTTGTTTACCACTATGATTACATTTAGACCTTATAGGCAAAGCATGAAGTTGGTCATGGATATCATGGTCAGATTCATTAGCATTTTCTGATTAAGTATCAGAATTATTAGTATCATCTTTGGTTAATGCCATGAGTGGTTTGCCTTTAGAAACTTGAAGATCATTTAATTTTTTAGAGAGTTGATCTATAAATTCATTACTAACAGTATTAGCAAGATTAAAATTTTGAAGTTCTATAGGTTTAGTAGAAGAGGTAGAAGAGGAAGATACAGTAATATTGGATTTTTGTAAAGGATGAGGTTTATGAGTATTAGTCTGTAATGGATTCTCGATTCGTTTTGTCTGTCGACTTAAAGATTTGATATATCGTCCTAGATGGCAGTGTCATAGGACTGAAATGATAAATAATTTGTAAAATATAAAGTATAAGTAGGTAGCTATTTTATAGAGGAGTGAAAAGATGATAAGCCTCAAAAGCAAGGTTTATCTATAATTTTCCCTTGTTAAGATGGGAAGTTAACAAGAGAAGTGTAAATCAAATATCAGAAAACACAAGGGATGTATCTACAATACAGTTATCAGATGGAAAGTTAACCCTTTTTGTTTTCCCCGGGTAAACCCCGGATACTAGGGGTGTCAATTGGTTCGGTTTAAACCGAAAACCGAACAAACCAAACCGAAAAAGTTGGACTGGTTTGATTTTTTTCATTTTGGTTTGGTTAGGGTTTAGAAAACAAAAAACCGAACTAGTTCAGTTTGGTTTTCGGTTAAGGCTTCAACTAAACCGAACCAAATTGAAAAAACCTAAGTAGATTATATATATAACATATAAATATATGTGTTTATTTGTTTTGTATAGAAAATAGTATTAATTTTATCAAACGGAACCGAAAAATCCAATTTTTTGGTTTCTATTTTGGTTCGGTTCGGTTTTCGGTTTTAATTACACCCCTTTTGGATACCCAAGATGAGGGAAAAATGAGTCGAAGAAGACAGCCAACATGTGTTTACATGGTGGAAGGTGCTGCCTTTTAATAAGAATTTCTTTGTAAAGAAGAACTACCTTCTTCTACTTGGTTCCCCAATTTTTTTTTGTTTCTAGCCAGTCAATATTACAAGCCAAACAGATCCGTCCTACCCAACCAAATTTACAACATAAACCAAGCCAAGAAAGCTGCAACTCTAGCTAACTTCAAAAATCTAACTACTCTGTAAAATCTTCTTCCTACTCCTGTTGAAACGGAATTTTTATCAACGAAATCAAATACATTAAATAAACTGTCACACGCCATGCGGATCTTTCTTTTACAACCAAATTTACATCGAATGCTCCTATCAACAAAGCTACAACTCAAGCCGAGACTTCTGAAACTAATACGGCAAGTACTTGTTTACTGAAGGGGGCACACACTCCACAAATGGCTTGATCCTTGATTGCTTGTATGTAACCTTGTAACCGAACCTGAAGCAGAAACAACTACACCGACTATCAAAATGTATTGACATGTACTATAAAGCAACCCATTGCTGGATTCTTTCGAACTAGGAGGATCGAACCTTGAATTTCATGGTGGCTTCTACCCTTTTTGGGTACCAATGGCATAGAGGGATATAGCGTAAAAAGGCCTCAAAAGACATCAGGGTGAAAACGCCCAGGAATGGAGCTACGCTCCTCCGCTCTCTGGAGATGGAGCTTCAACGTGTAATTGTTCAGCTGCACCAGCACAAACACATTGCTAAATCAATACATCAATTAACTATGACTGTGGGTGTGGTTGTGCGTGTGTGTGGTAGTTGTTCTAGTCATTACTTAGTAGGAGAATAAAGAAATGGAGATGACCGAAGGGAAATTTTAATCAATAAGCAAGAGTACAATGGAAAATTTTGGACTATAATTGGATCTAAGCCACAAATATCACTGAATATTAAAATACTACTGAACAGCTTGAGGTAATTACTGATCAAACAGAAATCTACCGTTAAACAGTTTTAGTTTTTTGAGAAATAAACTACTTCATGCCAAGTTGCCAACTGCACTATATCCAAAGACAAACTACAAGAGCAAGAGAAGAGAAACAAGAAAAACAGTACATAATAAACTATCCGGGACACTCATAGTCTTTTCTCTTCCATTTTCTCTTTTCTCTATTCTTGTTCTCTAATTAATCTCTATTCACAGCTTAATAAGTCCCAGAGGCTTTACAAGAGATATTATCACTGAAACTCTAGGAACATTGACAACTTTAGGTATATTTTGAGAACTAAGATGTAAGGCTTTCTGGTCTGTCCCAACAGGTATAGTTACCAATATGTCTGACATACTGACACTATGTCTGACATGCAATACTATGGATAGCCACATTGAGAATAATTCATCCCATAGAATCCCAATTAATTGTGTTTTAGAAATTGTCAAATCAAATATCAGCCATTAATTTTTTTTAAATTTTTGAAAGTTCAATCACAAAAATAGTAATACATTTAGGGGAAAGTTTTTTTGCCTTGTGCCAAATACATTTGGAGCTAACTTAGTATGTGAAGTTGGTCTATATGAAAGCAGATATGGACAAGTGGGTTCATCAAATCATTTGCCATGGGTGAAATCCATGTCAGACCAGGGTTCCAATATGGACTGGAAAACTAAAGAGAAAGTACTTTTTAAGACTTCTTCTAACATTTTATATTCAATCTTTTACTTTTACATTTTTCATTCTCAAAAGTTTTTGTAGTCTAAAATTGAATATCATTATTTAAATTGCAGTTAGAGGTTTTACATTCCTTTTATAAATTTAAATTAGCCTTTTTAATAAAAAGCCCTTGATTTTTGTCTTCCATTGATGTTAAACCATTTCTTGATGTATAATTTCTAACTAAAAAGAGAAATATAGTAGAACCCACCTCTTTTTACTAAGAGAAATGTAATGATCCACATCCTTCTTTAGGTTCTTAAATCAATAGAACAAATCAAAAGGAAGAAAATAAAAGGAAAGAAATAATAAGAATTCTATTATAATAAAACAACTACTTTTTTTTTTAAATACTACTCTTTAATAAGAGAAAAGGACAATCTTCAAAATTCATCACCTCAAATGAAACCTTTATATGACCTTATTTTTAAACCCCAAGCAAGCAATAGGAGTCCTAACCCAATTACATACAAAGACCTAAAAACACTTAAAAATACACCTAAAAACATTAACACAATAATTAGAAATCAATCAAAATTCTTATACGAATTTGCCTACACATTTCTAATTTTGAAAACCAAACTTGAGAAAATAAAATACCTATTAAACACTGATCATATTGAATTACTGAAAGTAGTAATTTTGAAACTTCTATTATTAAATTATTCATATACTTTTAGTATTACGTTTTTTGATTCAATAATTAAAATGCATATACTAAAAAGAATTGAGATAAAGGTGGATCCACTAAAATACGAAGGCCCGTAGGTCCGAATACAAGGTTAGAATTCTAACACTTCCAAAGTGGTAACTCACTGATGGCTCTGGGCCCCCGGAAGGAGGCCTTCTTTGCCTTCCACCTAAGTTGCGCAAGAAAGGCCCAAAGCCGATAAGGAATAGTAAAGCTTCAAAGGGTCTTTCTAGTAGTACTCACTACTCACCCCTATCTCTAAAAGAGCTTATGCACTCCACTTGCTGTCTACTAAACGGGCGTTAGAGAAAGCGAGCGAAGCCTTCAATTTAGTTGCGCGCCGCCACCCCCCCTTTCATTTCCGCTTAAGCTTCCCCGGTTTGGGGGATTAATTTATTGGATACCCAAGAATCATAATCTTTCAAATATAAAATATTAAATTTTGTGTTTAATAGTTAATAAATACTTATTAAAAAAAGTTAAGAAAGAGTAAGTCTCACCATAATACGTATTACATATAAATTAGCAAATCCCATAAGAAATGAATAATTAAAGAGGTGGGTCACACTAAAATACATATCAAATAAATTTATTATTTAATAAATAGTTTTTAATATTTCCTTACTTATTTTTACTAAAGGATTTCAGTTAAACTTAGGGTTAGTAAGGACTTCTTCTATCATATATTTTTTTTCTTATTTCTAGAAGGATTTAAGGGATTAATTTCATCATGATTTAGATGATAATATTTTTGTTATTTAGCTTGTTTTATTTATGTTTTAATATTTTTATTATTCTCTCTACAAAACGTATATCAGACAACAAAGCAACGACTCATAGCAGTATATATTTACTCCCTTCAGATGGTCCTCATTGGGGCACTATAGTCATGCGGTATGGTATGGAATCTATCAGTAACATGTTGTGAAGGTGGGACTGTGGGTCGAACCATGTACCAAGAGTGACATATAGAGGCTTTACCATCTCGATGAGATGACACCTTCCTAAAAAAGATATATTAATTATAAGCAAATTTATAAGGAATGTTTTAGGTGTTGATATCTACTCGTATGTCTCTAATATCAACTAAAGGTATAACTTAATAGAATTTCCCTCAAAACTAAAAATATTAATTTACTAAATTTTCTAATTAATATTACTTGTGCTACGTTCCTTCTCCCTCAAAGTTGAAATAATAATTATGACGTCAGCTTCTCAATTTTAGTTTCTTGAAACATAATGATATCTGGCTTTCACTCCTTTAATGCCATTTTGATCACCTTCCTCTTCTCGAAATCCCCCACACCCCTAACATTCCATGAAATCAATTTCAGTTTCATTTAAAATCCAGAAATCCCCCAAAACCTTCGACCATCCCACTCTTCCTAACCAATTTTTTCTTTCCCGTGCTAGCCTTCTCCTACACGCTCCAGCTTAGTCTGTTTAACTCCTTCAATTTTTTATTTTTCACGCTGCTCTCTCTGTTCCTCATCTCAATAGAAGTAAACAAAGTCAGAGCTTCTTCCTGGAAGCCATCCCAAGACACTCCAATGAAATCTCTGAAGTTCATAATTTTATTTAGTACCCATTCTGAAATTTCTGATTCGTTCAATGGTTGTGATTCTACGGCAAAGTTAGCCAAGAAGCCTAAATCATCTCTAACTGCCAAACTTTTGTTCTTGGTATCGTAGCTGCTGGCCAACGGAATCATGTCCAGGACTATATCTTTCTTCCCAGCCTCACTCCAATCCTCTCTCACCCCTGCCAAGAATTCCTCCTTATCGCTCGCCAAGAGGCTCAGAGTACAGCCTTCTGAGTTAGCTATAGTATCCACTAGAGCCACACAACCTGCTCCTGAAGCACTGATCTCAAGGTCATCAATCCCAGACAAACCAACCAAAGTCTCCAGCCTTGAGTAGCTATCAACTAAAGGCTTCCTTCCCATCTCCTTATCCCTCTCCCTATCTGCCACGAGTTTCGACATCTTGAACGACAAATTGGGTCGACACGAGACTGTGTTATTATGCTCCACAAACACTTCCTTGCCTCTAACAGACAAAAGGCTGTTATCACCTGGATAGAACATCTCGCCTCCATCTTTCGAAATCAAGGTCTCGGGCTCCACAAGCCTGTTCTGCACAACTTCCACACCACATCTGTCGCTCATTTTTCTTAACTCAACAGCATCGCGATTCAAGGATGCTGAAAAGAAAAGAGAAAGAGCAGGACAAGGCTAAACCTTCGATGGAGGAGATCTCCACCTAGAAAAAACCTTGAGCTCAATGTTGTCTCTAATCGAGATCATCATGTTGTCTTCCTTAACTCCTTTCTCTGTAGACGTCTCGTTAAGGAGGACTGCAGATTCCCACGCAGGGTCGAAGCCAGAGGAACCCATAACCATTCTGTTCTCCTCGTCGTTGAAAACCCTTTCCCTTTCGAGAATCGCGAGTTCATCGCTCACGAACTGTGGGAAAACATCCCTCTCAAGGGTACCAAATGAACCATCCCCAAACGAAAAAGACAAAGTGGCCCCCGCATAAAAGAGATCCACGACCCCCTTATCCTTGCTTGGACCATCGACTTTGTGAAGCCCACATGCCAAGGCCCTTGTCTCCAACAGTCTTTTCTTTAGGGCGAGAATATTGGGCCTCCTCATATCTGCTAAAAGCCTTAGCAGGCCTACTGGGTCCATAGACTTTAAGACTCCCACTATTCTCATCCAATTCAAAATTTGAATTTGAGACGCTCCGGGCCCCACCAACTGTCCTGTCTGTCGAGGACGCGTTCCCCTTACTGGCCACGTTCCTCCGCCAGCTGGGCCCACCTGCCCGTACATCATCTTCCACCTCTCTCCAACCTAATTTTCCAGCAGGATCCTTACCCACAAAACTGGAAGTACTCCACGGATCTGCGGGAATGGCAACGCCCTTGTGAACCGGTTTCTCCTCCCACCAAACCGCACACAAAAAACGTTCGTTGCGGTGTCTCAGAGAAATCTGACGCCTTCTTTTTTTCCATGGAGGTTTCTTGACTTGCAGACGGATCCATTGGAGCGAAGTCCTATTCTCTGTTGCCTCATCCGAACGGACATAACCACCACAGAGTTCTCCAAAAGTTCTGAAGATGCTATTGGTCCAAAGATGAAGAGGCATTCCAACCACCCTCACCCAAATACGATTATCCTTAACTCCATCCACCTCACATCCTGACCTAGTATTCCACCAGTCCAGAAAAAGAAAGTAAGGCCCCAAAAATCTGTGTCCCTTCTCCAAAATCACTCCCGCCTCCTCCTTCGACCGAAACGTGAAGATGAATAAACTAGTAGATAGCACATCCACACCGACGTCCTTACTCCCTGTCCACACCTCCTTCACCCAATCTCGCACCTTGCCGATCGGGGGTGGCTCCCCTTCAAACCTCCCAACAGACATCTACCCAGAAGCTCGAGGTTATCAGACAGGTCTAAATTGTCGCATACCACCATATAATTTGAGCTCCATACCAAATCATCTATCGGAGACTGCTCCGGCACGCTACCCACTTCTCCCTTGAAGTGGCCCTCCTCAAAACAATCCTCTGAAACAATACCTCCAGTCTCCTTCTCCAAGTAATTATCAGCACCCAGATCCTTAGCAAAGACTGAGCTCAGAGGAATCTTCCACTGAGCACCTCCTATATCCTGACTGCTTACACCCACTATCCACACCAAGCAGTGTAGCAAATCCTTCCACCCATTGCCGTCAACTCCCTCCGGGATGCAAATGCAACAAGATTTATCATTTCCTGAGATGTCTGATATTTTGATAAATCTTCCATTGACATTTCTCCTGATCTCCAAGACTAACACCGAAAGCATTGTTCTCTTAGAGCCAAACACATATTGTTCCCTCTCCTCTTTCAGACTTTTCTCAACACCTTGCACAAACCAGCTACAGTCTTCCCACGGCACAACAATAGCTGCAACCCTATCCTTGAATCTCTTGGTGATCTTCGAGGATTCTATGCCTTTAATCTTCCTCCTCGCGAAATCAAAATCCTTCGATTCTAGTCTCAATGAAATCGTCTCCATAATATTACTTAATAAATTCAAACAATAAGATCACAAAAACTTGGTAACTAAGAACGTTTATCTTAACCCCTCAATGATGGGCTGATGAATTCAAATGTTAATATTTTGCTTTGGTTATAAGATAGTGACTACTACTTATTTGCTAATTATTTTCTAACGAGACTTTAATAGTAACGTCTTTTCAAAAAAAATCGACAAAATTAATTCATTAAGAAACTTACCCATGGTCGTTTAATGATCTTACAAGGATCGAAATGGAAAAAGAAACACACCTAATTCCTTTAGAATTAAAAAATAGTGATTTAATCTTGATGCTGACAATTCATAGGTATATATCACATGTTCTTGGGAAATGTGAGAAATTTCATTAGTTTAGCCTCTTTGTCTTTTCTTCTTGAAGGCCTCGTGTTTGGACCACCCTTGATTTTGCTTAAAAATCAATTCTTAATAAGTATAATAAAGTTTGATATTATGATTGAGTCACTTTCTCATACTTGCTCCTTATAAACTCATACATGTATGAAAAATATAGGGATGACATATTTATCATGTTTAATAAAATAGAATACCTCATAAAATAATAATTTCTTATGCACACATAACCCAAATTACGAAACCTTTTATTATAAAACTCATTTTTCACATACACTTAAGTCTAAAATAAAATCTCAATGGCATAAATTAGTAATCATTATAGAAATATTTTCTTTTCATTCAAGTATTTTTCACATGCAATGCATTCGCACCATGACTAGTAATCAAAAAAGTAAATATGCTACAAATTCCATAAAAATTAAGAAAAAGGTAGGTTCCACTAAAAACTTATTAAATATAACTTTTATTTTAATGTAATCAAATGGTTAACATCATTTCGTCAAATTGATAATTGCCATATCTGATCTCTTCAATAGGCCTCATTATATCATTCCCGAAAACAAGACATGCATCACAATCTGGTGCTCAAGACCTTTTAAGGCTTCTTAAGTCCCAAATTTAGATTTTACCTGTCCGATGTTTGTTCAAAATGGAGGTATGAAATGTCCTTTACTTTTATATTTAGTATGGTATAATATTGATTATATGGAGAACTTATAAATGCAAATTTATCACATGCAGAACATATGCTTTATTACTAGTATTTCAAAGAAAAAAAAACGTTTCCTAAATGTTTAAAAATAAATTCTTTCCACATTTCCCTTACCAGCATCCATAAAACACGTCTCTAAACTAGGAGAGAAAGGAAGATAACAGATGCTTCAACTAGTTATTCCAGTTACTTAATACCAAGTTTTCCTTCTATTCTTCTTTCTTCAGAATGTTTTCCTGATTCAGAATGTTTGCCATAGAACATATCTCTATGCAAAGTAAGAAGAGAAAATGACGGTTACTGGTCAAAAAAGAAGAGATGATGACACTTTCTTCTGCTAGTTATTCCAATCAAAGCTATTAGCTAAATTCTTATTCTAACTTTCTTTGAAATGTTCGCGCCATAGTTTCTCACCAAGTCTCATTCAAGTGAGAAAAATCAATATAGCCTCCATATGGTAGCCATCATTGCTTCAATGTACTTAATTATAGTGTGGAACTGGTCCAACTTTAAACCAATTCAATGGCAAGATTATAGACCATAATTACATTCTGAAAGACAGACTACAGAATTCTTCACACTCATGTGATAATTCCCCCTCCAAAAAATATATTTTCTTGATAGAAGTTATTCAATAGCTTAAAGCAGAGATATAAATGTCAGAGCTTATATTCTGCTACAAGCAGATACTGAAATTCAAGTATAATAGGCTGACAAGGCCATGTCAGTTTCGAATGTTTGATAAGACAATGGTAGAATAACCCATTGTACCCTTGTTCAATGGATTTAAAGGAACTGTAGCACGCCACAATTCTGAGAGCAACCAATAGATTCAGTGAAATTAATTAAATTACCTCCAGGGATCGGACTTGTTCCTGGCACTGGCTTATCACATGCTTCAACTGCAGCACTTCCCTCATCTTCTCCTCTTGCTCCAGATTGTGTTCATGTTGGATGGAAACTGCTCTTTTCAGGATTTGGTTGTCTCTTAACAAACTATGCAAGTGCTCTTTTACAAAAGTGAGTTCCTGCTGCTCCATCAAGACGAGCAAACTTAAATTAAACTATTAATAAAAGAACAAATATCCATGTTGCTATTTGACATCCACTAAGCCACTTAAAAATAGTTAATTACCACCTCTGATACCCATAAATTGGAAGCAACACTTTGTTCAAAAGCCTCCAAGATCCTAGTAGCGCGACCCTTAGCATCATCAAGATCTGTTGCACTCATCATTTCTTGAACAATAATATCAACCCATGCAAATCCATCCTTAAGATTTCTAAAATCAAAATTTGATCCACATTCCTGAAAATCTTCAAACTTCCGCTCATATGTCTGGCTACTCTCTCCACCTAGCATTTACCGCTCCAAGGGGAATAGGAATAAGCCGAGCGAACATATATATTCAACTATAATTAGCAACTCTACCAAGGATTACATAAAAACATACAAGTGTAATTAATACAATTCTACCAGATAAATTTTCCGATAAATAAATTCACTTTTATTTGCAGCCATTCTCTGACCTGGAATAGCAAGGCCATTTCCAATCATCACAGAATCAGGGCCCTGCAATTTTCCTTTTGCAGAAACATCACAAAGGCAAAGCACATGAAGACTCTCAATGGCATCTTCCATCTTATTATTGTGAGCATTAAGGATGGTCTCCATCACCTAAACAATTAAGAAGGAGCAGATTAAAAGCTTGAACTCCACACATGGAAAAGAAACAGTAACAGTGTACCATATTATTTGCATCTCCTTTTTTTTGTTCTCAAAAGAATATAAATTTTGAATTAAGGTCTGATGATTATCACAAGACCTATAATTATGATTTATTGCCATTGTTTCAAATATCAAATTTGTAAGATTTGGGATATCTTACATTTTTATTTTTATTTTGAAAAAAGAAATATGTAAGGTATCCCAAATCCCTGGATAAGATCCACCAACTACCATGCAAGCAATCATTTAAAGCATCAAAACTATCTTATATACCTAAAGGTAAAACAATTCATGATATCATATCATTATGTTCTTGGATGATAGCTAAGCTACAATGGTCAGCATTCTAAAACCTAATTAAACCATAGTTCCTCATCTAACAGAACTTCATATCTCAAACAGCCTAACTAATAATACCGAGACCATCAAGCATCCGGTAAATGCTGCAAACTTCACAATTTATTCAGTCCGCAATGCGTATAAATGATATTCCTCATCAGGCAAACGATTAATGAAGTAGATATATCAAACATCTAAACTAAAACAATTTTACAGGAGATATATATACCATTTAAACCCAATTCACGATATTCCATGAATTTGCTCCTCATTGAATTCATTGTTTTACTAATTTTGTTTCGCTTAATGGCGAACCAAATTGATACTAGAAAATCATAATGAGGTTAACTGTGATCATAAACAACTAACTTCAAAAGGCTTAATCTAAAACGAAAACTGTTCTGATAACATTAGCTGCAAAACGATAATTATCTAACGA
Organism: Pachysandra terminalis; assembly: GCA_031762675.1. Classification (NCBI taxonomy): domain Eukaryota; kingdom Viridiplantae; phylum Streptophyta; class Magnoliopsida; order Buxales; family Buxaceae; genus Pachysandra; species Pachysandra terminalis. Next base: position 22,735,892 of record JAUPMG010000001.1, read on the forward strand.
AATGCAACTCTAATAATATAATTTTTGGTTTCTGAACAGTACATATCATTGAGAGAAATACGTATGGAAATTCAACAAAATGATAATTAACAGCAGAAAATCCCATCAACATTGAACTGATTGATTTACCGAACTTGTTTCTAAATTGTAATTTAGATTAGAAGAGGACAAACACTAGATCAGTTAACCAGCAGAACGAACCTCTCTGTCCATTGAGGGGAACATACGGAGCAAGACCGAGACCTTATCCTCAGATCCGAACTCCAAATCCAAACTCGAACACCTGGGTCTCTTAGCCGACGTTGACGGCGTCGAAGATCCAAAGATTTCTTCGAATCCAATACGCTTACCGCAAACTCCTGCAAACATCGCGACTAAATCCCTAGCGCTTGATTGAAGAGAAAAATGAGCAGAAACAAATGCACCCAAAGCGATCTATGATACTGATTCCAAAATCCTTATAGGTCGATCTCAAACAGAAATTGATTCCAAATCATTTCTACGTTTTGATTACATTTCTTTGTTCTTAATTTATGTTTTTCCATATTTTAATAGAATCATCAAACCCTAGGATTTAACTGGGAAGATCATTCCAAGACGATTTCTCTGTGGCTTTTTGGTAACTCAGAGATCTTCTTTCGAAGCTCTTGCAAAGTTTCAAGTTATAACGATAAAAAGAAGGAAACATGAGACTTAGGCACGATTCAGCGTCTCGGGAGCTACTGTATTCAATGAGTAGATGATTCTAATACGGTGAACATCTCAATCCAAGGCTTTAAAGATACGTGTAACGAATTCCATAGAGTTGTGATGGATTACATCAACGCAATATGAGACCTTAGAATACAATACACGGTATGGATTTTGTGGAACTACATAATGTGGTAGGTCGAAAAGTACTGGAGCTTTATATTCAAGTGAACGCACATGGTTCCCGGTATTGGGCCGAAGAATGAAACCCACGCCCGGTCCTAAATTAATATGAAAAATCCGAGCCCAGCCCGATGAAGCCCGATTCTTTTTATGTTTTTTATTTTATTAAAAAAAAAAAATCTTACAATCTTTATATTCATCTATATTTACAATTTTGGCTACGTAATTCTTACAATATCAATAAAAATACAAGAATAAATCATAAAATTAATTAGGGATATAATGATATTGGCGATGACAGATTTGTAATATACTAAATGTATTAGAATAGTAGGACAACTAATACATGTGAACCAATACAATCATCAGACCAGAGAAGAAGTAAGGAAGTTTGTCTCAAGACAGCCTAAACCGTTCTGTCAAGAGCGTTCCTTGTTAAACTCGACCTGTGGAGAAGACAAAGAGAAGGGGCTAGAGGGAAGGAGGAGTTGCAATAACTGAAGAAGGAGAGTGAATGTAATCACAGAGCAGTAAAACCTCCAAAGTTGAAGATTATTCTCTTTTTCTTTCAGTGTCTTTACCCACTGTTGTTTCAGGGTTTCGAATTTCTGGTCTTGATTCATAGACCTTCGATCATCTTCAATGGAGGATGGGTACTGGTACTTGTAGAGAGTTTCTCACTCTCAGTAGGACAAGTGTCACTCGGCTAAGCGTTTAGAGGGGGACCCTCGAGTGCTTAGTGAATCCTGAGTGACACGTGGTCCTGGATAATATCTTGAGGGACGCGTATCTTCAAGACAGCTAAGTTTCTTCTAGAGAAAGAGACCAAATCAATTCATTTCAAACCTTAAAGACTGCTCTGCAAAAGGTTGCTTTGGAACTTGAGCGACACAGTTCTGAAGACGTGTATCACTTTCACACAAGTTCCAATGAGCAACGTCACCATCCTGTCACCATTCCAGATAAGACAAAACCCCATTTAGATAGGTTAGAAAGCAGATATTTATAAGACGGTGATAAGTTGGTGACGTTTTCACCATATAATTTTCATTATGAGAATCCGTCTCAAGACAACCTTTTTAGGGGACCATTCACTGTATTTTGCTGAATCCGTTATTTCGAAGGAGAACTCTCTTTGGCGACTATCTTCCTTCTAGGAAATCGAGTACCACTATACCCTTATAGGGTGATCAATGTATTCTCGAATTACCCATGTAGAAAGTTTCTCGTCGGGGAATTCGTTTTCATGATCAATCGTCCCTAGTAAGGAGGGGTTTACCTTGAAATCCGTTAAGGTTCATAGCTACAGTAATCAATCCGAGTGTCTTCTACTTGGATGAACTCATAAGTTGACAAGTGAATTTCTATAAGGTTAAGGGAGAGGATGTTCTCAAAATCTGGGGAAAACCAGTCTTTCAGGAAGTACGTCTGAAGATGGCGTGCTTTCAACTTCTAAAGCCCTTTCCATTGAAGATTTGCTTTCTGGAAGTGAAAGTCCCAAGGTATGACTTGAAGTCAGTTCATAAGAATGAATGAAAGTGACTTCGAATCCCAGTTGGTAAGTCAGATGCATAAAAGATAGCATTCGAGGGGGGTAAACCCAAATTTGCATCTTTCGAGAAGAACGGAATCCGTAGTCTTTTTGGGGTGACAAGCCCTTGACGAATTGACCCTCTTGAGGTGGTTAGCCCGAAATTCAACTCAGGAGGAAGGAATATTCCACCTTTGAATTAACCCGTAGTAGGAGGGAACATATCTCCTTTGAATTGACCATCTAAAGGTGGTTAGCCTGGAAAGACTTCCCTCAAATTTGTCCATCGAAGTTGTCTCTTGGCTCTGTCATTTAGAGTGGTCCCTCGGATATGTCTGTCGAGGTCGTCACTCGAATATGTCCGTCGAGATTGTCCCTCGGGTTTGTCCCTCGAGGTTGTTCATCGGATATGTCCGTCGAGGTTGTTCATCGGGTTTGTCTGTCTTGGTTGTTCCTCGGATATGTCCGTCGAGGTTGTCCCTCGAAAGGAAAATACCTACTTTGGAATCCTTCAAGACAAAGCATAAATGGTGGTCCTTCGAAGTCTATGGATGTGATCTAAGAAGGACTCCTGAGTTAGAAGGTACAGAAAGTTCCCTCAAGGATCTTTCCTTGTAGTAAAAAAAAAATACCTTTAAAACGTAAAGGTATGGAATAAAATCACTCGAAGTCTGTTCTAGAGAGCAGATAGATGTGACTT
>JAUPMG010000001.1:22745427-22756910 GCA_031762675.1 Pachysandra terminalis
GAGGTAGCTTCTCCAAGAAGCTTTACCTTTTTCAGGTGATAAGGACGGTCAGATATCTTTGACACGTTCCAAAAGTCGCCTTTCAAAATCAAATCAGCGTACAACCGTTATGACAGTTGGCATACGTAAAGTGAAAAGGCGGCAAGTAATTGTCTTTAGCAATGATTCAGTGTATTTGGGAATACTCAAAGTCCCATACACTCATTTTAGGATACTGCCACGTGTTAAACAGAATTAATTAAGCTTTTTGATCACCAGTACTGCCTAATTGCTTTGCCTGCCTGCTTGCAATTGACTAGTACAGTTCTACTGGTACTTTTATCTGATTTACATTGATGCAATGGTTTCACTCTCCTATTTTTCTTGCCCATCATGATGTAGTGAGTTACTAGTGCCTACTAACTAATCTCTCTCTCTCTCTCACGCACACACGTGATGCAACCTTTGTTATGGAATATGTGGATCTATAAAAGGATTGTTACTGCTCGGAGCTTGCTATATAAATATGATTGTCTTGAAACATGGCATTAATGGTTTTATTTATTTAATTTTTTTTTTGTGTGTTTACTAATGCAGATGATTGATGATCAAGACCTTGGATTCATTGCCAATTTCCTCGGCATCTTTATATTTGCGTTGGTAATCGCTTACCACTATGTGGTGGCTGACCCAAAATATGAAGGCAACTGAACCTTTTATGTCTCTATAGTTGCAGAATGGGTTTGTTAATTTTTCACACGAGACCATAATAAATATTTGCATCATATTAGTTTTGTTTTAAAGGACTTCATTGCTCTGTCTGGCATTTGACCTTACTAGTTCTAGATGTAGTCATGCAGGTGTTATGATCAATTGAAAATGATCATGAACATGTGAATGTTTGTTATGTTGCCCCAACACCAACACAATTTGGTTTAACTACAATACATTGGTCGAAAAGCTTAATCCGACGACTGATAATGCTCTCCAGCTGAATTTTTCTCCGCCAGCATCGTTTTCTCTAGCAATGGTGATGATCAGTTTGGAAGAGGAAGAATGAATTTCTGTTTTTGTTTTTTGTTAGGAAGACATTCCTAACGGTACTTAACGTCATCCATCCATGTTATGTCAGTGATGTGGCATTTCAATCGAAGCATCACGTTTTGATTTGGTGGTTGGGCCGCATTGGGCCGTGCCTGTACCGTGGCCCTTGAAACCTAGGCACAGTACAAAAGCACAGGCACACAGGCAGGGATGGCAGTGGGGAATGTTAAATGGGTAATCAGCCCCACCCTAACCCGCCCATAATTGTTAGGGTTTGGTAACTCGTGAGTCAAGTTAGGGTTTAGTTTAGCCTGCCCCTAATTTGCCTGTTTGCCATTCACTTATGTTTAAATATATATTTTGTAAGTAAATATATTTAAAAAATAAAAAAAATATTTATCCTGAAAAAACCTTGTGACCGGGTAAAACCTGCCTACCCTGCTACTGCTCCGATAGGGTTAAGAGGGTAAAACCTGCCTGCCCTACTACTACTCCGATAGGGTTTAAGAGCGGGTTTGGTATTAGGGGTGGGTTAGGGTTTGTCGAATCCGCATTGTTGCCATGGCCCATACCTCGACGCAGCTTGTGCGTCGTATCGTCTCTCAATCGGGTCGGATCGGCATATGGGTGGTCCGTCCCGTTGGACACGAAGAAACAAAAGAATCTGTGAGATTCTAAACAAGAAACGGTAAGATTTTAGGTGGAATAGACTTTTTTTTTTTTTTCAATTAAAAAAAGAAAAAGGTAGAATGCAATATGCCAACGGACAACGATGATGTCCTCTTCTGTTACATTTCCATTTCCTCCCGCCCAAAACCGTAAAACCACCTTTCAAAACAGCGAAATCGCCTTTCAGAAACCTCACCAGCTTAAAACCGCTTCTCACCTCCTCCAACAATGCTCCAACCTTTCGGAAATCAGGCAACGTCATGCCTATCTCATAAAAATCGGCCTCTCTCAAGACTACCTTACTCAAAACCGCCTTCTCTCTCATTGCATACAGAACCACTCTTCCGACGCCGTGGATTACGCCGTCCTCTTCTCTCGCTCTTCAAAACCCACCACCTTTCTACAAAACAACATCATCAAGAAATTTGCTGAAAGCAAAACCCCAGAAAAAGCTATTTACTTCTATTGCTTGATCCATCAAAATGGTCTCCCGCGAAATTATTACACCTTTCCTCCATTGATCAAAGCTTGTTCACGGCTTATGGGAATTGAAGAAGGGAAACAGGTCCATACCCATGTGTATAAAACCGGGTTCGAATCCGATATCCATATTCGAAACGCTATGATTCATTTCTATTGTTCTAGTGGGGTTATTGATAGTGCCAAGCAGGTTTTCGATTCAATGCTTGTGAGGGATACTGTATCTTGGAATTCGATGATTTCTGGATATTCTCAGAATGGGTTATCTTGTGAAACTCTCAATCTGTTTTGCGAGATGCAGGTTGATGGGTCAAGCCCAAACGAAGTGATGATGGTTAGCGTTCTCTCTGCGTGTGCTCATGCGGGTGCGCTTGAGCTAGGGAAGTGGGTTCATGCTTATATTGAAAGAAACAAACTTGATTCTAGAATAAGCGTGAAGACGGCTCTTATAGATATGTATTTGAAATGCGGGTGTATAGAAAGAGCCCTGGAAGTATTTGAGAACATACCCAGTAGGAACCTTGTTTGTTGGACAGCAATGATCAATGGTTTAGCCGTTAACGGGTATGGGAGCTAGGTTGTTGAAGTTTTTGATCACATGGTGGAGTCGAATGTGCGGCCGGACGAGATTTCTTGTATCAGTGTCCAATCGGCGTGTAGTCACGGTGGTCTACTGGAAGAAGGGCGGCGATTATTTGCCGAGACGAAGATTTGTTATGGGATCAGACCTCAGATTGAGCACTATGGATGCATGGTTGATCTTTTGGGCCGCTCTGGATTCGTGGAAGAGGCCTATGAATTGATCAAGAAGATGCCCGTGGCACCCAATGCGGTTTTATGGAGGACTCTGTTGGGGGCTTGTAGGGTTCATAAGAGGGTGGAATTAGGGGAGATGGTATTGAAGGAGATCATGGAATTAGAGCCCCATTACCATGGTGATTATGTACTCCTATTGAATATATATGCTGCTGAAGGTAGATGGGATGATGTTGCGAAGCTGAGGAGGAGGATGAAGAAGAAGAGAATAACGAAGATACCCGGATGCAGTATGATCGAAATCGACAACCGAATATACTCGTTTGTTGTTGAAGACAAATCTCATTGCCATTCTAGGGAGGTATATGGGATGTTGGATCGAATGGGTCGGAAACTGAAGTTGGCGGGATATGTGCCAGATACTTCGAAAGTGTTGATCAACATTGACAAGGAGGAAAAAGAGAAGGCATTGGGTCATCATAGTGAGAAGGTGGCAGTTGCTTTTGGCCTCATTAAAACTGCCCTAGGGATACCTTTGCGCATTGTGAAAAACCTTCGTGTCTGCGATGACTGTCACTCTGCCATGAAGCTTATATCGACAATTTGAAAGCGAGAGATTGTTTTAAGAGACCGGAATTGATTTCACCATTTCAGGGAAGGATCTTGCTCTTGTGGAGATTACTGGTGAGGATCTTAATACAGTTTGAAGTCAACTCCAAAACCGTGAGGATCTTATTATCTTAATGAAAACCAGCCAGCTGGGTGACTTTGGAACTGGTCATTTAAGTGTCATAGCACCTAGCTTGAGAAGGTGAGAGGATGACTGAATAAGAAAATTAGTATAAAAACCTGTAATTTTTTTTTTCTTGTGATGGGATGAGAACTAAAGATGTTTGTATCCATAATCAGGCAAAGCTTCGCCATGGGACAGTTCATAAACAAGAAACACGCTTTGGGCTTATATTCAGAAAGATGTAGGCTATATTTGGTGTTGTTTATGTAAGTATTTTTACTGCTTTTGATCAATTTAAAAATTAGTAATATTTAGGCAATGACAAACATAGTTGTAGTCTTGGAACATAATTTTACATACCGATTTATGTTTTGTAACTTGATATTTTTGTAAGCTTCGCTTACATTTTATGATTCAACCATGTACTGGAATTGATTATATTTTAATTATGCAGGGATATGTGATTATTACTCTTCGCTCCAAATATTTCTGGCGTGACTGCAAGGTGAAATAAAGTTTACTCAGAAAAGACTCTGCATGTTTTCATGAGTTAGTTTAGACTCCTTCAGTTTCTTACCAAAATTTTCTATGAATTCTATGCTATTCTTTCACTTATACTGATTTATATGTTAGCTGCATAATACATTTATATGTATGGAAAGAAGCTGTATGTTAGAGAATTCATCTATTATCTAATGTCCGCTTTGGCATAAAATGAAAATTGTTTTGAAGTGAGGCAAATATATCAGTATCAAGTAGAATACTCATCCAAAAGATAATCAATATTGTGTAACTGAATCTTTAGTATGAAAATTATTTTGAAGAAATTTTCTGTGCAAAGTTCAACATACATGCCATGATTTCAGGTTGATGGGAGTATTGAAACTTTGGAATAGCTTTAATATTTTCCCAATAAAACTTTTACTAGTTAAGCAAATGGTTTGGTAATTTCCCCTACTTAAGAATCTTGACGGAAGCACGACACTTGTATTTATGATTTGCCATGAAATTTTACTATTGCTCTTATTACTTGTCTTGTACATGTTTTAACGGTATAATGCATTTATCTTGCAAGAAATATCATACAAATTAATGTGGCTTGAAGGATTCTCCCATTGTACAAGTTCTTTGATTCCCTTCTCAATCTCTCTTGTTTCTCTCATCAAACCCCTCATGCAAAACCCTAGGGCACTCAAAGAAAGTATCATTTGGCTTTTAATCTCCTCCTCCTGGCCCTCAACAGCATGAAACTTGTCAATCACTTCTTTTGAATGTTGAAGAAAATAGCTGATTATCTTCTCCATCTCATCATCTTCACCTGCTCCGGAAAATCCAAACCCGTTTGCATTCGGTGACTTTCCCAACTCAAGGTCGTAAGAGATGTTCTTCTTTTGTAGCTCTCTTTCAAGTACTTGAAGGGACTTAATGGAACTTACCTCTTTAAAACATCTAATTGCAGAACCATAGGTTTTCTTGAAGATCTCTAGATCTCCATCTATGTGATTTTGGAGCTCCTTCCAAGCAAACCCGGATCTATGCGATCCTTGTAAAAGGAACCTAATTGCATGGGATCCAAAAATCAAGAAGTCAGCCATCTTTAACAATGAACCGAAGAGCCTATTATAGCAAGTACTATGAAAAGGCAAGAACCAGAAGTTAGGTTCTGCCTCAGCTTCTGCAATGAACTTGCCTAGTTCACTGACGTCGGTCTTCAGGTTCTTTGTGTTCTCGCTGAGGGATCCTAAACTTGCATTTGGATGGTCTGGTTGAAGGACCATCGACTCGATGCACTCATGTAGTGTCCCGAGGCTTCGATAGAGTTGGATTTTAGCTAGACTAGTTGCTCTTGTGGGTTGCAAGAGAATCTCTACCAAGATGGAACAAGATAATCCAATGAACGTCTCTGCTATTCTGGCAATAGCAAATTCACTTGCGGGTCCATAATTGTTCCTTCCCAAGATCAACAATGCGCCAATGACCGCCGATATCCCACCTGCCTGACCATACATCCGGCTACGCCTTAAGAAACAGGTGAAAACGATCCAAGGAAGAAGAGATACAAACCTTATATCCATAAACCTTTGGAAGACGAAGCATCCCAGGACTCCATAGATGGATCCTAACACTGTCCCTTGTGCTTTTAGGTTTGTGATCTTAAACGTCGCTTCTCTCCCTGCTGCAATGCTGATGGCAACCGGAAGTCCCGACCAATAACCATTTTCCTTGCTGAACATCAACCCGAATAGCACTGCAAGGCCTAAAGAAACTGAACACTTAACTGCTGACATTAGCCTCTCACTGTTTACTCTGAAGGGCCAATTGCTGAAGATTGCTTTGAAGGTGTACTTCTGTTCATGCGAGCTTGTCGAGTCTTCAGCATTAGTCACCAATTTGTTTTCAAGAGCAGAGCTAATTGACTGAGTGCTCCATGATTCGTCATGAAGAAGTTTGAAGCAAAACAAAAAGAAAATGGCGGGTAGTTCTTTCTGGGTTGGGAAGAACGTTCGAAGGGTGTGAAGGGACTGATCCAGGACTCCTCCCTTGGTTTCAGGAACTGTGGATGAATCACCAGGTAAACAACTTTTAGCCTGCTTCAGAGTCAAGCTGACGTTCTCTTTCAGTGTAAGTAGACCTTCTTTGAACTCTTGATCCAACGTTCTAATGGGGAACAAAGGGAAAGCAGTTAGAGCAAGTTCCATCCCTCTTAAGGGCATCTCCATGTCCTGTAATGTATCTTCAGGTTTTGTGCAGTTGGGTTTTAAGAATCTGATCCAAGGTTTCTCCCACAAGATGCTTTCCTGTTCACAAGAAAAAATGGTTCATATCAGCTGTTGGGTCGTGTGCATGGAAGTGTGAGATCTGCGATTGCTAATGCTAGCGGCATCATGGGCTACTTACTTGCTTGAGCTTGATACTTTGGAGAAGTTTGGCTCCTGTTTTGGATAGGGATTTAGCTTGAGAGATAGATGCAAGTGCAGATGTGTTGCTTTCCGCACAGAAAGCCTGCACAAAGAGGTTCAGTCTCTTTGTAGCGTTCTCAGCAAAGAGTTTATACTTATGTCTCACCTGCACCAGTAAATCCCACCGAGTGTTATTAAACCAGTGACTTAGTCCATATCTAGACCCCAAGAGCGGAGCTATGCAGGAATATGTAAGGAAAAGCCTACTTTACTGCAAATAGAGCATTTGAATTGAAAGATTTGTAGGGAAGTGTAAAGCATATCGTCTAGAGTGAAAATGGTGGAATATCAGTTGGAGTGTGCGCGTATGCATGTCACACATCCAGCTATTCCTCACATAATCACTAAAACACATGCGTGGCGTGCATATACACACACACTCTACCTGCTATTCCACCATTTTCGCTCTAAATGAAATGCTCTCGTTTGGAGCAACATGTGCATCTTGCAATTATTTGGACCAGGAATGGCTCCACCATTCGCTCCAGACAATTCAAATTGTCATTCCTACGATATTGTCTAGAGCGTGTGAAGTTTGCAGCATCGACTGTAGTGTGTATGAGTGCATGCCACACATCCAAACACATTCATGGTTTCTAAAAGTATGGACGCATGGTATGCATCCGTATGCACCTGGTCGATGTTGCAAACTTCAAGCTCCAGACGATATGGTTCCGTCATTCTAAATCATGGAAGCTACATAATCAGTTGTAGCGTGTATCTGCGCACATCACACAGAGGGGTGCGTGATTACACGCCACGTATCCAGACACTCAGAACTTTTTGGACATTTAGGTGGTGGTTGTGCATTCACGCATGTTTCTTGTTACAAGGGTGCATACTGCAGCTTCATATTCGAGATAATGAGACGATGACAAATCAAAAAGCCAAAAAAAAAAAAAAAAAAAAGGGTTTATGCGCGTGAGCTACGTACCTCGTAACAGGCCAGGCGAGGAAACGGAAACACCAGAGCCAGAACACAAGCGAAGGCTCCGAGAGCCATGCTTGCTGCGAGGTGGATCGGGTGCATCACGGGTTCGGTTTGTGGGCCTCTGATGAAAGCCACCACGTATACGATCACAATCTGACCCAGTGCAACACGCTTAGCTATCAAGTGAGTCGACTCGGGTAGTACAACAACAAACGAGCTGAGCGCCACCGCAAGAGCAGTGGTGGTGTTAGTGAGCCGGGCCGGGCCGATCACCCAAAGGCTCAATATAGCCGGGATCATTCCTTGTAGGGTGCCATAGATGGCGTGCCACGTGCCACAGAGGGTGTCGCCGAGTGTCGCATCGGTGACGATAAGGATCACCGTTACGTATGAGAAAGCCGGGAATGTTACATGGCGCCGAAGAGTGGCAGGGCCGTAGAGGGTGGCGCAGCCCACTATCGTACAGGCTAGCGTGGTCCGAAAGGCTGAGCCTAGGTTCGAGCGCCATACAGCTCGGGTTCGATCAGTTGTTGTTGACATTATTATAGTGACCGGAAGCGAACGGAAGAAGGTTAAGGACTAAGGAGAATGGGAGTCTTGTAAGTTTGAGAGTGGAGAGGGGTCTTTGTAGAGGAGGATAGTAGTAAGAGTGCCACGTGGGAATCTATAATTGGATCCACCTACATCATCCTATGAATATATAGCGAGTGATTTGTATATATAGGGAGAGTGATTAAAACATTGTACACAGATATACGTGGTTCGACAAATCCTATGTTCACAAAAAAGAAGAAGTTTTTCACTATATCAAAAATGAATTAGGGTTACGATTTGTACTCGTATCCGATATATAAGACAAATTTCTAATATACTTATCGTATGGTGCTAGGGACTAGTGAATTAATCGTAAATAGAAGTTGCTCTCAACTTCTCCTTACCACTTATACTGGAAGTGATTTCTAAACATTAGTGATACTTTGACATGACACTTTTAACCTTGAACACAATTCTAAGCTTTTTAAAAATACTATTTTTATTACTAAATTTTAAGATAATTTAACTGTATTTATTTTTAAACCAAACAACTTATTGATGCTGTGGTTAAGTACTTTCATTGAGTCACTTATCCAAAAGCACAAGCCAGACCAAACACAGCCTAAGCTTAGCTGACAAGCCAAGCCATGCACCACCTTTAACACCAAATTAACCCTAAGAAAACTAGGGTTTTTCTTTCAAGTTCCAGAGAAATTAAAAAAAAAAAAAAAAGTTAACGGAAAGTAAAGTGGGCTTCCTTTTGGATTTCCACTAATTCAAAAATTCCATTTCCGTCGGACTTGTGCTTTTGGTGATGATCTTTAGAGAAGGGGAAGAGTCAAGTAGGTCATCCATGGAAACTGGAGATAGTGTATTAAATCAGTTAAAGCAAAGGTATACATACTTACTTTTGCATCAGCAGCAGCTCTCCTTTATGACCAAGTATATGGTTCAAAGTGCAATCCAATGTAAGAAACATTAGAAAAGAAGGGTTTTGTCTACTCAAATAGCCACAATATATTATTGTTCTCTTGTTACTTAACTGCAAATTGGTTAATGGGTTTTAGGCCTTTTGTCTTTGTAAGCTTTTTTAACGTAGAAAAGCACAGGTTTTCAGTGATATTTTAGGGGACATAAGTATTAACCATTTGAACTTTGAATGGAAGAAGCAATATTGGGTTGTGAGTTGGAGTACCAAAGGGGTTGGTTGGCTGGTCTAAATTTGGCCACGTTCAACAACGAGTGCGACTTATCATATCATAGGCATGAAGGAGGGGGAGTGAAACAGTAGAGGCACATAAATAAATGGTAGATGATGACAAGCCCTAGCTAGACAGATATCTTGGGTCAAGTAGTCCTTCAAGCAAATTAGCCCTAGAGGAGGTGGACTTGAGTTTTAGGGTTCAAGTCCTTTTGATTTGGTTTTCAACCCAAACCAAACCGAGGATAGTGGAGGACAACCCAATTTGATGGCTTCGCATCCTCTACAGCAAAATGCTTACAACGATTTGTACAGTATTAATCAGGGGGTGTCACATGGATAGGGTACCCCATGAATAAGTCACCTGTACCCCTTTCTTGGATATCCCCTTGGTACCCCACACGGCAGCATCTGAACGGTGCTGTATAAATCGCTTTAATCATTTTGCTGTAGAGGATGTGAGGTCCAATTTGATGTAACAGAAGAACCCTGAAATGCAAAAGAAAAAATACAACCTAATCCCTAAAGAATCGAATTCTTGAAAAAAAAAATATAATTGCTTCTACATCCCTAACATAACGAATATATATAGGGCTTCCTTCATAATCTTAAATTTCTTAAAAATAAGAAAGTTGTTAAAATTTATAAAAAATCTTAATTCGTTTAAAATTCTCCTATTATTTTTAAGGGTAAATTACATTCACTTCCTAGGGTTTGGCATAATGGTAACAAATACCCCTTAAACCCTGGCCATCACAAACACCTCCCTTATGGTTTGAAAGTATGCTACACCAAATCCCTTCCATTAATAACGTCAATAAAAGTAACGGAGTATTTATGTTTTGCTTATAGCAATATTTTAAGAACAAAAGTACCCTTTTATACCTTGTTTAATGAAAGAAACTCTGTAACATTGAAAATTGTGAAAATCTCATTTATCTCTTATAATTATAAGATAAAAATTACAAAATAAAAATAAAAAGACAAAAAATAAAATAAATAAGAAAAATTAATAAATAAATAATATAAAATAGCTAATGTTTATTAATGTTATCATTATTTAGAAGGGTATTATGGTCAAATGATTAGTTTATGTTACAAACCGTTAGACCCCCTCTAATCCAATAAGGGTATTAGTTATTGTAATGGCCAAGATTTGAGCGGACTTATAACCATTATACCAAACCAAGAGGCTGTCAGTGTAATTTACCCTATTCTTAAAATAACTAATATAACTTCTAAAATAAATTGGGATTCAAAATATCCTAAAATGTGCTAAATTTAAACTTATTATAAATAAAATGTTTTTAGAAAAAAGTAATTTTTAAACTGTCTTTTTTGTACATTCGTAAAATTGCAATAAACATTATTTGATTATTTACATCATCTTACAATTCGTAAAGAAGAATTTATAAAAATATTATAATAACAAATTAAATTACAAATATAAAATTATTATTATTTAAAGTTAAAATGCGCGTTTTGACCTAGTACCCATCCACCCACCTTTTTTTCTTGTAATCACATGCAATGATATGTTTTTTTTTTTGGGTTAGTAACTTGGTATTAAAATATATATATATATATATATATATATATATAAAAAGTTAAAAGATCAAAAAAGCTCCATTTGTAATAAACAATTTGACTATCTAAAAGTGACACATGTCACATATGAAATCCACTAACTTGTATGTAGCACTTCAGCCGGCGTCAGCTCTGCTGCAGATTGAGGAAGCGATTAGGAATCTGAAAGGCCATCCTTTGTGGTTTAAATGGAAATGAAATTCTCATAAAATAATAAATCTGGTGGGAAAATCCCCAATTAGGGCTGTAAACGAGTCAGAGCTTTTCCCAGGTTAGTTCAGGTTCATAAATCTCTAGCAAAGCTCAAGTTTGGCTTAGGCTTATCCAAGTTGGGCTCAAGCTCGTTAAAATAATGAGCTTTTTTTTCGAGCTCAGACTTAGCTCGTAAGCCTAATTTTAGAACTCAAACTCGGCTCAAACCAGCCTTGCCCAAGCCCGAGCCGAGCTTGCTCGGCTCGTTGACAGCCCTACCAATCAATGTCTTCCCATGCTATATATAACATTAGTATAACGGTGCTTCGCATCCTCTACAACTTAAGGGTTACAGCAATCCATACAGCATCGTTGGATTGCTGCCACGTGGACTTAACCGAAAAATTAAAAACTAAC
>JAUPMG010000001.1:22791638-22805607 GCA_031762675.1 Pachysandra terminalis
ACATAGTCAATAAAATCAATGATAGCAAATAGGATCAAATAAGAAGTGAGCATATGATACACATAGATTCGAACCAACATAATAGGATATTCAATTAGATCAGATCATATTAAGCATGTGTGCAAAATTCAGATAAAACAACCTAAATATGTGAATTTCGGTAGACCGAGGGGTCTTCCGAATAGGCTCGGTTGGGTCTCGTTGGACTTTTCGGTATACCGAATAGTCTGCCGAAATCCAAAGGGGTTCTGGGTTGGTCACGTTGTCAAACTCGGTGGGGTCTCGATATGCCGAGTGTGTCAGTTCGGTAAACTTTTCAGTAAGCCTAATTTGGATCTTTGAGATTGGTGAGGTCTCGATTAGGTCTCAGTGGACCTTCGGTACACTTTCCAGAATTCAAAATATACTACCGTTAGGTTCGGTGGACCTTCGGTATGCCAAGGGGTTTATAGAAGTTTGGGATTTGGTCAAAAGTCCATAAATCGTCTTCTTCTTCAATTCTAATCACAAAACATCCTTAAGTAACATAGGTTAATATTGAATTTCAAACAAAACCCAATAAAGAGATCATATAAAACAATACTTTTAAATAGACGTACCTTCTCCAACCATTGAAACTTGGAAAACAAGTAAAGCTTTGGAAAACAATTGAAAAACAACAATGTTCCTATTAAAATTATAAACAATGATATCCTTGAGTACTTACCATGATTTGGTCGTGTAGTGTAGTGAGTACACCTCTGATCTTCCTCTTCTTCTTCTCCAACAAATTTGTGGTGATTCTAACCTCTAATGGTCCTATGTTTACATAGGCTCTAAAAAGATTCTCTAATTAGTAACTATTAACCTTTAATCTCACCCCTTGATTGGGAGTCATTAATCTCAGCTATTGGATGACAATCTCAGCCCATGTGTGTTAGTTTCTAATATGGGTATTTTACTATTGTTTGTTAGAAGCTTAGCTTTGAAGCAACCTCTAGTTTCTAGAATCTTTCCCTTTAATTCAATTTCCAGCCCATGTGGGTTTCTAATTTTAAGTCTTCTTTCTAGAACCTTAGTCTCTTAGTTTAAATTATTTATATTTTGTTTTAGGGAGAATCTTATTACTTTTTAGTCTTTTAATCTCAACCATTGATTGGGAATTGAATATTCCTACGAAATCCTAGCCAATGATTTATTTATTGAGAAACTTTTAAGATCCTAGGCACATGTCATAACTTAAGAAGTTATGATTGTGTGTGATGCACCTAGTTTCCTATTAGTACAACCCACCAATCATAATCAGTCAAAAGTCAAACATAATAGCTAATTACTAAAATTTTAAATTATCCCCTATTTTAATTACACCCTAACTCCTATACTTTTATTAATTACACATTAACCCCTAATCTTATATTAAATATATATTAACCCTATTATTTTTGTTGGGTTATTACACTTGTAAATATATGGAGTTATTTTGGCCTCTTTCGAAGGAAAATAGCCGTCAAAGGGAGTTCCCTCGAGATGAATGAAGTCTAGAAAAGAATTTATGACATTTAAGTGACTCATTTATCTTTAAAGTTGATTGAGATAGATTCCTCAGAAAGGAACAACACGTGATAAAACCTCAGCTACTTAGAATATCTGTTGTACAACTTATCTAAAGGGGGTTTTGTCTTATCTGGAATGGCGGCAAGAATGGAAACGTTACTTTTAGATCTTTATGCATACAACACGTGACATTTAATCCGTGTTCTTCTAGATCTAAAGCAACCTATCACAGAGCAAGATCATATATTCAAAGTGACTCACCTCTCTTTCTAGAAATAACTTAGGCGTGTTGAAATACACGTGACATTCAAGATATGTTCTAATGCGTGGAGATATTTATAAGCACCACTTTGGACACTTGACTGAATCACATTTTTCCTAATTTGATAGGCTAAATTCCCTATAAATAGTAGAACGTATCCTCCATTAAAGAGAATCTTAGAAAGTTGAATCTCTGAGATATTCAGGAGGTAGAAGACAACATTGAGTAAAGACATTGAAAGAGAGAGGGGATAGTCAGTCATATACTGTATTTCTCAATACATGATATAGACTTCGGGTCACTAGAAATCTAAGGTTTTCTTGCTCTGAGATATGCGTTGTAACAACCTTACAGTTATTTCAATATCCTTCCTCCTTTGTCTCCTCTTAGTCTTATTCACAGGTCATGTTTGTGAAGAAACGCTCTTGATAGAACGGCTGCGCAACGGTTTAGGCTATCTTGAGACAGACTCCTTGAACTTATTTCTCTGGAATAGTGGTTATATTAGTTCATTTATATTATTCATTTTCAATATATTGTCCATTACAAATCCCGCATCAACAGTGGTTAAACATATCTCAATCATCCTGCATTTTAACACTAATAATAATTGGGACCCTAGATCTCATTTTCGGACTTCAATGGGCTAGTCGGGGCAAAAGGTGCAAGGTCCAAGATCCCTAGTCAAATGGGCCTCTTTCCTTAGATAACAACAATCTTTGGGCCTAAGTTGAACCATAGTTCAAGTCTTCTTCTAATATATTGTGTGCTTGGGCGTAGGGCTGTAAATGGGCGGCCTGGGCCAGATTAAACTCAGTTCGGGCTCAGCCCAAAATTCAATCAATTGACCAGAACCAACCCTACCCAAACTCAAACTAAACCTATTGAGCCCAAACCCACTCCAAACTCAATTTGTTGAGTTAGGGCTAGGTTCGGGTCAACCCAAATTAAATGCAAGCTACAAAAATTTAAAAAGAATATATATATTTTTTTAAAATAATATATAGTCCGGGCCATGTTGAAAAGGCTAAAAAAAGTTATACATAAAAAAGAAGGCACTTATATTTTATGAAGTAATACAATATTATATATTCTTTCCATATGTTGGTCCGGATCAGGCCTTCGGGCTGTAGAAGCTTTTAACTCGGAACTCAACTTGGGTCTCAAATCCAAACCCGTCCCGAACTCAACTTTGGGCTCAAAACTGAGCACCACCCAAACCCAAACTAACTAATGAGTTCAGGCCCTTTGGCTACGACGACGATTCTGACTTGCTTCGAGAGTTCTAAGCTTTTGGGTATGACAAAGCATTTGGGACCAGCCAAAGCAATAAAGAATTGATTACAATGGTAGCACGTTTAGCTTGTGAGTATCACAGGAGCTTCCTTTGCCATGTAAAGGGGCAGATATATGCTTATGTTGCTCTATCATGCAATAGCCTTCCAGTGGTATACTCACTCAGGGTAGTTCATGTAGACAAAAGAATTCAAATCTTCTACTAAGAATCCCTACAGCATCCCATCCCTTCTACAATTGTGGTTATTATTTTTACTAATACTTCTATTTAAAGAGAAGGCACTGTATATGTCCTTTTAGTTGACGAATTTCCTTTCAAAAACAACCAAGTAGAATACTAAACCAAGATCTTAATCAAACCAACATTTATCTCTAACCCGTATTTATTTTTTATTTTTTTTACATTTTGTAAAGGAAACTGATGGAGGAAGCTCTACCACAAGCATAAAGGGCATCCAAAGCAGCAAACAGACTCAAAACCCTAAATGAGAACACAATCCATGCTTAGTATCTTACAACTT
The DNA here is from genome assembly GCA_031762675.1 of Pachysandra terminalis. Classification (NCBI taxonomy): domain Eukaryota; kingdom Viridiplantae; phylum Streptophyta; class Magnoliopsida; order Buxales; family Buxaceae; genus Pachysandra; species Pachysandra terminalis. Next base: position 22,795,251 of record JAUPMG010000001.1, read on the forward strand.
GTTTTTTCTTAGTATCAAGACAGATTAACCCCTATTATTAGCTTTCATTCTATTATTATTATATCTTGTCTCATTAGAGACAATATGGCATGCAGTATCATTACCATGTGGATAAAGTTTCTCCTTTCTCATGAAGTGGTGTCCCAATCCCCATTGACTTTTTTCTTGGTGAATAATGAATATAAAGAAAGAATACTGGAAACTTCCTCCTTCAAATTTGTTTTAATTTGGATTTTAACATTGGAATATAAACATACAGCATAAGAATTACCATCAATGGAAAATTTTGAAATTTTCCTCAGGATGAGCTCAAATTTAATGAACCATACCTTGTGTGTTGGCCTGCCGCATCATGGCGCTTGAGCCAATATAAACTCAAAGTCTACATGCCACTCACGATGAATCGTTGATTTCTGTAGAGAAGATGAATGATAAGGACAACATTATTAACCATTCAGAGTTCTATACAATATATGGTATTTGGAAGCAAGAACGATGACAGACGCCTTGGCCTACTTAATATCGGACCCTGAACCATTGCATTTGGGTGATACAATGTAAATAATCAGGTAATGATAAAAGCAAGAATAAGAATAGATAACTAGGCGATCAAAATATAACACTCTGGCATTTCAAGAAAAATTATCATTTACACAACAAAAAGATGCATATACATGAATAATAACAAGCAAGTACAAATTATTTTTTTCATCTTCACAGATGACCAATATGGGACTGTGTGCTGATGCGAACCCAATAGGATATTTGTAGTCCATGATTGGTGGGTCCCCGGCATCTCATTTCAAACCACCGATTACGAAAACATGGTTTAGGAGCACTCAAAAAGAAAATGCATGCAAGAGCTTACGACTTTATCATGGATACAATGATGACTGCAAAGAAGTCAACCCATAATTAAGAAAAAACCCGCATTCATGATCTTATCAATGTCAATCTGCAAGGCATAGGATTCCAAAATACCTTTAGCAAACCTTCCATGTCTTTAAAATTAGCCTATGATTCCCCAAACAAGTATCAGTTCGGAATGTTTCTTCATGCTAGAAAAAGGCCACCACCAGCAATCAGCATACTCAACTTTCTTGCCTAAGATGCAGAGAAAACAGAATATAGTCCATCTTTTCCTGGCATGCCTCCTCCTTGCAGCTTCTCAATCTTATTACTCCAAGACCATCATGGTTCAAGCCATAGAATCAGGCAAGCCACAACCTTTTTCCCCCCATTAGCTACAATAGTAGTACTGGCTAAAGTACAATTTTTAAGCTTGATTACTTTTGAACTATAAATTCTAATGCATCGTACTTGTAATGCTTTCTGCAGTTGATTTCAAGTTCAGAACAGCACCATTCAGATCTCACTTGGCTGCCGAACACATTTTAGCTACACGGGTGAGTGTCATCAATTGTTGGTTCAACTGCTTAGTCACTCAGTTCTCCCATCTTCTCTTACAATTCAGTTAATGCATATGGCTTTCAGCTGATATTTCTTGCATTGTATCTATGACTAGGAAAAAACTAGGAAGCAGGTTGAACAGATGAAGATCCAAAAGATCCCATCCGGTCCCAACCCAGTTGGACATCATCACCCACCATCCAAGCCATGAATGGACAAATTACACTTGTTTTGTGTAGTGTAGTGAGTAAAATATGTGGCAATTTTCCTTTAGCAATTCGAGTTGTAAAATATTTAAGTTGGAATGACTAGATCAGTCACGTATTTAGCTGCTAGAAGAACGGAATTTATCTAAAGATTCAGATTCAAAAAGCCGTTGGATGATTAATGCTTGCACTTATTTCTGACTAAAAATTTTGTGCTGCAATAGAGTAGATTTTATCTTGGTCTAAAACTTGAAGCTTTTACTAGATTTTCAAAACTAATTATGATTTTTCCTGCACGGGCTAAGTATTTGAAAATTCAGATTCGAATTAATAAGCCCTTGGATGATTAATGCTTGTCGTTCTTTCTTCTAATGGCAATCACCAGTAATCCAAAGGCTTGTTGAATATGAATCTTCAAATACTTAGCTTGTGCAGCAAAAATCTTTAGGAGTTCTGAAAATCTTGTAAAATGTTACATGTTTTCAAGACAAGATAAAATCAACTCATTACAACTAACTGAAGATATTTCACAAGAAAATGAACTTTCATTTATACTTATGCCTCAAGATACTGTAAAGATATCAGTTGTAATATGGTAAGGGATTTTTTTTATAGTTACCAATTTCCAGAGTAAAAAAGATGGGAATAAAATACTCCCTAAAATTCCCCTTCACAAAGATTTTCTAGATTTATAGTATTCAAATAGTTGGCTTGCCTAGGCAGAACTTCATGTGAACAATACTGCTCAAGGCTTTTATGATATTTGTGATAAACAAAAAGTAGCTCAAGCGACCTTTTGACAACTGGAGTTGCATGCAGTAACGACTGTCGCAACATTTTTGTTTATTAACATGTTGAGTCATTGATTTCTTTCATCCAGTCTGCCAATTCGTTTATCATGATTATCTATAGAAACCCATAAATCAATGGGCCAACATAAAAATGGCCGTCATACTGAACAAAATACAGTCTATTGAGATATACAGGACTCACCAGAAGCTACATGTAATGAATAGAATATATAAATGATGTGTTCATGCTGCACGCTTCCGCTTTGACCTCTTGCTCCTCCTTGGCCCAGAATAATTGGGTATCTGTTTACTTCCACTAGAAGCATATGCCTCTTCTAGGACTTCCTCATCCTGTTACAGATCTTTAATCAGATTAAGGCATCCAGGACAAAACAGTTCTTTGAAAAGTAATGGTTTGGTAAAAGAACAATGAAATCTGGAAGACCCAGATTGCACTCAATTGGATTATACTTTGTTTGAGGTTTATCAAGGTTGATAATTGTTAAGCAACAAATAACATCAGGGAGAACTTTGCTTTTCATTTCATATTAGTCCATCTATAAAAAAAATTGTACAAATCTCAAGTGCCTTTACAGATTTGTATTGTTCGGTTTCTCAATCTCAATGTCCCAAACACATTACAGCACTGATAAAGCTGATTAGTACCGGGCTTCATTGTAATGAAGCCCAGGATCCCTGCCTATAGTCATGAAAAATAGACAGGGAAGGTTGGAAACTGCCATTCATAGGTTCCACATGAGAGATAAAGGAACTCGATTAGATGATCATGAACATCCAGCCAACTATATTTTTTAGGAGAAAAGGTGGAATTTGAAAAGGGAAAAAAAAATGCACATATTAGATGATCACAATCAGATAATGGAGTTAACTTCTGCAAGACTCTTCTGGTTCATGTTTATCACAAGGATTGAAACTTTCTCTCGTATTCTAGAGAAATGTTTACAGTACAGATGGAGAGTTATGTCTCACTGTCCTGTTCTGATGCAGATGGTCCTCCTCAATATGATCACTTTAAAAACTTTTATGGACAAGAAGGAATTTGATAAGTACGTATAAGACACCATATGTTGATGTTTACCTTATCCTTTGTCTCTTCATCAGAACCATCGTCAGAATCAGATGAAGAGGGCAGAATCTGATCCTCTTCTGCTGGTAAAGCCTTGTTCAACAGCTTTCTCTTTTCTTCTTCTTTTAATTGCCTAAACCTGTTATTTTGTGACCATCGTCAATAAAGTAATTAACGAACAAGATGAAACATTCGAGTGCACAAATATGAACATATGACCAACCTCTCACCAGCCCGCACTGGCTGAGAATCTGATCGTTTTGCACGTCCTGCGCTAATGATTCCACTTGCATTCTCGCTCACGACAGGTGTTGCACCACCTAACTTCCGTAACCATACCTGCTGTGCGGTGCTGAGGAGATTGTTTGTGAACCTAACAATCCCATGGGAAATTCACAACTTTAGATAAAAGAAGCTGAGTTGGAATAAAATTTGCCTTCTTTAAAAAAAATGGAAAGTTTGCAAAAAATGAGAAAGGAGGATGGATAACTTTATTAAGTGAAAGAAATCTCTTTAAAAGAAATTTGTAAACAAGATGATATGGTGCAATCTATGCAACTTAGTTAACCACATGTGTGCCAGTGTTACACTGATCACGAAAAGCCTGAGAAGCTGACAAATTAATACCAAATATCCGAAACATAGTACTTCAAGAAAAGGAAAGGGAGAAAGAAAGAAAGAAAAACTTCAGATGAATTTACTAGAAATTAAAGAGGAAAAAAATAAGATAAGGTACATAGTGATTGTATGTGAGTATGGCCGAAGTATGAGATTCGAATATGTATATTACTAAAAAGCATAATCAGAAAGCATATGTTAAAGGCTTCCATTTTTCTTACTAGCTCAAACCGATATCAAAGACATAACCTACTCAACGTAAATTCAACGAGAACAAATTCAGACAATGACTAAAGATTATCACATGAAGGAAGAAGCACGTGCATTAATTTGCCAAATATCAGCATAATAAACTAACTGCAATATGGTGTATGGAACATCGATAAAAGCATAAAAATTACTAAGCAGGCACCAACCAGTAAATTGACAACCCTGAGGGGACTGACAAGGAAAAGTAACCAATCATAAGTGGAAGGAACTTGAAAACGAGAAGTGTGTTCTTTTGAGATGGGTCATCAGTCTGCCAAAGAAGATACAAGTGTCAACAGTTTACAAATGCTAGGAAAACAAAAGGTAAGCGGAATAGAAGGGAGGGTATTAACTATTCACCTGAGGTGGCTTCATGAGCTCCATTGAGACATACTGAGAAGCAACAAGGAGGACAGGTAAAACAAGGTATGCTGCAGTGTCATTCCATCCCAATGGTGGATGGCCATCCTGCATGAGGAATTATATATCAGTATCCATAATATGCATAAACTTTTGAAACAAATTCCAATTTATCAGTGCCTCATCAGTGAAAGAAAAGAAGAAGAAAAAGGAAAAAAAAAACAAACTAATTATAACAGGTGGACATTATTGTTCAATATATATTTGAAGGATTCCTCGGTGGTTGGAGTACAGTTGAGCCATACGACAGGTATGTTTAGCTACCTGGTCACGGGTTTATAAATCTAGAACATCAAATGTTGGGTGACACACTAGACGTTTTGCACTAATCAGGTAAAACTAACCTCTTGAAGAGCGGAACTTTCTTTTAACATATGTTGCCATATCTTAGAAAATAAAGGATGGTAACATATTTTTTTTTTATTGTTAAAAAAAAAAAATCATATGTTGCCATCCATTATTTGAAAATCTAAGATATAGCTTTAAACTTACGGGTTAAGATTTTTAAACGTCAATCAATTTTTGAAAGGACCCATTTAAAGAGAATCCTAACATCCGTTTTGCGGTGTATGCCACGTGTACGGAACATTCCAGATAGCCATTCCTAACCATATTACCAGCTTTCCCCTTCTTACATGGTTTGGATATGTGATTCAAATAAGATGTAAGTCAATAGTTTTCATGGTGACCAGCTAGGATAAAATTTACATGATTAGAGAGCATCTAAAAGCTGATGTAAAAAAGAATTAGAATTTAAATACATATGCAAGAAGAAACAAAGACAAAAATAGATACATGCATGCGGAGAACATGAAGTTATTAGTTATTACCACAAATGGAAAAAGCCAGGAAATGCCAGATCCACTTTGTCGAGCAGCAATTGTGGTTGGCCCCGCCAAAGAAGGAATCCAGAAGAAACCTTCTGTCAACAGTCCCTTCAGAATAATTAAGAAAAGAAGTTCCTAAAATCAGAAATTATCAATTTATTCTGCATATTACATGCACATACATACACACATACAAGTCAACCAAAAGAGAATAATAGGGTAGGGGTGGGGGAGGGAGGGAGGGAACTTGTCTACCTCATTTGCCACATTTGAAAGAGCTTGATATAAACCAATCCAAACTGGTATTGTAGCCAAAGTTGGGAAACACCCTGGCCAGCCACAAAACGGAAAAAACATGTTATTGACAAATATTAGAACCATAATAAAAGGAAAGAAAAAAAATGAGGCTTGAACAAACAAAATAAAATTAAGAAGATGGGGAAGAAGAAGCAGATAACCTTGAGATGGAAATGTAAGTTGAATAAACTAAACCTAATATTTTAATCAAATAAACAAAATATATTGGCGCAAAAAAAAATATTGGGGCTTATTTTATTATCACTAGGGGACAAAGGAGGGAAAACATTGTACTACAACAATGTGAGTTACTTGAGATCAAAAGAAAGTGGAGATTATTTTATTAAGGTTGATTCTTAGGATATTAGCCAAGTATTTTTTTTAATATAAATTTAGGAATTTATTTTAGCATAGAACATATTTTTATGAAATTCCTCTAGAAATTATAATCTGTTTGTAATTCTGTTATTTAGAAAGTATTTGGATGCATTTAGATGTTTCTATGATTTTCTATGTAAATATATCGGGTTAGAATTTATTTAGGATGTTTCAGGTTGATAAACAAGCCAATATAAGAACCTAAATATTGCAGAAAAATATAGTAACGAAAATTAAAGTTTTTTTTTGCAAAAGGGTTTGTTCCACTTTTTTTATCACAGCAATACGTCAATTCCTCTGGTTCTCTTCTCTTTCTTCGTAAGTTTCATTATTTTTCTACATGTGTTGCATCAAATGATCCAGGTAGATAATGTTTAACAATCCCGTACCAAAAGGAGATGTCCTGCTGATCAAATGACTTTTGACTGGGAATACTCGAGCAAGCAAAAGGAAGCAAAAACAGCATGTTCCACACAAAAGGCAAACGCAAATAAAAGCCAGTATATATGATAGTTGGTGATCAAAGTGAAGTCAATGCCGTTTCGAAAGATGCCATCAAGAAACTGACAATGAAAACTAAAAAAGAACCTGTATGCATATCATGTGGCACAGGTGGAAACTCAACCAATCGAGATCAATTCCAAGTGCTTAGTAGCTTTGAAGCTTGAGGGATATAGAGAAGAGTTGTGGTATGACGTCACCTCAATGAATAGCATGCACGATCTTATAGGATGTATTTGGTTCTATGATCACCACATGAAAATGCCTATACTGTGCGTGTGGATTCCAAGAAGTTCCTTTTCAAGCCTTTGCAACTGAATAATGGTGAATCACCCTCCCAAGTTAGTTGGTCATTCTCACAAAATCTCGACAGAAGATTTCCATTACCAGTTTACACCAAACTTGATAGATATTACCAGAGAACATAGTTATTTCACAAGGATAAGGAGCAAAGATTTTGGTGCTTAATAACAGTTCTATTAACTCAATGGGAGTTGAGTTCTCCAAGTGAGGGAAAATGGCAGAACATCTTTGGCTTTTGTTAGTTTTACTTCAGGTTTTAGGGTTGTTATCTCATTAGGAGATAATTAATGAACTTGATCTCCTAATTTGATTGGGTGGCTATTAGGATTAAGGTTTTAGTTTTAGTAGGAATATTTTCTTCACCTAATACATGTATCATCATATTTTTCAATATATTTATATTGAATGAAGAATTGAGATCCGGTGTTCTCTGTTGAAAGCCTAACATAGTGATGTATGCTATTTACAAATGATGTGGTTTTGGTGGACAAAAGCAGAAAGGGCATAAATTTCAACTGGAATTATGGAAAGACACCTTGGAATAAAAGATTTCAAAAAAAAAAAGTCAAGAGTGAGTATATGAAATGTAACTTTAGCACAAATAATAGTAGAGATGAAGTAATGGTAAGAATTGAGAATCACAAAATTCCTAAAATTAATAAATTTTGCTATCTTGGATCAATTACCATAAAGTAGGGGATATTAATGAGGATGTTGCACATAGAATCAAAGTTATGTGATTGATGTGTTCCACTAAAACTAAAAGGAAAAGTTTACAGAACAGCCATTAGGCTTGCTATGGTGTATGGATCAGAATGTTAGGCAACAAAAGAGTAACCTATACATAGGATGAGAGTTCCTGAGGTAAGGATGCTGAGATGAATATGTGGGAAGACTAAAAAAGATAAGGTAAGGAATGAGCATATTTGAGAATATCTAGGTGAGATCCGATAAAGAAAAGTAGGTTAAGATGGCATATGAAGCATAGACCTAAGGAGACAGTTGTGAGAAGATCCGAGGGGGGTACTAATCGAAGGATCTACGAGGGCGAGAAGAAAACCAAAAAGAACTTGATGGAATTAGTCCAAAAGGATTTGGATACACATAATATGACCGAAGATATGGTCCTTGACACATTGGGATGAAGGAACAGGATTCATGTTGTCAACCCCAACAAGTTAAGATAACGCATTTTATTGTTGTTTGTTTGCAACCTTTTTCGTTGTTTCCCTCACTCCATGCTATCCAAGATGACCACTTCATGAGCTTTTCATCATTTTTCCTATGTCGTAACAATATATTTGATATCTTTTACACCTTAGCATCTAACCTCCTCCTCGTCATTTCCATCATAATCAACAGCAGCATCGACGCCTTCTTACAAGTTACAGTCAGTATGGGTCTATAGCAGGATTTTTATTCTGCCATGCTAGACTATCAGCAAACATGCATTCATTCAAATCATGTGCTTTTTAATATTTCCTCACCAACTTCAACCACATCTGTTGCAGCCATACTCTCTTTTCAGAGCCTTTCAACTTGGACAAATCAATTCTCACTAGTACTGTAATTGGTCTCCATTTAACACGCACAAACCATCTCAATTATTCTTTTTATTTATCCATATTAGAGCAATTGTCTTAGGTACACTCCTCTTATGAAAATGCTGACTCATGGTTGCCCAACATTTTGCTCCACAAAGCATAGCTGATCTTAGTTGTCCTACAAAATTTCCCTTTTAGTTTGATGAAATGCATTGATCACGCAAACCCAATGCCTCTTCGGACCAGAGGAAAAGTGGGATGGTGTCTATGACTCCAGTGCACATAGATTATACAGATAAAGAAACTCTACATAGAAAGAGGGAGGAGGAGAGGGGGAGGGGGGGAGTCGGGGGTTCCACTGGAGGTACTTTTATAGCTTGAATATATACTTGTATAGAATGAAGAAAGACATGGAATTCTCAATGCTATGAACACTAAAACAAGATAAAGCATAAATAACATGCAACTTCATTGGTTTTAAGAAGGATGAACGGAGGTGCGAAAGGTGGTGTAGTCCGGAATAATGTGCAGATCGCAGGGAAGAACATCTGTTTTGAAGGATTTACTAGTTCAGAAAATAAATGGATTAGGATTACGGAGAGATGTGGAGTGCTCTCGAGTTGGGTGATGTTGAAAGGAGAAGAAGTGGACTGGTTTGTTCACAAGATAGAGGTCGAGTGCCAAAGAGGTGATGGTTTTGGTGTTCTTGGCTCATCTAGGGTTGCCGGGAGAGCGCTGTTGTTGGAGATGAGGAAGAACACAAGAGGATCATTCATCAAGTTATCATCTTTTGTAAAAAACGTGTGCCAAGTTATGCTTTTTCTTCCCATAGGTCCCCATAACACCGGCTGGGGTTAGGATTACGGAGAGATGTGGAGTGCTCTCGAGTTGGGTGATGTTGAAAGGAGAAGAAGTGGACTGGTTTATTCACAAGATAGAGGTCGTGTACCAAAGAGGTGATGGTTTTGGTGTTCTTGGCTCGTCTAGGGTTGCCGGGAGAGCGCTGTTGTTGGAGATGAGGAAGAACGCGAGAGGATCATTCATCAAATTATCATCTTTTGTAAAAAACGCGCTTCAAGTTATGCTTTTTCTTCCCATAGGTCCCCATAACACCGGCTGGGGTTATTTGAGAAACATGAGGTCAGCGGTTTCTTCGTCTAGATGTGGGGATGGTGCCGCTGTTTCGAATGGGGCTTCCGCTGAAGATCGTCATCTCCTTTATGGCATCAATGCACAAGAATCCGATAGGGTTGAAAATGATGTTAGGGACCTTCGGTCTGGTAACTCAGCGATGGGCAACATTACGAATTATGGGTGGTCTCCGGTGGTAGCCGTGTGCCCCATCAGACACTAAATGGGCAAGGGCTATTTGCTGCATTGCAGATAATAGAAGAGATTGGTTGTTCTTGGAAGGTAAGATAAAAGATGCATGTCCTAATGTGAAGTTTGGCAGTTTCTTCATTATTAATCAACTTAAAGCGTTGGTCTTTGCGAGATCGGAAGAGGATGCAAGATTTGATTATTCAGAAACAAAAAGCTTTTTACGATCATGATTCAGCGGTTACTTTTTCTAGATGGTCGTTGAGTGAGAATCTCTTGCTCGGCCCAATGGTAAATGGTGGTGTGTGGATGACATTGGAAGGGATTCCGGCGCATATTCTGGCGTATGAATCCCTCAAGATCATTGGTTCATTATTTGGAGGAATGAAGGACGTTGGAGAGTTGC
>JAUPMG010000001.1:22814889-22827331 GCA_031762675.1 Pachysandra terminalis
CCCCCCCCCCCCCCCCCCCCCCCCCCCAAACTATGACTTGACCAAGTATAGACACACCTGCTAATGGATTAACCCCAGCTTGCTTATAAAGACGTGATGTCTCAAGTTGTATTCTTTCCTGAAGTGAGAAGAGCAAGAAGTATTATTTAAAAAAAAAAAATACGAAGAAGAAGAATATAACAGAAGAAAGAAAGTAAAACACAAAGCATACCCATCACAAGGTACAAAAGGACAAGCCAACTATTTTCCAATCAGAATTGAAATGTTACAAATACTTTTAAAGCAAGAGTTACAAACGAAAATGACCAATAAAGCAGGATGCCGCAAGGCATGTAAATAGTTGTTATATTTGCCAAGCTTCAAAACCAAGGACCATTGCTGAATTATTACTACGCAACCCATACCCTCAACCACTTGGGCTGATATGAGTATGGACTTCGTAATTCATACTTGGCTTCCCAAGCACATGAGGGGATATGGATTCAGTTTTTGTAGTTGTGGACAAATCTTCTAAAATGGTGCATTTTGTTGTAAGATGACACATCTTATTGCATGTCATAAAATCATTGATGCTTCACATTTCACTAATATTACTTCAAGAAGATTGTGTAGTTGTGTGGAGTTCCAAAATCCATTACTTCTTACCTGAACGGTAAGTTCATTAGTCATTTTTGGAGGACATTATTGAAGAAAAGAAGGACTAAACTATGCTTTAGTACCACATATCTTCAAAAGGAAGTAGTAAACAAAAGTACAAAACCTTAGGTAGTTTGATACAAAGTCATACAAGGGAGAGTGTACCTGATTGCCTTTATATCTCTCTTGAATTGCTTTGATCTTTGGCTGAAGGTTTTGCATCGCCAGTGTTGATTCAACCTATATGTATGGCACACACAACAGAATGTAGTTTAACTTAGCCAATTTTATGACATCTCAAAGAAAATATCACAATATAGTATACGTTATTCAAAACGTTCACTTAATTAGTTAAGTGGCTATAATTTGCAATCCATATTATTATCTGGTATGCTACAGTTGCATAGAGACACTTACCTGCTTCTTTGTCAAAGGAAGTGTGGCCACTTTGACAAGAACGGTGAGCAATATAATTGCAAATCCATATGCATACGGAACATGTACAGTTGCAAGTCCATCCTTCAGCACCTGTAACAAGTAAAACATGCAAATTATGCACTTCTTTTATCTATCTTTCCTGAAAATTTTTGAACTTCGAAAACTGCAGAACAGATTACTAGCAGGTGTGCCAAAATGGAGCATTTCATATGACTAAAGATTTTGAGGCACTATCAAATTGCACCAAGTAAGAACACAAGTTCCAGGCTCACCTTTGCACTTATTAGAAAAGCATAAATATCAACTGTCTTAAGTTGAGAGACAGAGAGAGAGAGAGAGAGAGAGAGAGCATGGTTTTCCGGATCGATCTGGTTCGGTCCCAACCCGCGATACATACTTCTGTATCACGAGGCTCTAAACCGGACTGTACAACCGGTCAGGTGTTTTTTTTTTTTTTTTGGTGGAATGGACGATCCAGACCGGTATCGATCTGGACCGGTCCAGTCCCGAGTGGCACTGCCGGTCCATTTTTTACTTTAAAAATTTGATTGCCGTCCGATATTTTCGTACAGGGCCAGGGCACCGGTACCGGCCATGTCCGGTCCCCGGTCCCGGTACAAAAAACCTTTTGAGAGAGACAGAGAGAGGGGGGGGGGGGATAAAATAATAAGAAGAAGGGGAAAGGAGGGAGGGAGGAAGGGTGAAATATAATAATAAGAAGAACCAAAGTCACCAAGGTTATGGAAAAAAAGTAGGAGAATTCACCCTAAGATCTTATTTTAGACATGCATGACTGTCTAAGTGTATGGTGATTACTAACACAGTAACATCATTTGTGTGCATTATGTGTAATAATTACAGTGTGATCATTTGATTGGAAGTGGGAACATTGTTAGTGCTCATTCATTGATCATGCATGTGTTTTATTTCCCCGAATCTCCTGATTGTCTTGATTTCCATAGCAGAGGTATTTGTAGTGTCGTCAAAGGTCAGAACCAAGACAACCAGGTAATTTTAATCGCCACGTTTAAACCACTTGGTCTATCTGAATTAAGTCATCTCCTTTCTTTCTTTCTTTCTTTTTTTTTTCGTCGTGTAGCTTCCAAACAAGACTGCACGTCTGGTTATAGTTTTTAGCCAGGCACCACCTAGGACATAAAAGGCATACAAATTTTATTTGGAAATTTCCACAAATTTTTTAGGGCACTAACTATTAAAGTTTCCCATCAGATTTTCTAAAATGATGACTTCTCAGAACTTTGAGCGAGGGCTCTCCACTTTGTTTTACTTATCCGTATAGAAATCGGGTATGATCCAGTTAGCCAATGACACATCCAACCATGGTTTTCCTGTAGAGAAAATCAATCAAGAAAACTAACTTTTCTTTATCAAACCACTTTGAATGAACTTACAATTTTAATGGCCACATTTAATCCACTTGGCCAACCTGAACTAAGTAGTCTCCTTTCTTTGTGTCCCATGCAGCTTTGAAGCACGAGATGCCTGTTTGGATGCAGCTTTTAGCCAGGCACCATGTAAGTAAGACATAAAAGGCATGCAAATTTCATCGGAAATTTCTACAAAATCTCTGAAGACAGCAACCATTAAAAGCTCTCGTCAGTTTTTATGTAATGAAGACTTCTTAAAATTTCAATTGAAGGCTCTCCTTTTGTCTTATCCATCCATATAGCAATCAGGTCTGATCCACTTAATTAGTGAAGGTTTTCCTTAAATCTCTTAAAGTAGGGAAAAACATTCATGAAAACTATCTTTTCTTCAACAACCCGCTTTGAACGACATTCTATCAATCAGATAAAAGTCAAAAGGAACTTTATCTATGAATTCCTCCAAGTGGCAGTACTAAACTCATTGAGCTGACATTAATAAACCCACTAATCTCTACCGATCAAAAAAAAATAAACCCATTAATCTCCAGTATCTATGCACAAATTGCCAGGCTTGAATTCTCATGTTATAGAAAATGACTTGAGAGGGGACACTATAATTACAAAAAGAAGGCAAGGGGGAGGAGGGAGTTTTTTGTCAACTCGTTAAATAAAAAGAGAACCCATCAGAATATGACTTGATATATTTTAACGTTAAGATGATTTTGTTTTATCCGTAAAAGGTGTGTGATATATTTGTGTATATCTGTAAAGGAGCCAAAGGCCTACAACGATGTACAATCAAAGTAGAAAGACAAAAAAGAAGAAAAGTTGGTTTTCTTGGGGATATAGGGATGCCCCATATGTTCACATATACTAGAGTGGAAAATTCCAATAAATATGGGTTGACTAGAAGCCTAGATTCTGGACAGCATATAAAAAACAATCTAAGGAGGTCACCTCTTTACTCAGATGACCAAGCCTATCATTCTATAGGAAACAAATCATTAATCAGGATTCAATACATAGAATGTAGTGGCACCTCCATTTTCCAACTAGACATGAAAGATCAAAGAAAGCTACAGTGATCAAGGGACATTTTTCACTAGATTAGTATTAGTGCATGTGCAATGCACGTGGAAACCATTTTTTATATTTGAATATATTAAAATGTTACAAAAATATAACTGAGTTAAAACTATAATAAGATTGTAACATCGGCGGGAATAGGAGCCAAAAGCCTTTGACTGGATTTTCATTTTTTGAATGGGATGTAGATCCATCCATATATTTGGAAATAAAGGTTGAGAATTTCTACATTCATGAATGTCACAAAAAATAATATAATTTGATGTGACAAAAAATTATTTCAAAATACTAAAGCCTTAATCAATGCCAATTAGTGGTATTTTTCATATTAATGTGACCATGTAAATAACTAAAAAATTGGGTAACTATAATATATTAATTACTGTAAAAGTTGAGAGCTCTTGAAATTGATTGGGGGAGCTATGCCTTGCAGACTAAATTTATCTACTAAACAATGCAGATCATTGTATATGACTGTATCTTCTCTTGGATTATGGATAGAAGGGGTGTGCCTGCTTATTTTCTCTTTTTGTTCCTAGCAAAATTATCTACTAGTATCCGAGAGATTTTGGGAAGCTTTTTACATAATCAAATATCTTAAATAATGTCAATAAAAAAAAATTATCCTAATTGCATGGTAACCATATAAATATTAAAAGGAAACTTTAGTAAAGCAAATGAGATTTTTAAAATTCACAAGTTTTTTGACCTAAAGATGTCTTTAAAAATGGCCATTAGAAAAAACCTCCATCTAATATCACATTATTTACAACTAAAAACTGTTTGCTTAAATTACCATTTAGAAAGATACAGATGTAAAAGCAAATATCTGAATATATTACTTAAAAAAATAAATAAAACCAGTTTAGATTATCAAGCAGTATGATTCATTAATTTGTTAAAACTGAAATACTATATAAAATCAATCAAACCCATATTTGACGTCTCTCCATATAATTATTGATTTATTAACAAAGAGTAAATACATTAAAATTTATATTTAAGTGACGGGTGCTGATGACAACTGTGACATGAAAACACTAAAAGCACCCCAGTGAAAATTTTGAGCTTCAAACACCTAGCAGTCCTTAAATCCAGTACAATCTAAACTAATGACAATAACAATAATCCATACATGCCAATTTGGATAAAAACTTGTTTTGAACACGCATTATTGTGACACTGTTCATCGCTACATATATTGTGAAAAATGGATATTTTTAACAGACCATTTCAATTTCTCTGTAATTTGAAATCGTCATTCAATTTTTACAAATTTAAAGATAATCCACAAAAGAACCGCAGACAATGTTGTTGTCTCTATTATATCCACATGTGGGTAGCATAGTATGATTCCGTTTACTCTATTATATCACATGTGGGTAGCATAGTATGACTTGCAAGAACAGGGAGAAACTGCAAAATCTATCAAGTGAAAAGCCTAATGCTCACCAAGGTTTTAAATGCCGCCGGAATGCCAACAAAATTTCGCCAAAATGGCCTCCAGCAAAACGAAATGTAGGGAGAATTCGCTGAATTTTCCCTTTTCCTCCATTTTGTCGAAACACGAAATTTTAGTAAAATATAGCAAAATATTTTCCCAATATTTCTCCAACCTTACTATTCCCCCAAGTTGGCGAAACATGATGAAATTTTGCCAAAAATTAGCCAGAAAAAAATCTGGCGAAATGTCTGGCGATATCGAAATTTAAAACCTTGATGCTCACACAATAGCTATCACTAAAGTAAGCCTGAAGTCGTGTTCCTTGCCCTGACCACATAACATCGTAAATGTTCTCCAATATGTGAATTTCTCATCTCTCTATGCGTTGTTTGATCGAAGAATAAATGGCGAAGATCCTAATGCCTATGTCTGCAAATTATTTTCTTCCTATTCCGTGAGTCCTGTCCTGCTAAAGTTCTATAATTCTCTAGTATAATATGTGGAATCGAAAGACATATAATCATTTCTTGCAGAGAAAAATAATCAACACTAACCAGCAAAACACAAACTCCCGAATCTCAGATTCAAAAATTACCTTGAGAACAACCTCCATGGCATCTGAGATGAATCCAAACCACCCCCCACTCTTCTGAACTGCCTTGTCCGCCGAATCAGAAGCAACTCCACCCGCCGCCGAATCCATGGCAACTGCGGCATCAGCAAGCGTGTATAACAAACCTTCCGCTCGGCTAACAATTCCATGAAAATCAATTGAAGAATTGAAAGACTGAATAGGAGGAATCTCATTGAAGCTGAATCTCAATCTGGTATTCGGAAATCTCCGATGGGGAAACCCTTGGAGTCCATGGCGCGAGAGAGAAGAAAGAGGAGTAGATAGAAACGGAGTAGAGTAAAATAGGGTTTTCGCCATGGTTGAAGCTTTTTCGATTCAGGTCCTCATGAGAGAGGGACTGAGGAAGAGTGGAGGGAAGATGAGAAAGCGAAGGAGGGAGAATTTTTTGGGTATTATCCTGAATCTTTTTGGGACAGCCAATTGAATCAGCAGAGCTAAGTGTATTTTAGGAGATTTGGCGGTTGGGCCATACGCGCGAATGGATTCTTATAATATTCTAGTTATTTTTGCCCACTACGTAGGCTCTTTGGGGTCATGTCCTCAGGGTCCGTTTGGATTGCAGGAATTCACGGGGTGAAAATTGGAATCGGCAACTGTGAATTTTAAATCTTTCGTTTGGATAACCATTTCTCACATGAATTAAAATTCACGTAGAAAAAAAAACTCAGCTTTTACGATTTATTACTGTAATTCTCACGTAAAATTCGTTAAGGTGGTTTAAAAGAATAAACCGCTCCAACCCACCTTACCCCTAATAATTCCGATTTGGTAACCCACAAATTGGGTTGGGGTTGGGTTCGGAATCAGCCCCATTGTCATCCATGTTCTACAGACCGGACAATACTTGCCGTACCAAAACTGGACCTTAACGATTCGGTTCCAACCCACGATACAAACTATTGTATCGCGGAGTTATGGATTGGTCTGGTACAATTAATCAATATCGATTTTGGACCAGACAAGTACAACCGGTCCGGGTGATCTTGTATTTATATTTTTTTTATTTGTCTAGTGTATGGTTCAGACCGGTTTTGATTTGGACCAAAGACCGGTACCGAAAGTCCAACGATCGATACCGCCAGTCCTGCCGGTCCAATCCATATTTTTTTAATTTGAAAATGTGCTCTTTTTTTTTGTTCTAGATTCGAACTAATCGGTATCGCCGATCTGGACCAGTCTGGTACTAGATTTCGGTACATTAAACCTTGTTGACATCCCTATTTGTAAGAAAATTCTATCACTTGAGTTAAATATAAAGTAGCAAAGGAAAAAATATACATTGTACAAATTAGATAAATTAAGCTAAGCAATGTGTCAACCCAACGACATAATTTTGTCATAAAAAAAAAAAAAACAACATAATTTCAGTACATATGAATTTGAAACCATAAGATTTACAATTCACATGCTTTCTAATTTTCGTGTATCTTTGAATTCATACGATCCAAACGTACCTAGTCTTGAGAGCAATTCTAAGCACCAATAAAAGAAGTTAGTGAGCTTGCTCGGCCCAGCTCGAACTTTGGGCTTAACAATGTTTGCCCAAGTCCAAGGATGGTGTCATTTGCCAAGCCCGAACCTGTCCATAATGTCATTTGAGTTATGGGCTACTAACCCTTGCTCAAGCCCATCCAAACATAGGGTCGAGTTGATTGTGCCAGGCGGGTCACCCGGCCCATTGCCACCCCCACTTCAAATCAATCTAATTTGATGTTGTAATTTCAAAACCAAAACCAAACAAATCTTTTAGAAACCCAATCTAAAGCAAATAGAAGTCGATTTGGATTGGCCCCTAAGGCTGTGTTTGGCCCGGCCTGTGCTTATGGATAAGCACTAATTGGATAAGTTGTTCAATGAGAGGACTTATCCACAGCAACAATAAACTGCTTATTTGAGGAAAATAGCGTTTGGTAACTACATTTATTTAAGTGCTTATAAAAGTTTAGGGGTAAAATAATTATTATAAAAATATTATTAAAATTTAGAAATTGCATTTATTTAAGTGCTTATGAAAGTTTATATATTACTAAAGTTGTGAAATGGCTTTACGCATAAGACCTTGAGAGAAACCGCTTTAAGTAGCTTCTCCTTATGGGTAGCCTTCTTCTATTGTTTATGGGTCGGTACTTGCCCATTAGCGCTACCAAACACATATTTAATTTCAAAAAATATTTATATAAAATATAAGCTGCAATAAGTACATATAAAAGCCGGGCAGCCTAACATACACTACAATCCTCCTTTTTTCAGGACCTGTTGTGAAAGCAGAAAGAATCGATCCCAAGCCTTGCGTATGACAACCCGAGGCTTAATAATCACCGCATACAAATGGGCCGGCCACCCCGACACAATTTGATCCGTATACGTCACGGCCAGATAACTTGCCGTATGGTGCCGGTTCGTGGGCCCGGCCCGCAAGAGACACCTCACGAATAGATTACGCGTCTCACCAGACTTCTCCCTCTGGAGCGTTACACTACACAAATCCACTCGCAGTATTATTATTATTACATTATATTTGAAACAAACAATTCAGGGATTTTTCTTTTTCTTTATTGGTCCAGAGGATTAAAGAAAATTCTGGAACCACCTAGAATAGAGAAGGCGCGGGAGATCTCCACGACGACATGAGAAGTATCCTACACCGTCCATCGCGTTCGATCTGACGGCTGGCAAAGTAATCGAACATTCTGGAAATCGAACCCAGGATTGATTTATAAAGCCATCTTGTCGATGCTTTCCACCATTTAGTAAACACAGATTTCAGTCCTTTGAAATTCGCTCTTTTTACGTTCTCTGTTATCTTTCATTTCATCGTCGTTTGTAATTTCTTTGGCTGATTCAAGTAAAGATATGGCCGGAAAAGGTGAAGGTCCGGCGATCGGAATCGATCTCGGAACAACTTACTCGTGCGTTGGAGTATGGCAACACGATCGCGTTGAGATCATAGCCAACGATCAAGGAAACAGGACTACTCCTTCGTATGTCGCATTCACTGATACGGAGCGTTTGATCGGAGATGCGGCCAAGAACCAGGTCGCCATGAATCCGACCAACACCGTCTTTGGTAAGTTCCTGCTTTCTGCTCTGTTTTACTGAGATTTGGCGTAGATTCTCTTGAACGTCTAGGGTTTATTGTTACACAGTATTTTCTTCCGATTTTTAGCGAACCAGAGAGCTTTGAATATATGTTTGTGTGAGATTTCTTTTACTCGTTTTTTACCTCAATAGTAATCTTAGATCTGCGATATGCGATCTGCTAACATCGAGATGCGAAAACTTTTTGGCATCCATTCTGGATATATCCAGGATTAAGATGCTGTTGTGTTCTAAATTTTTGTAAATTTCGAGAATATAGTGTTCTAAAATTTTGAAGCTGAAAAGTAATTTCTTCATCACTACATGATTGTTCAAGCTTGAATCCGTTGTTTATTGTCCTTGTATGATGTTGTGGTTAAAATTTATTGTCATTCAATGGTTCTGCAGCAATGGATCTTGGAACAACTCTCTCATCCCCTTCTTCCGCCTTTTATTATTATTCTATTATTATTTTCTTCGGATTTTCAGCGAACCAGACTACCAGAGAGCTTTGGATATATGTTTGTCTGAATTTTCTTTTACTCGTTTTTTTATTTTTTAAAATTATTTTCCAATAGTAATCATAGATCTGTGTTCTGAACCTTCTGGCTAATTAAACGGTAAGGATCGAGATGCGAAAACTTATTGGTATCTATTCTGGTTATATTCAGGTTTGGAATGCTGTAAATTTCTAAAATTTTGAACTCTGACATTATAGTGTTCTAAAATTTTGAATTTGGATAGTAATTTCTTCATCACTTGTGATTGTTGGAGCATGAATCTGTTATTCATTGTCCTTATATCATGATGTGGGTAGCATTTCTTCCCATCCAAAGGGTTTGCAGTAATGGATCATCGAAGAACTCTCTTCTTCATTTCTCCCTCCTTTTAAATTTGCAATAATTTGATTGTGTAGATTCTCGGTAGTCGGGAGAGCTAAATTTCGTTAATTAGGTCATAAAATTATGTTTCCCCCCTCTGTCTTACTCTTTTTGTGATGATCTGCAGATGCAAAGCGTCTGATCGGTAGGAGATTCAGCGATCCGACTGTTCAGAGCGACATGAAGCTATGGCCATTCAAGGTAATCCCCGGTCCCGGCGACAAGCCGATGATCGTCGTCAACTACAAGGGCGAAGAGAGGCAATTCGCCGCCGAAGAAATCTCCTCAATGGTTCTCATCAAGATGCGTGAAATCGCAGAAGCTTACCTCGGCTCCTCAATAAAGAACGCCGTCGTTACAGTCCCTGCCTACTTCAACGACTCCCAACGTCAGGCCACGAAGGACGCTGGAGTCATCGCCGGTCTCAACGTGCTGCGTATCATCAACGAACCCACCGCCGCGGCAATCGCCTACGGTCTCGACAAGAAAGCCACCAGCGTCGGCGAGAAGAACGTCCTCATCTTCGACCTCGGCGGCGGAACCTTCGACGTCTCTCTTCTCACCATCGAAGAGGGTATCTTCGAGGTGAAAGCCACCGCCGGAGACACACACCTCGGTGGCGAAGACTTCGACAACCGGATGGTGAACCACTTCGTTCAGGAGTTCAAGAGGAAGAACAAGAAGGATATTAGTGGAAACCCTAGGGCTCTCCGGAGGTTGAGAACAGCTTGTGAGAGAGCGAAGAGGACTCTGTCTTCAACCGCTCAAACCACAATCGAAATCGATTCGCTCTACGAGGGTATCGATTTCTACTCCACGATCACTCGTGCTAGATTTGAGGAGCTCAACATGGATCTCTTCAGGAAGTGTATGGAGCCGGTTGAGAAGTGCTTGAGGGATGCGAAGATGGACAAGAGCAACGTCCATGACGTTGTTCTTGTGGGTGGTTCCACCAGGATTCCCAAGGTGCAGCAGCTTCTGCAGGATTTCTTCAACGGGAAGGAGCTATGCAAGAGCATCAACCCTGATGAGGCTGTTGCTTATGGAGCAGCTGTTCAAGCTGCGATCTTGAGTGGTGAGGGGAACGAGAAGGTTCAAGATCTGTTGCTGTTAGACGTAACCCCTCTTTCTCTTGGCCTGGAAACCGCCGGAGGCGTCATGACGGTGTTGATTCCGAGGAACACCACCATCCCCACCAAGAAGGAGCAGGTTTTCTCTACCTATTCAGACAACCAGCCTGGTGTTTTGATCCAGGTGTACGAGGGGGAGAGAACGAGGACGAGGGATAACAATCTGTTGGGCAAATTCGAGCTCTCCGGCATTCCTCCGGCACCCAGGGGAGTTCCTCAGATCAACGTGTGCTTCGATATCGACGCTAACGGTATCTTGAATGTTTCTGCCGAGGACAAGACGACGGGGCAGAAGAACAAGATCACCATCACGAATGACAAGGGAAGGCTTTCGAAGGAGGAGATAGAGAAGATGGTTCAGGAAGCGGAGAAGTACAAATCGGAGGATGAGGAACATAAGAAGAAGGTGGAGGCTAAGAATGCATTGGAGAATTATGCTTATAACATGAGGAATACCGTCAAAGATGAGAAGATTGGCGCGAAGCTGCCTCCGGCGGACAAGAAGAAGATAGAGGATGCTATAGAGCAGGCGATACAGTGGTTGGATAGTAACCAGTTGGCTGAGGCGGATGAGTTTGAGGATAAGATGAAGGAGTTGGAAAGCATTTGCAACCCTATAATTGCGAAGATGTATCAGGGGGCTGGTGGTGATATGGGCGGAGCTATGGATGATGATGCTCCTCCTTCCGCCGGTGGTGCTAGCGGTGCTGGGCCCAAGATTGAGGAAGTTGATTAAGTTTGGTCTGTAGTAGTAGTAGTATCTCTAGTGCCAGGGTGTTTTCCCCTTATATAGTTTTAATCCCTTTTTTTTTTTCACCTTTTTGGGTCTTTACATTGGCATGTAATGTAAAATGTTTTTGTCGTAAGAATGTGAACCTGGGTTGGGTGTTAATACAAGTGGTTTCTGTTTTTGTAACTCCGTTCTTTTTTCCCCAATAGATCATATCTAAACATTTTGCTGAAATTTCGGTCGGATGGGATGGATGAAATCCGAAATGAGGTATTTTCGGACTGAATTATTTTGCAAACTGATGGCACGAAATATAGTCAAAAAAAATTTCTTTGCTCAAATTTTTTCAGTTGAAATAATCACTTTTATCAACGAAAGTAAAATAAATTTTAAAATCAAAGTTAAAAGCAAATAAAATAAATAAATAACTTCATTTAAGACTATAAATAATATTAAATTCTCATTTTTTTCATCAATTCTAAAATCTTGCTAATTTGTCAAAAAAAAAAAAATTTAAATTTTTTGCCCTATCTTAAGAAAGAACATTAGAAATTTTATTGAAGACAATTTTATTATTTGATGGTTATGTAATAACTATAAACTTAGATAATTCTAAATTTAATTTGTAATAGTTGTAGGTGATAATGTAATTAATATTTTATTAGTTATAGATATTTTATGCTTATTTAGTTTTTTTTTTTGTAATTATTGTAGAAATTACACAATCTTTGGGATTACTATTAGGGAGGAATTGATATTGGATACATTATTTTATTAATTATTACATATAATAGATATTATTATATTTTTTTTCTTTGAGTTGATATTGGGTACATTTTTTATTGATTATTATATATAATAGATATTATTATATTTTTTTAATTTTTCTTATATAGGTACACAAATGAATTTTGTACCCGCATAAATTGAAGGAAATCAAGAAATAAAGTTTAAAATTTCACTTTAAACTTTTATACATTGTATTTTTTTAGATGTT
>JAUPMG010000001.1:22838204-22849430 GCA_031762675.1 Pachysandra terminalis
CAACCTAGGGTATGGCAAGTTAGTTATATAATTTTTAATAATATTTATTATATTATTAATTATATAAAGAAAAAAATAGCATGTTGTTTTTTCAATCTAATAATGAAAGATCTTAAACTTATATGTTATTTTAAATTTATCTTGTAAATATTATTCTAATATTATCTTAAAATTAAAAGTCTAAAATAACATTAATTATAATTAATTAAATATCATTTTATTAATTAGTTAGAATCTCGAGTTTAATAAGCTTAATATGATTTCTAGACTTAGGTTCTTGGCTTCTCTTATTAGTTGATAGTTAAATTCTTGATTTATCTTATTAGTTAGATTCTTTAATTCGTTAGTAAGATTTTTTATAATTAATCAAATTTAATATTTTGATAATCATTTATATTTTTTATTTATTTAGTTATTTTTTAATAATTATTTTTTAATTTATTTAGATTTCTTAATTTGATAGTCCAAAAAAATAGGAGATTTTTAGGGATAAGAGATAGGAATTATGGGTGAAAAAGTTTTAATAAAATAAGTGGGTGGAGTGGAAGAGTTTCAATAAAAATAGAAGTATTATAATAAAACTTAAAAAAATTAAATGAATGTACTAAAACACGGGTGGAGTTGAAGAAGAGTTTTAGTCTAAAAAGAAAATTTAAATTGTTTAATAAAAGTACGAGATAATTGGAGTGGATAATTAACTAATAACACAAATTTAAATTGATGAGTTAAAGTCCAAAAAAATAGGGGATTTTTAGGGATAAGAGATATGATTTATGGGTGAAAGATCGTAATAATATCTTAAAATTAAAAGTATGAAATAACATTATTGTAATTAATTAAATATCAATTTATTAATTAGTTAGAATCTAGATTAAAATGTTTTCTAGACTTAGGTAGGTTCTTTAAATCCCTTAGATAATCTAAATTTTGATAATTAAATTATTGGCTTCTCTTATTAGTTTATAATTAAATTCTTGATTTCTCTTAATAGTTATATTCTTCAATTCGTTAATAAGATTTTTTATAACTAATAAAATTTAAGATGTTGATAATTATTTATATTTTTAATTTATTTAGTTATTTTTTAATAATTATTTTTTGAATTTATTTAGATTTCTTAATTTGATAGTCCAAAAAAATAGGGGATTTTTAGGGATAAGCGATACGATTAGAGAGTTTTAATAAAAATAACGTTGGTGGGGTGGAAGAGTTTTAATAAAAATAGAAGTATTATATTAAAACTTTTAAAAAATAAAAATAAAATAAATGAATGTACTAAAAGGTAGGTGGAGTGGAAGAAGAGTTTGAGTTTAAAAATAAAATTTAGATTGTTTAATAAAACAATAAGATAATTGGAGTGAAAATTAACTAATAATACAAATTTAAATTGATGAGATATAATCCAAAAAAATAAGGGATTTTTAGAGATAAGAGATAGGATTTATGGGTAAAAGAGTTTTAATAAAAATAGAAGTATTATATTAAAACGACCAAATGCGAGTGAAGTGTGATGTGTGTTGACCTTGTGTGGTGTTATTGAATTGATAAGTTCATTGATTGGTGCTAGGCTGTACTTGCATCTAGAAACTCCTTGATATGAGATTGATGTCAACATTCTTACTTAGCTGAGATTAATTGTACTAGAATGACACTTACAATGTTACGACAATCATACATGTTATTCATTGAATGATCATGATGTTGTTTATAAGATTACGAAGATAGATATGTTATGCATTACATATAGATAGATGATAATGGCATGCATTAAAGGTCCATATGTAAGACTTGTTTAGCAGACCAAAAATAAAATAAAAGAATATATTGAAAAAAATCTTAAAAGTAGTATTTGCATTTAATAGTAGTAGTATATATATATATATATATATAAACTAGAGTTTGGGTTCTCAATTTGGTTTGGTTTATCGAAGGCTTTCAACTCAAGGGTGGTAATGTGTTGGGTGACGTACTCGTTCCGATCAATCCAGTTTTATGATTGGATGGGCTTGGGTAAGGGTAAGTGGCCCGTAGGATTAGACCGGGCTAAAATTTAAGGCTTGATTAGTTTTTTGGGTCAAGCTTAATTTATATTGGATTGGCCTAGCCCATCCTCGACCCGACCTATGTATTACATATAATTACTACTTTTTTGTATTATATATATATAAATATTATATCATCAATACAAATATCTTACTTTCATTATACAATCATACTATTTTATAGATTCATATACTATAAGTCTCAAAACTTTCAATTTTTTTATAAGTATTTAATTTATAGTTTTTAATTTTAAAAAGTAAATTATTTGAATTTGTAGGGCCGGACTGAACCGGCCTTGAGCTTGATGTATTTTAAATACATCGGGTTCAAGTTCGGGCTAACACCTTTGAGTCCCAAAGTCGAATCAGGTCATGCTCGGGCCAACACAAATAATGTTATATGAAGATGCAAGCCCGATCTGAGCCCGCCTTGTTGTTGCCACCCCTGAATCAACCCAAAATCAAACCGATCTAATTGGATTTGATAATTTCAAAACCAAAATCGAACCAAATATATAAAAATCCAATTCAAATCGAACCAAAGTGCCTTTGCTCGATCGGTTTTTGGGTTGAACCGACCTACTATAAATAGCTTGATTAGCTTTCCTGAAGCCTGAAGGCATAACTTATAAAAATTAAGACGAAGTTATTTGTCTGAAATTTCCTTTTTTTCTCTCTGCAACCCCATTTAAAGCTCACGTATATTTAAATGGAGCTTGAAGCTCGCAACAACTCGTTTTCTTCTTGCCGACGTCGAAAACGCCTCTAGATCTACAGGAAACCTCTTAAATTTACTGGAACCCTAACTCTCAGATCTTATAGTTCCTAATTCTTGAACTCAAAACCAGTTTCCAAATCCCACGCTCTTTTGGTTTCTGTTATTAGTTCATCAAAAGAGCCATGATGCATTGCCACTTGAATCCATTTCCAAAACCCTAACCCTAACCTTGATTTGTTTAAGGGACGATGAAGAGAAGCGATCTTCCCTTCGGATTAGAGAGAAAATGGCTGTTTCCTTTGATCGGAAGCTCTGTAATTTCTCTCATTCTGCTTCTCAGATTTACCCTAGGGCAAGGAAGATATTCTTCAGGAACTGATTCATTTTCTTTTGAACCGAAATCAATCTCGGATCGGAGTTCTGCAATCACCGGAGATCCATTAGGGCTTCCGACATTACCGAGATTTGCTTACCTGATTTCTGGCACGAAGGGAGACGGACAACGCCTGAGACGTGTTCTGCAGGCAGTTTATCATCCTCGGAATTATTATCTGTTGCATCTTGATGTTGAAGCCTCGGCCAATGAAAGGCTTGAGCTGGCCAAATATGTGAAATCGGATGCAGTTTTCCGTGAAATCAACAATGCACGAGTTATCGGTAAAGTGAATCTGGTCACGTATAAGGGTCCGACGATGATCGCGAGCACGCTTCATGCGATTGCAATTTTACTAAAACTGGCCAAGGAATGGGACTGGTTCATTAATCTCAGCGCATCTGATTATCCTCTCATGTCACAAGATGGTGAGCTTCTGCTTTAGTATGAATCTTTTGAGAGCTACTGCTACTTTTTTTGATTCTCAATGTTACTTTGCATACACTATTTCTAAGAAACGCTTTTACTTGTTAATGAGAGATCTTCATAGCTGCTTTAGAAGATATACATGTAGTTGATATTTCGTTTCTTGCATTACAACTAGTATACAAGAAGGACTTTACCTTAAGGATTCATCATTCTGAATTCAGTTATGGTACGTACTGAACGTTGAACTGTTATGTACTTGAGATTGCAGATCGGCATTCTTAT
The DNA here is from genome assembly GCA_031762675.1 of Pachysandra terminalis. NCBI lineage: Eukaryota > Viridiplantae > Streptophyta > Magnoliopsida > Buxales > Buxaceae > Pachysandra > Pachysandra terminalis. The sequence goes on from JAUPMG010000001.1 coordinate 22,842,049, forward strand.
TCATACATCTCGAAAATCCTTAGACATGTTACCCGAAATATTGTAAAATCAATGAGATGATGTTTTTCGAAATCCTCATATGACATGGATGAGAAATTGACGCGGAGTATATTAGTCTACCCAGCCAACATGTTCACAGGATTGGGCCCCACCTCTAGGCCCAAGAAAGCCTGCTACAAATAGTATTGCTAGATATTGTCTGTTTCAGCGATGGTTTTCTAGAGGCTACTGCTATATACTCTTGCACACGAGTTAACATCCCACCCGTTCTCATCCCTATCGTATTGCTAGTTATAACCTTCAGTAACGAAAGGTTACTTTCCATACTAAACGTCACAGCCATTTCCCAAGCAATGTTGGGTCACGAGCCACCACATTTCTTCGATTCAAGCCGTGTTTTGTCCTTGCTTCGACACATCGTGTAATGTCCCGATCCCAACTCAAAAGTTATTGTCCACTTTGGCCTGTGGGCCTCATGGCTTTAAAATTCCTTTTGTAAGTTAAGGGTGCGGAACTATAAGCCCAGATCTCGGATGCTCCCTTTCCGATGCAGGACGCTAACCATCGCCCCCTTGGGTGATACTAGGGTAAGGGCCTCACCTTACTTGGGCTAGCCTAGGCTATGCGCACCACATCAGAAAGAGAGCGTCTGAGATCTGAGTTTATATAGACGTTCCGCACCCTTAACTTATAGAGGCCTTTTAAAGCCATGAGACCCACAGGCCAAAGCGGACAATATCTTGTGGATTGGGGTTTGGATGTTACACTTCAATATCCACTTAACCAAATGCTCCTTTATAGACCCTCTCCTCCCATAAGAAATCTCTTTGAATTTTCTTAACCCGTCTGGCTACCCTCACTGGAATTCTAAACAAGGAGAGATAAGAAATGGGAAGCTTAGCCAAAGCTGACTAAATCAAAGTGCTGATTAGGGTTGCTCTGTTCTGTGGTGACTATATGTTAGAATTTCCTAAATGATTGATTGCTCTAACACATTAGAGGTTTGCATCCCACTGTTTGTTATTAACAACTCTTATACTTTGTAGATCGCTGAAATGAATGCACATGTTATGACTTTTAGTCTTATATTCTTTGAGGATGTTGTCAGTCATTCTCCTGACCCTGAAACATCCTATTTTGAAGTTACATAGTTTTCACTACTAGCAATCTTTGGTTGTTTTGTTGTCCTAAAGCGTTTATTTGAAACTCTTTAAAGTATAGTGCGTCACCAATATAAAGCGTCCGCCTGCTAACAATTTCTACATCTTCTTCTTTATTACTCCAGACTTTCTTCATGTTTTCTCATACTTGCCTAGGGATCTGAACTTCCTCGAGCACACAAGTAATATTGGTTGGAAAGAGTAAGCATGCAGTTTATGCCCTTGATTCTTTTTTCCCCATATAATTTTCTCATTGGTTGTGGAATAGTTCTCCCATTTTCTTCTAATTGTATGTTTGCAGGTATCAACGAGCAAGGCCTGTCATTATAGATCCAGGACTGTACCAACCAAAAAAGTCTGGTCTATTTTGGGCTAAAGAGAAAAGATCTGTACCTTCTTCTTTCAAGTTATTCACAGGTAATACCTTGGGATTTACCCTTTATATTGGTAATTTACATATCTGGATAACTCAAAATCATCTCTTTTTTGCTGTGATTATTTTATTACAATAGTTTGAAATTTATTGTATTCCCATACCCGCTTCCGATAAAGTTAATGGATAGCATGACCTGAATCATTTATCTTAATGTCAAAATGGATGTACCATAAGATGTTTGGGGGTTTAGGATAGATGAGTGAGTCAAATGGCGAGATGTAGATTATTTGAATTTATTTACAGAAAATTAAAAGCCAACACTTCCTAGTAGTTAATTTGCTTCTAAGTGCACGTGTGAACTTTTGAGGCATTGTTGCTGTCATACAATTATTGTCTATGTGACATTACATATTTACATTTGTTTATACTGTTGACTGTTGTGAAGCTATAAAATGTTGTTTGGAGAGATAAAATTCTTCGTAACCACTGGGTTAGGACAAATGAAACCAAGAAATAATTGGTTTTACTATGCTGGATTGCGTCTTAATAAATATGTTCATCAAGTTATCCAAGTCAATAGCTAGGGGTGTACAACGGGCCAGGCTGCCCGCCTGCCAGCCCTGCACGAGGCATGGTTTATAAGCCATGCTTTGCCGTGCCTGGGTTTCATGGCCTGAGGCACTGCTTGGCCCAACCTGCCCAAGCTGAAGCACAGGCCTGGGGTGCCATAAATTTGGCACGACATGGCCCGTTGTACACCCCTGTCAATAACCTAAGGTCCTTTTAGGAATCCAGCCACGAAAGGGTAACAACAAGACGCTACGACGATATTAACAGCAGGAAAGACACAGAAACAGAAAAATCAGAAAGAAGCCTTTCCCTAGAAGTTACAGTTAACCATAGTGCCCATAATTCATGGTAAACCACAATGCTCTATCCCAATAGATAAAAGCAAAGGGACATCGTGTATCATAATTCTATATACCAAAGATTTTATAGAAAAAGAGAGAGAACTGTATAAAAGAAGGGAATGAAGGTTGAAACGACACGGCCTATATTCCCGAATAAGTAAATGTTTAATAACTCATTATCCCCATTAATTACAAATAGCAATGTAAACTTTTATGCTTGTATCATAAATCTATAACTTACAGTTCTAATTTTATATTAAAAGATAAGAGTTATTAGTGCGATGAATTTGATTTAGGAGATATTTAATCTTTCTAGGTTGCTTGAGGAAATTAAACCTTTTCTCTCTTAGACTTGTGCTTTTGAACTACCTACTTAGTTTTTAAAATCACATTTTGCGTCTTATTGCATTCTGTAAAGAACTTCCTACATCTTTTATTAACATAGATACATGATATGTTTATCATTGTGCTACTTGGCTGAGTATCAAATCCTTTTCATAACCAAAAGTCACCTTTTCCTTTAGTCGTGTGAGCTCAGTGGAACTTGCAACCCTGGGATTTACACCTGATAATGTAGTTAATAACTTGCACTGTGAGTTGTATTTAATCCCAAATGTCATGAATTATGTGATCTCATGGGAATTTTAAGCACTGTGATCTTGGAATGTGAGAAAAAGCGTTCCCAGTTTAGGTAATTTGTGAATCAATTATGCTTACAAATGAACCTGGTATTGCGTTGCCTTCTATTTTTGTTACTCAAAAATATAAAGGTAGGCGATCCATGTTTCAGAAAACTTTTTGTGGTAAATTGTTTTTGGCCTTGTTATGTTGTCAGGTTCTGCTATTGGGTTAGTCGTAATGGATTGTACTGCTTATCTTAGGAAACACAAAATTATGGAGTATATATTCTTGATATAAGAAATTTAATCATTACATATGAGCTATTTCAGATGGGAGGTTTTTCCAAAAACACCTACTTGATTTCGTTTTCAAAGTTCGTCAAACCATGCTGTCTTTTCTGCTGAAGAACAATAAAAAAGAGCCTGTAAACACTCTTTCAAGAAGCCGAAAATTGTCCTTCTGTCTTTAGAATTTCCTGGTGTGATTAGAGTTTCTTCAACCCTGGTAAGTTATACTTTCTTCCTGTATTATCTATACTTATAAGTATTTAGCATTTTATTGCCTCCTTTAACCATCTAGTTCCAACCTGTTCTCACAACTAATTTCCTTTAATCTGGTGACATCTTGGAGTTTTTATTTATTCAAGTTTCCTTCCCATTCTAGAGCTAATAGATTGTGACATCTTGGAGTTTTTATTTATTCAAGTTTCCTTCCCATTCTAGAGCTAATAGATTGCCTTCTTCCTCTAGATGTTTAAACTGATATCCATTTGTTGGATTAACTCGCAAAAACTTCCGTTTGCACCAAACCAGTCTTCCTTTTGCTTAAAGATACATGGACAAACCATTTATTAGATTTGATTAAACTATTATTACTTAGTTTTTAAAGAGATACTTTTGAACCAAAAGTGACCAAATTAAAGAGGGGGTAAATGCAGAACTAGATTTAGAGAGGGATTCCTTGGATATTTGGAATTGAAAAATTGGTTCCGAAAGAAGTCAAATAAAGAAAAGTATATGAAGTGCAATTTCTATGAGAGAGATATGCACATAGAAGTAGAGATGGATGGCTTAAGTGGAGAGGTGCTTCTAGAGTGTTATCTGACACGCTCCACTCAACCTGAAAGAAAATACTATGAGATAGCTATTACATTTGTCTGTGTAGAGCAGATACATAATATGAAGGAATATATTCCTATGATGTATAGCTTATTGAGATACAGTATGAAATGAACATATCTGTGTGTATGTGTGCACGTGTGATAGTTATGTCAAAGTTGTGACATGTGAGAAGTCGGTGTCAGGAGACACAGGAAAGCCTCGGTGGCTGGCGATACAGGAGATGTAAGAAAGTCTGTTGAAAGGGAGAGAGATATAGGAAGTTTGTTGAAATAATTTAGTTATATCAAAGGTATGATGTGAGAAGTCCAGGTGTCAGTAGTTACAGGAGAGTCTAGGTGTCTGGCGATACAGGAGATCAAAGAAAGCCTGTTGAAATGATTTAGTTATGTTAAAGGTGTGACGTGTGAGATGATGCAAGTTGAAGGACCCGCAAGGGCTACAAGAACATAGAGAAGGACCTGTAGAGAATCGATTGAAAAAGGTTTTGAGGCACATAACTTAACTAAAAAACATTGTTTTTGATAAGCAGAATGATTCCTCAAATTGGCCCCAACTAGTTGGGAGTAGGGGATTTAGTGTTGTTGTTGTTGTATAATTTCCTTGATACGGTTCCATCTTATAGTCATAACGTAAGTAATTTTCTTCTCCTGTTTGTTTTTTTGGCTATGTTCTCTAGGATCTGCTTGGCTGGTGCTGACAAGACCGTTCCTAGAATTCTGTGTTTGGGGTTGGGATAATCTTCCCCGCACCCTACTCATGTATTATACCAACTTCCTATCGTCCCCAGAGGGTTACTTCCACACGGTCATCTGCAATTCTAAAGACTACCAGAATACGACTGTCAACCATGACTTGCGCTATATAAGGTGGGATAACCCCCCAAAGCAACATCCCATCACCCTTACTTCAGAACATTTTGATGACATGGTAGAGAGTGGGGCTCCCTTCGCTCGTAAGTTTGAAAAAGGAGATCCTGTTCTTGACAGAATTGATCAGGAGCTATTGAGAAGATCGGAAGGCCTGTTTACGCCTGGTGGTTGGTGCATGGGGAGCTCTCTTCTAGGTAAGGATCCCTGCGCTGTTTTTGGAAGTACGGATGCCATTAAACCTACTGTAAGTTCGAAAAGGCTAGAGAAACTGATAGTGAACCTTCTTGATCCTGAAAATTTCAGGTCTAGACAGTGTAAATAATTGCACAAAGTCCCCATTTTGTCACTTGATTTATATCTTCATCCTCTTTTTTCTAAATTTCAATTTTGATATGTATAATCATGCCTTGGTAGGTCATGGATCATTGGCTGAGATAGATTGTAGGACTTCCTAATCCCATGGCTCCCAACTAAACTTTGGAGCTTAATGGGGGAGTTGAAACCAGGTCTTGTGTCTGTCGGCCCTGTATCTTCCCTACTCTACACTTACAGTAGACCAAAGCAATGTATCAACGTTTCATTTATTGCAACAGTTCTGATGCATGGCAGGTCAGCTGGTTTGATCTTTCTGGTTGAACCAAGTTGGAGAATGTTGGGTGAAACGATCTAAACTCAGAAACCTGCTTCGGCAAATTTCACGTGCGAACCCCAGTTATACACGTGTATTTTCAATCATCCCCACCTTGTACGCTACGTTTCAGATGCTAAAATAATTTGCAACGCGGCAAAAGGTTTATCTTAAATTTAGTCGTTCTTTTGTTCAGTCTTCAGACTTGACAAAAATTAAAAATGACGAGTGACGAAAAGCGATTACTCTGAATAGAGCCGTGTGCGTGTGCGTGTGCGTGTACGTTGAAATCTTTATGTATGTGGTGTATATTAGGGTAAATTCTACAAACCTCCCTTGAGGTTTGGCCTAATACCTAGAGACCTCTCCTATCCTTTTCAAAAGGACAAATACATCCCTCTATTATCACCATTCGGACATGGACCTTTTCTACACTAATGGTACTAACAGAATTTAACGGAAACTATCAATTTTTACATGTTTTAGACTATTTTATCTTTCTATTTAAACCTATCACACCACCATCATGGTAATGGTGGTGGGGTGGTAGGTTTAAATACGAGGGTAAAATAGTCTAAAATATGTAAAAATTGATATTTTCGTTCGTGTAGAGGAGGTCCGTATCCGAATGGTGATGGTAGAGGAGATGTATTTGTCCTTTACAAAGGATATGGGAGGTATATGGGTATTATACGAAGCCTCAAGGGAGGTTTGTGGGATTTACCTTATATTATTAAGAGTGAAAATGATGGTTTAGTTCGCCAGATTATTCTTCCACGTGGCAAAAAAGTGGCAAGAAAGCATGTGTTACTAGACAACTGAACTTGATGAGGAAAACAGAACACCCTTCGCATGAGAAAACTGAAATTTCGGTGACACAATCAAAATCTTTATAGGGTGGCAATGGGCCGGGTGATCAGCCCGGCCCTATGATTGGATGGGCTTGGATAAAGGTAAGAAGCCTGTAAGTTGGGCTAGATTGGGTCTGAGTAAGGTCCAATTGATTTTTCGTGCTGGGGCTCGAGTTTATGTTAGATTAGTCCGATCCAACATGTGCATTATATTTAATTATTATTTTTTTATATTGCATACATATAAATATTATATTATCAATATCTTACTTTCATAACATAATCATACTATTTTATAGATTAATATATTATAAATCTCAAAAAATTCAATTTTTTTATAGGTTTAATGAAACAATTTGAATTTGTGAATTTGTAGGGTCGAACTGAACCGGGCTCGGGCTTGATGCATTTTAAATACATCGGGCTCGGGTTTACATCTCTGAATCCGAAGATCGGATCGGGCTGGGTTTGGATACACATAAGTAGCGTTAAATTGGGATACAAATCCGGCCTGAGCCCGCCCTAGCCCGGCCCGTTTTCACCCCCAAGTTCGTTTCGTTCAGGCGTCCGAAATTTCGGTTTTTGATAAACTCGTTCCATTGGTGTCTATATATATTTGGCGGGATAAGTTCCTTTCGTCCGTTTAAAATCTCTCTTGGTTTCCCGTTTCTCTCGAAGAGACAGTGATCCGCTTTTCCACTGGCGGCGTTGTTTCAGAAAGCACAAGAACTGATTGATCGTCTGGTGCGTCTCTTGTTCTACTTGTATGTTTAATTTATTTATTTTCTGCTAATATTGAATTCTCTCATTCTCTGGTAATAAAACTATGACTTGAACGATCTTTC
>JAUPMG010000001.1:22869968-22888113 GCA_031762675.1 Pachysandra terminalis
GTATGAAATTGGGTTGATAGATATCCATTTTGAATTATATCATCCAATTTTATATGATGAAATTGATATTCTTTGTGTTAAGTCCTATCTCTTGTATATGTGGTTGAGCATAAGAATGGAAATTGAAATGTCTTTGTACAGGAAGTACAGTTTGTATATATATGCAGACGCTCTGGACCACAAGTTATTTTCAAGTTTGATGGTCTCGCTCCTGCATCTGCTCCGCGTTCTGGTGACTTATAGAACAGACTTGTTGAGAATTCTGAATTCGAGGCTATGTAAGATCTATGTATTGATTCTTTTATTCTTACTGAGGTTTTTGGTTTCTTGTTTCCACTTGGATTTCCTGCCTAGATATTAATATTCAAAGTAGTTGTTAAGGTATTTGTGTCACTGCTCCAAACCTAAGTGTTTCCTAATCTCTTAATGGAAAATCGATAAATATAGTTATGGTGATGTTATGATTTTGGCTCCACCAATGATGTTTTTGGTTGCCTTATCTTTTGGTGCATTGGAGGTCCCAACCCTGGTAGAGGAGGATTGCCTCAGGTCAGCTACCAGTTTAAGACTTTGCTAAATCCCTTGAATTATGATCCTGAACTGTGGTTTAATTCGTCTTAAGATATTAATAATTATGGATTTGATATCTTTTCCCACAAATTGTATCAAGTTGCTTAAGATGTTTGATATTCTATGAAATATATTTAATATAATACTAATAGTATAACCACTTGTATATTGCATAGCATCATATCCCATTACCCATCTTTTATGGTTGATTTATTCCCATACATTAGTGTTAGTTTTGTTATTGGTTCTGTAAATGTTGGTATTCCTATCCCTGGAAAAGCTTCCCAGTTAATTCTAGACACTTGGTCAATTTCACTTACACATTTAGGCATAAACATAGCTCCATCATGTATGTACAAGCTTGCTTGACCATGAAACAATGGAGGATGGGAAGTTGCGGAATGGCTATGACGGGGATTGTCAAATTGCAAAGGAGAGACATGTAGGAAATAGTAAGGAGTTGGCACATATTAGAGGGAACTGAAGTTAAAATGGAAAAGGAGAATGGTGAAGAAGAGTGATCAAGTCAGAGCCCGTAAGGCTAGCTAGTAGCTATCACACTAGAAGATTGCACTTGAAAGGCCTACATTCCCTACCTCTCTTTTTGTCTTGTTCTTGGGCTACTACCAACTTAAATTAATTTGTATTTAGGATGTTGAGATGGAGAAATAGCAAGACTTGTTCATGGGCTACCCACACAAATTAATTTGAATTTAAGATGTTGAAATGGAGAACTAGCAAGACTTCTGGAAGACAGGGGGGGAGGGAGTTAGGTGAAACATAAGCTGTATGAGGTAAAACATAGGAAGCTGTTAAATTAATTGGCTTAAGGAAAAAGGTGTTTGTATGCCCCATGGGCATGGCTATGGCAGCCTGGGCTGTCATTATGTATGTACCATCATGAATTGCAACACACGTGATAGCCATTTTATTTATTTATTTATTTTTATAAATTTAGCAAACAGTATATTTTAAATGATTCATAAATATTTTACAAAAGGGCCAGATGTATATAAAATTGAAATTAATATATATCTGTTACCTTCTGTGATTAAATTTGTGTTCTTTTTGCTACAGCTGTTGAATACTTACCTCTGTTATTTTCTGTTCAGTTATCAATAAAAAAGATCTTGACCTTGATCTGCAGATATTTAGGTGAGCTATGGAGAGAAACGGTTAGTATTTTGAGGCACTATGGACATTAAACTTGTCTTCTTGAATGACTGATGAGTGGATTTGAAGACCTGGCTTAAGATTCTAGGAGATCATAGTTGTAATGTAGGCAGTTCAAATATTTTAGAAAGCTTCTTAATAAACTAGAATTCACTTTAAAACTTAAGAATATAGTTGGTGACAATCGGCAGAATTTGTTTATTCTCAATATTTGGTGAGGAAACTCCAATTGCTTATTAGTTGAACATTTTGCTTAGTTCTGGTTTCCGTATTTGGTAAGGGTGTATATGGAGATCCTGGAGTTTTGATAGAGCTTGGTCGAAGATGTAATAGGATCTTGTCCTTGAAGCTTTAATATAGGTTTTTTCGTAAGAATCCGCAAGGGTCAACATCTGCAACTGGGCAACTTTTATTAGTGGGTATTTGATATTTGACTCAATAGATAGGTCTATGATGAGAAACTGGTTTGGGATGTAGATGACAATGTGATGAGTTTCCAATGCTTATGTGCACACAATGTATAGTGAAGAATCTTGTGATCAGGTAGGCTATTTAATTGTATTTAATGGATTGGGTTGGGTAACTTGGGTCTGCAGTAGTCTTAGGCCAAAGGGGAGAACCTTGTCACCATCCTAGAGATTCTCTTTGATCTATATGAAGCCTAGGAGGCTTAGGCTAAAGGGGGAGAACAAGTTTTTGAGTGAGAATACTATAGTGAGATACACTTGTGCTTCAAACTTAGGAAATCTCTGCAAAGATTCTCTGGCATACTTGAGAGAGAGAGAGGGAGAGAGGGAGGGAGGGAGGGAGACTTGTAAGGCAACTCTTGAGGTGGTATCAGTTCAGACTTGAGCATCATCCTTTGTCGGGTCTTAGCTGCAGCTTACCTTCCATGACTTCTTGATCCGCTCCCCCATCTTGGTTCAAGCAAACGTCTTGGAAACGGCCGTATCATAACGGTTTAGGCCCAAGACGGATCAGACTACCCCAACCCTGAAACATGTTGCAGAACACGCGAGCAATCTTCGATTTATGTGGATAGCATTCGCCAAAATCCCACCTACAATGACAATGAGATGAGCCTCCAATGCTTATGTTCACACAATATATAGTGAAGAACCTTGTGATTGGGTAGGCTGGTTAATTGTTCTTCAATGGACTGGGTTGGGTAACTTGGAGGCCTGCAGGCTCGACACTCTTTTAACAATTTGTTCACTGGACGTGTGGGAGGCCTCCTAGAGTGATCAGTTGAAGCTGAGCATTGATTATGTTATTAATGACTTACCCAAAAAAAAAAAAAAGATTATGTTATTAATGAGATTCCTACCTAGGTTGGGCCCCTCATATAAACATTGGAATTATTTGCAAAGCAAACAGAGAATATTCGTGCAATTGAAGACATGAAGCTATGGAATTGTTATTGTGCAGAATTTTGACTTGCTATATTTATTTTTTATTTTTATATATGAAATTTCAGTGGCTGTAGGATTCAGGGAAGCTCTTCTACTTTTGAAGTTAATGTTCAATGGTTGAAGCTTGGTTCGAATTTCCAAGACTAATCCGTTTGGTATTTCTGTAGATATATGGATACATGGCATATACTCTGTTTTTAATTTGTAGGATATTCTGTGGCCAAGAGAAGACTACTTTGGGTTGAACAGTAGTACTTGCTTAGCTAAGGGGTACTTAAAGGGGAATAGGGAATTCCTTATGTCATGGTGGCTTCTCCAAAATATTCCTGGTTAAGCATATTCTTTCTTCTTTCCAGTTGTAAGGATACCCATGTTGATTTGTAGTCAGATTGGTGAACTACTTGCCACAGATTCTTAGCTGATTCTGGACTTTTAGTTTTTTTTAAGAAGACTTTGTTCTATATGTTCAAAAATCATACTTAGGGTCGGGACTCAGTGATTCGTAAGAGGGGTAGAGTGCACTCAAGGAATCCTGAGAGAATGAGAGTATATATAGTAGTGGGAAAGTAACGGTTTGTTACGATTCCATTAGCTGTTATAATGCCTATGCGTTAGGATCCTCTTTTGAATGAGGTTACTAGGGACAGGTCCTAAGTAGCGAGCCTCTATCCTAGATCTCCAACCCACAAGCCCACGGTGATCCTCCGAGATTACTCTCTTGTAGGACTAGAAGTTGAGTTTCTGGTATCTCGCATAAGAGACACGTGGCACAAAGTAGACCGTTCATCCGGTCAATCTATTTGGGCCATATATATAACCAAGGGTGTGGTTGTGTTAGAGAGGGAGGAGATGAGAAGAAAATGATATGGTGAAAGCTGCAGCATTGGATTGGTTGGATTTCTGTACACATAAGGAGAGTGCTTTTTTGCATGAAAATGAGTAAAAGCCATATTCTGTCAAGATGGGATAAATCTGGTTTGATAGAAGATAGAGAATTAGATTCCTACACCACTCACCATCTTTTTTTTTAATTTCAAAATTAAATAATTTTTCGTGTCTTAGATTTGATCCGTTAGTACGAGGCAGGAGGAAGAACGTGAAATAATGCTCTCCCAAACAGGATATTTTGTCTGTCACATCACATGCACGTGATGGGAGGAAACGCTAGCTATAATGTTAAGGCGGCCCGCCTTGTGCTTATGGATAAGCGCTCATTGGATAAGTTGTTCAAATAGCGTTTAATAAATACATTTATTTAATCTGTTGTAAAAGTTTAAGGGTAAAATAAGCATTATAAAAGTATTATTAAAGTTTAAAAATAATATTTATTTAAGTACGTATAAAAGTTTAAGGGTAAAATAGGCATTTTAAAAATATTATTAAAGTCGTAAAATAACTTAACGCATAAGAGCTTGAAAGAAATTACTCTGATTAGCAGCTTCTCTTTATGGGTAGCCTTTTTCTGGTGTTTATGGGTAAGCACTTAACCATAAGCATTGCCAAACACATTTAATTTTAAAAAGTGCTTATATAAGTTATAAGTAAGCTGCAATAAGTGCTTTTAGAAGCCGGGCAAAACACAGTACATTTTATTTGTAAAACATGATAATAGTGGAATGAATCATTGAGATTTTGAAAATTTCTCTCCTAGGTAGGCTTTGCTTTTCAAGAGATTTTGTGGGATTGAAAACACCGTGTGAGGTCCACTTGAAAGGAAAACAATTGATGAATGATGTCAGTAGAGATTTTGAAAAAGAGAGAGAATCTGGGTTATCCTTTTTCCCGGTTAAAAGAATCTGAAGATTGTTTGGGATTGAAAAGGAAGAAGAGGACGAGCTGCTCACGGAATTTCAGGGTAGCTTCCACATGAGAATCATCCTCTCCCCCCATTAGCCATTATTCCATAAATTCTCCCAATTAATAATACTTTTTACATCTTTATTCCTTTCACTGTTCAACACAGACGAATCCAGAAACTTACTCACAAGGGTTTTCTAGACATGGATTAATTAATATATAATTATCATAATATTCTCAAAAACTTTCTACGTAGAATGATATTGGACTATTTTCTACCAATGAAAGCGCACCATGTGTGTTGTTTATACCATTTTTGGCCAAGGAATTAATTAAAGGTAAGAGAGGGATTAGAGGTGTAACTCAAAAGTTTGTTCAACCCCATGAAAGGACGATAAAGTGAGAGAGAGAGTTAATTGCAGTGTCGAAGGCTTTTTTCAACTTTTCGAATTACATGATTCGTGCTGTCTGGGTATAAATTAAGGATTTAAAATGGCTTCCATTCTATAGAATATTTAAATTCATGGCGACCCCACTCACTAATCTCTCCTGTAATTTTGTGCTGTAAAAGTTTCGAAACGAGTATATAAGAAGCTTCATTCATCTTCTTTAATGTCTTCCAATCCATATTTACAAACCCTATCCTATGGACAAGTGATTGGGACAATTTTACTCTATACGAGCACATAATTACGTGCATGCAATGCATTCACTTGTGTCTTTTAAATAAAGAATGTTTGGTAGATAAAGTCATATTTAGCGAACCCTAATTGCTTTTGATGTTATAATTTTCATGCGGGAAGAAAATCGCCTGTGATATTTCGCTATGATTTTTTTGGTGGTATTAATCATGGGACGTCACGTGTACATTGTTATTACTGATCAAGGTAGAAGTAGATTTGAGATTGGTATTCTGTTACGGTTTTAGAAATGGCTGTCACCCTTTTTAGTGTTGCTTACATGAAGCCCTGATTGGTATTATAGAAAACATTGCATCAAATATCACAAATGATTTGTTTCTAACTGTGCTATGTTTCGTGCTGCTTCAATCATATGATGCCATGTCATGCCATTGAAATTGATAACCTATTAATCTTAAACCCTAAACCTTCTCCCATCTTAACCAAGAAAACCAATTGCTGGTTTCATGGAGGGGTTGTGGTATGATGTGATTCATGTCATTGGAAACATCGCAAGCAAAAATGTGGAGATATGGTTGAAACTATATTCTCTACGCGATGAAAATGAAAGCATCTTGCATTACGAAAAAGGGATGACATTGGAGGCGAATTAAACCGGTAACATGTCTTGCTTCTCCTTTAATGGTTAGGGTTTGGTAACCCATAATTCGGGTTCAGTTACACTCAACCCGTCTCCAACCCGCCTCGATGTCATTCACATACATGTTATATATATTAAAAAATTAAGGATTTAACTTAAAAAATTATTTGCTTATAATCACCTTACAACTGAGTCAAACCCGCCCCATTTTGCTACAAAATAGAGTTAGGAGCGGGTTTCACAAAACCCACCCCATTGTCATCCTTATTATGAAAGTGTTGATCAAGATCAAGTAATAATAATAAATACAGTAAAAACGAAGATCAAACAATAGTGCACACATATATACATGGTTCGAAAAAACCTACATCCAAGGGAGAGAAGAAGTTTCCACTATGTCAAAAACGAATTAGGGTTACAAATTATACTCATATCCGATATATGGATCAAATCCCCAATATAATTTTATCGTACAACGAGAGAGTTAGGAGACTCCGTCCCCGCACCTCTAACCCCATTGTACAGACCTGCACAATGAGTTACCCATAATCCAAAGAGGGACCTCTTCCCATGATACTCTGTTTCGCTTTGCCCCATGAGACACCTTAGGTTCCTCTCACTTGGGTCTAGAGACTAAGTGAATATGAGCCACCCACCATACATATGTAATAGAAAATAAAATGGGTTAAGATCATAACAAAAAGAGCCATAAGTGGGGATTTGGACCACTTGCACCTTGCTTTTGGGTGGATTGGGACAGGGTCATGAATCATGTTTATCTTTTAGCCTTATATTTATCAATTAAATAAATTAGATATTTTCCAAACAAATTACTAAAAATATTATAATATTTGTAATAAGAATCCAAGGTTAAAGTCGACCTTCCAATGCTATAGTTAGCACACAAGAGGTGGCCCACTAAAATGGACGGTTCAGCAACAGATTTTTCTTCTTTTATTAGTGCAAAGATGGCAACACATAAGATCATGAGCATTCATGCCAAACCCGGTTCAACCGATGGATCAACTTATATCAACCCATTGATTTTATGTCGTATATATTATTAAACAAATATGTAAATATATTAAAAAAAAAGAAGAAAAAATTAATCAACCATAATTATAAAATATCAAATAAAAATTATTCACCATTAAAAAAATGTGAAAATGTACTAATAGTCCAAGTGTCCAACACAAGTCATTGTAAATGAAACAAACTAATCAATGACCCGATTCACCGATTAAACCAATGGATCTCACCGGTTTTCAAAACTTAGTGGATTAAAAGATCATCCGGCTTCGTTATAACATTGGATACCGGATCAACCCACTAGGCCGGGTTGAGTTCAAAAATATCGTTTTAATGCAATGTTATACCACCAAAAAAAACATGAAAGGAAAACGAACGAACGAACGGTCATGATCTAATAATTCGATGGGTTCATGATTTCATGAATACTCATCAACAAGCCAAATGAACTCTTGTGGAAGGAATGGACGGTGTTGGTGTGTTGCCCCTTTTCACCGACCCGTATTCCCATCGGAGATCGATAGGGAGGTGTCAAGGGCCCACCACGGGTCCTACGTGGAAGGCGATGAAGGGACGAATCCCGACCATGAGCATCTGATGACGGTTGTGGGCAACTTGGACCACCTTCTCTCTTCTCTTTAACCTAACAACGGTCATGCTCCGATATATCGTATTCTCCGGGTCCTATAATACATTATAAAATCGTCACTTGGACAAGGTTCGGTACTTTGACCCGGTTCTGAGTACCAAATTACCAAAATAACTTTTTTTTTTCTTTCTTTATAACCTATATACTACTATATATTTAGAGAGAGCTGCGTGTTGAGGATATAAAGGTGAAGATAAGAATTTTCACGATTCAACAATTTTTTCTTTGATACATTGCACAATCGTGTCTAACTAAGGACGAAGAAGACTGATATAGCACTTAACTGAAACTTGTAAAATAGACATTCTGTCATTGCAGAAACTGAGAGCTCTTGGTTTTTGCTCGAGTGCAAATGAGGGGCAGGACGCCTCTTTAATATATATATATATATAGGCTAAGGAGTTAGCCGTTTGGGCCTTAAAGAGTGTCTAACCGTTTAGACCAAAAATGGCCAAAATGGCTCAATGATTTTTAATTTCAGACATGAAACTATTTTTCAATTAATACAAAAACGATTTTTTAATTGAAGATAAAATCAATTTTGTAATTAAAGTTTTATTCAAATTCAAATTCAAATTTGAAATTCAAATGAATTTACACCAAAAAGAATAGGGCTCACACTACATCAATCCAACCCGAGCCGACTTGACATGGTTGCTCGGCAGCGATGACGTGCGTGTAAAAGGCACCCTGAAATGCCCACAGACACATACATGAACACTTTTCTTAGTGAGCCTTCGACCCACAAGGACGTTGCAAATGCTTATAAAGTTTCGAAGGAGTTTAGTAGATTTACAATATGGGACAACTCTAGCAGAGCAAAACACAAAAGAGGCTTAAATTAATCACACAAAAAAAGGTGGGTTTTGAATCACCAACAATGAGAAGGTAATGTCTTGGTGTAGATATGAAGTCTGACCATTTTTTTTAAATATCCTTCTAAATTTAAAGAGTTTTTTCTGCATGCAACCACTTAGGTTATGTTTGGCCCGATTTATATAAGTATTTATTTGAGCTTATAGCGTATTAAAGCACTGTTTAAAATTAAAAATGTGTTTGGTAGCCCTTAATGGATGAGTGCTTACCTATGAGCACTAAAGGAAGGCTATCCCATACAGAGAAGCTGTTGAAAGCAGCTTCTCTTATCACTTATGTGGGAAGCTATTTCCAAGCTTTAGTAATAATTTTATAATATTTATTTTACCTCTAAACTTTTATAAGCACTTTAAACTTTTATAAGCACTTAAATAAATGTATTTATCAAACGCTATTTTCTTCAAATAAGCAACTTATTGCTGCTGTGGATAAATGCTCCCATTGAGATACTTATTCAATGAGTGCTTATCTAAAAGCACAAGCAGCCTTACTCTTCTACGATAATTCAAATAAAGAAAAAAAAAAGTTATTTTAAAAAAAATAAAAACCTCTTAATATAAATACTTTCAAAAGTTAACGTCTGTTAAACATTTCATACTTTGCAATGAAATTAGATTCGTTAGGTAGCTCTCATCAAAATCTTTTCGATGACATCCATTTCAATAGGTTTTCAATTCAATATATTATCTTTAAAATTAAAATTTTATAATTAATATATAATATATGAATGAGTAATTCGTACTTGCATATATAGAACGTACCATCCGCTAGTAAATATAAGGCCAAAGGCTTTCTCCACTATTACAACAATTTCTTTTTCACGAATGACTTGGCCAATACAAACCATTTATTTGACAACGGGTCTCTGAATTAGTCATGTGTATAATATTTTAATCTATATAAATTCCAATATTATATGTGTATTAGGTTTTGACACATATCAATATGGCTGTCTAAATTTTTAATATTTCTTAATTTCTTTTCAAAAAAGTATATTAATTTTAGGAAAATATTTTTGGGATATATTAGAACTTTGATATGTTACCCGAGGTTGACCGAATACACGTGAGGAAGTGGGTTTCTCAAATAACTTCCAAATGTAAGACTCTGTAGCGTCGACGAATTCTGATGTTTGGTTAAGATGAGACATATTGAGAAAAGAATTAAAATCAGATTTCGACGATCGACTTTTCGATGAGTTCTCATATATTCTGGCAAAAATAACTGATTACTAAAAAAAGATAAGAGATGTGGTGGGTTATGTCGGAGTATTGGAGAGAAATCAAAGTCTTTCTTCATTTTTTTTTTTAAAACTATACTGTATTGGGAGAAAGGTTCTAATCCCCAAAGAAAAAAAATTGCAAGTTATTTTTACCATCCCACCTCTTTCTAGCATTTCTTTTCTTTTCGGTCAAAATCCAAGGTTCCAAACATAACATAGTTATAATTGACTCATGTAAAAAGAAAAGAAAGTAACCATTTCCTCTCCCATGCAGGAAAAAAAAATAAAAAATAAAACTCAGGGCCGGAAGTACACCGGAGAAAAAAAAACGATCGACCACGACGCATAACACCAGTAGGGCTCACCTTTTATCTTTCTTTTTATTTTTTAAATAAAACCCAACATATTTCCCATCTCTATTAAAATATGTTTATTTATTTATTACTTCAGTTTCTAAAACTTCTCTTAGGGTTCCATTGCCTCTCTCTCTGTTCCTACTTTTCATGCATGAAGAGCCACTGATCTCTTTTTCTTGAGCATAGCACAGTATCACAAAGAAGCTTGCAGGCTAAGCAACTTTCCTTCATCAAAACCCTAAAAAAAATAATAAAACAAAAAGAGAGAGCAAGTGAGAGTGAACAAAAACAAAATAAATAAATTAAAGCCCCTTCTTTATCTCTCATTCTCCTTTCTCTTTCTCTTTGTCTCTCTTCTCTCTCTCTCTCTCTGCAACAACAACTCTCTTGTTGAGGTGATTCTCCACCACATCTCTAAAAACCCATTAACCTTTACAAAAGAAAGAGAGAAAGAAAGAGGATAACCATGGTTTTCTCATCACTTCCAGTCTATCTTGAACCCCCCAACTGGCAGCAGCAGGTAAGGGTTTTTAATTTCTTCAATTTCTTATCATAGCTAGCTTGCTTCTTCAGTAAAAAAGCAAATTAAAAGATAAATATTCCTATCCTTTTGTGATCTCTTGATGAATATACCAGATATTTGATTTTATTAATTCTTTCTGCCCTTTTAATTTTCTTCCCCTTCTTCTTTGTATTTTACAGCTGCAACCAAATCATGATCCAGGAAGCAGCAGTGAGAATCCCCACCATGTTCCACCACCACTGCCGCCCGTGGCGGATGGTGGAACGGGTTCGATCAGGCCCAATTCAATGACTGATAGAGCTCGGCTAGCCAAGTTGCCGCAGCCGGAGACGGCATTGAAATGCCCCCGATGCGAATCGACCAACACAAAGTTCTGTTACTTCAATAATTACAGCCTCTCGCAACCTCGCCACTTCTGCAAGACCTGCCGGCGGTACTGGACTAGAGGGGGTGCACTGAGGAGTGTCCCGGTGGGTGGAGGGTGCCGAAGGAACAAGAGAAGCAAAGGAAGCAGCTCAAAATCTCCGGTCACCGGAGAGCGCCAAGCTGGCACTGGCTCCACAAGTTCAGTTCCTTCCAGTAGCTGCACCAATGATAATATACTTGGCCATCTCCAGACACCTCCCCTACCACCACAATTCATGACCTCTTTGCATCAGCTTACCGAGTACGGTGTCGAGGATATTGGATATAATTTTGGTGGAATCCACCCATTGATGGCGGCAACAGGTGGTGGTGGTGGTGGCGGTGGGGAAACTGATATGGATTTTCAGATGGGAAGTACTGGAGGCATGGAACAATGGAGATTGCAGCAAATTCAGCAATTTCCTTTCTTGGCTGGCTTGGAGCAACCCCAAGGGCAAGGGATGTTATACCCATTTGCTAGTGATCAAGGTGTTGAGCCACCAGGTTATGTGGGGGGACCAGGTCAGCTTAGGTCCAATAAGCCATCAGGTTCTGGGGTTACTCAGGTGCAGGCTTCAGTGAAGATGGAAGGAAATGATCATCAAGGGTTGAATTTGTCAAGGCAGTTCTTGGGAATTCCAGGAAATGATCAGTACTGGGGTGGCAATGCATGGACAGATATGTCTGGTTACACCAATTCTTCCACTAGCCATCTCTTATAATTCAAATCAGTACTCTTCTTACAAGTTTTGTTTTGTTTTGTTTCGTTTTTTTCTCTGTTGTCACAGCTTCGATTCGACTATAGAAACTCTACTCAAGGAAGGAAAGAATTTCCATTCAACAAACTTAATTAGCTTGGAAGTTGCAGTTCAAAGAGTAGTCTCTAAGATGGTGAAATTGAAAGGATAGAATGATAGATCAAGGAATCCATCTCTTTGTGATCTACTAAGAACCTAGCTAGCTAGAAATGGTAGGTTTCTTGTGTCTTCTCGTTTCTTTGTTTTTGTTTATTCTTTGTATTTTATGGGGATTTTCACAGAAGTTGGTTGTATGGTTTCAAGGTTTGATCGATGTATGACATGATGAAGAGCTAATTGTTAGAATTGATCAAAAACACTACTGTACTGAGTGAATCTTCTTTGAGCCCTTTTTCCGATAATTGTCTCAAATATCTTCTTTATTCATTAGCATCAGTTCTATTATATCAAGCAGAGGAACTGCATTACCAATCTGAAGTCTTGTGAAATCAAGGTTCGTTTGTTGTTTTATAGTTCTTGATTGCAATAGTACTGTGGGAGTTTCATGTAATCTTGATGAGTAGTCTATTACCTTCCCAAATCGTAATGAAAAGCTGTATGATCAAAGTTATTGCCATATCAGTTCCAGCTTGTTTGTTAAATTATTGTGATTGTTTCGACTTGAAAGGAACTTGTTTTGATGCCAAGTGAGGGGGACATAAATGTAGGATTTACGATAGTGAAGGCAAACTGAAAATGTGGAAGAACTCCCATTGTTCTTTAGACATACTGGGTGGCTCATATACACTAGTCTCTAGATCCAAGGGAGAAGGACCTGAGAGCCCCTTGGATTTGCCCCATATATCGGGTAGAAGTATATTGGGAATTCGCCCTATATATATTGGGTAGGAATATAATTAAGTTGTAACCCTAATTCGTTTTTGTAATAATGGAAACTTATTCTCTCCCGTAGATGTAGGCTTTGCCGAACCAGATATATCTGTGTGCACTGTTTTGATCTTCTTTTTATTGTGTTTATTATTATTGCTTGATCCCGATCAATAGTTATGTGCTTCATTTTATGGCAATCTGGATATTGATTGTTTGACTCTTAATGGAGGAGGACAATACTCTCTCTCTCTCTCTCTCTCTCTCTCTCTCTCTCTCTTAAGTGGAGACTGATGCTACTGATTCATTCAGAAAATACTAATGATCCAGCCATCAACTCCATCGAATTTTCTAGAGTTCGAAGGACATAATAATAATTTTGCTTATTATTATTTATGCCCTAATTACAGGATTTTTATCATACTTTTTTGTGGCTGCTCTTTGCAACACTTTTTCTGAGCTTTGGAGGATAGTAGAACTTAGTATTATCCGTAGACTAGACAATATTTCTATATTCTGTGTGTACTTTGAATTCTTCTTCATTTTGTTTATCTTTCTCTCTCAAACTCATCGTCATCGCACCTTGGCTTCAGTTTGACTAATACAGTGTACCTACACACTGTCCTTTTCTAGCAGATTCTTCAATGGCCTCTCTCTCTTTCTCTCTCTGTTAGTAAATTCATCTGCAGGGTTTTAGAATAGATGATTCATCCATATATTACGTTGCTTTCATCAAGCTTGTAAGGAGACAATATTGCAGTTAGTACTGTTATAGTATGTTCTCTATAGCTCAAGATGGAGAACTCAAGTTCCCAGACTCCACCTTGTCTCGTATTTTTAGGTGATAATGATTTACCTCAGATGTTAGTTACTTTCACCTCTCCAAGGAAACTGCTCACCACAAATGACTGTACACACATTTGAATGCGTGTGTGACTGAGCGATCTAGAGAGAGAGACTTCTTTAATGATTTGATAATAATAAGTGACGCACTTGTTTGTTAGTTTTGTATTTGATAATAATAATCTAAAAAACGCCAAAATCTCACTAAAATCCATGCAGTTCCAATCCAAAGAAACCAAAATCCAAGTGAAGAAGGAGAAGGATTCTCGAATTTCGTTAGAAGAATAACTAAGACCACACCTTAGTCAAAAAAATAACCTCTCTCTCTCTCTGATGAAAGAAAATTTTGCTCATGTATAATTACACTTTATTATATTTAATGAATTTGAGGTTGGTCTTCACGAAAGAGAGGAATCTGGGTTTTGGATTTGCTTTTGCAAGGACCAACGCAGCTTCGCTTAGTTATAAGAGAGCGAATAAAGCAATCGAGACCAGTAAATCAACGTCAAAAAAGCATTCTCTCTCCTCTCTCTCTCTCTCTCTCTCTTTCCTTTAGAGAATCTGCTGGTTGGTCGGTCATATACAGTAAATAGTCGGTCATATACAGTAAATAGTACAGTCCTGGTGATTTTTCGAAATGGTCGAGATGAAAGGGTATTTCTATCTATGTATACAGATTAATTCCAGAGAGAGAGAAGAGAAAAGGAGATAGAAATAAAGAAGGTAGTGTACGAATAGAGGAGGGATTGACGAAGGGGGCTCGGAAATCCAAGTTTGATGTTCATGTTGATGCCCACATGGCGTGATATGTTCTCTGCTTCCACGGCAGCTTTCGCTTTTGATACGTCCTTGTTTTACTTATAATCTCTCTCATTCTCACTATCTGATCTAATAGAAGAAAGAAGAAAGCAAGAGAGTCAGATTCTTCTCTGTCCTCACGTTCTCTCACATGTGCTTTGTTCATTCATCATCAACGTTTTCATTCATTTCTCAAATCTTAATTAAAAATGGAGATTGCATATATAAATGGATAAACAATAACTTGGGTTAGCTATTAACCTGCGTATATATATATATATATTGTTGATCGGATGAAGCAATAATTAATAAACACAGTAAAAACAAAGATCGAACAATGCACACAGATACATGTGATTTGGCAAAGCCTACATCCACAGGAGAGAGGATGTATACTCGATATGGGACAAGGTTTAAAGTCTCAGATTGGGCATTGGACCGGTCTAGCCAGTCCGGATTTGGTACAAAAATGGATCTCCCAGTTAAATTTTTTTTTTTTGATCAGCGGGACCGATTGTCGAACCGACAGAACCGGTCAAGACCAGTCAATACTGATGATGAGTCAATTTGAAAATGATTTGATCCAATAAAAATGTGCCATGGCAGGATCACTTAAGAAATTATATATTTAAATCATTCAAAGGATTTATGAATATGCCTTCAAAATTCCAAGTATTCCTTCGAAATCCCACTTTTGTTGGGAGTATACTTTCGAAGCAGCATATTTCGAAAGCCCACTTGAGATGACAGAATTATTTTAAAATTAGTATATATTTTGAAGCCTACTTGAGTTGGGACCTCAAATCAGCATCCTTTAATTTGAAGTTCCACCTTCGAAGCGTTCAACAAAGTATTCTGAGGCTCTACTTGAATTAGACCTCAAACCAACATAAAACTTCGAAGTGTTCAGTATGTATTTTAAGGCCTACTTGAGATAGGACCTCAAAGCAGCATCCCTTCGAAGGCCTACCTTCGAAGTGTTCAACAAGTAATCTAAGACCTACTTGAGATGGGACCTCAAACCAGTATTTATTCAAAGGTCCATCTTCGAAGTGTTCAACAAATTTCCTAATGACCTACTTGAGATAGGACTTTAAATCAACATTTCTTTGAAAATCTACTTTCAAAGTGTTGAGAACTCATTAAATTGAGGATTCTTTCAAGGTCATTTATTAAGGGTTAGAATTATCCTTTAAACTTATGTATGTGAGACTTTGATTACTTCATAAAAAGTAACTCAAGTTTATCCACCACGAGAGGAACAATTCGTCATCACAAGTAATATTGTAATATCTCACGTGATGAGATAATAGTATGATGCTATTTCGAAATTGTCCTTTGAGATAATTATATTAGGCATTTCAAGATAATCTCTCGTAATGACCATTTTTACTTTTTTGAAGTCACTTCTTAAGATATTTAATGTATTTTGAATGGTATTTCGAAATAATTGTATTGCTATCTCGAAATCACTTTTGAGATAATTATTCGAAATGACCGTTATGATATCTCGAAATCATAATATCAAGAATTGTATTCATTAATTTAAGGGAACATTGTCTGACATCCATTCATTCCTCGAATTTCCTAAATTCGATGGCATTTACTTAAAATATTGGGGGAAATAAAACATAGAGTTTTAGGATTGGAGGGCCAGAGAGATAAGTCCTGTCAAGATCCTCGAAGATCTTATCACATTTAGGGATTTAATCATCACAGAAAGAGTAACGTATCATGAGCTGAATAATATCATATTCATTACTGATCTAAGCGTTTCAAATATATTTATTAAACGTTTTTATATGATTGATGGAGCATTTTGGATATTCAAACCAGAACGACTATATACATTAATGAGGCATTTTGAATGTATTAACGGGACATTATAAACGGTCAAATCATGAGTCTGAGGCTATAAAAGATCAATGATGCATTTGAAAGAGGGATTGGATTCCCGGACATTTGACATTCACTGGAATTTCTAAGTATATATTCAGAGCATTGTCTAAGAAATTCTCTTTCAAAGTTGATCTGTGGTGATCTTTCTGAGCATTCATGACTAGTCCTTGTTCTTTCATCTCAATGTTTTCTTTCATTCTAAAAGAAACCTTGCATTGGAATAATCAACTCTTGATTTAGACTAGTGCAAGTTAAGTATTCGAACCTTAAACCCTTTTGTTCAATTGATCATTTACCGGTTTGTGCATCACGAGTACCAGATTGATAAAGAGCGATATCGGTCTAGACCATTTAATTTATAAATTAAAAAAAATAAAAAAATAATAAAACAAAAAAACACATTGGATCGGTTGGACCGGTCACTAGATCAGTTATACTGACCAGTCCGTACCAATATCGGTTGGATCGATCCAATCCAAAACTGCGCGATAAACCTATTATATCATGGCTTGGGACCGGACTGGTCCTGGCCGATCTTGATACTGACCGAGCAATACAGACCAAATCGGTCCAATCCCTAAATCCTTGATATGGCCCATGAAGTCCCTCCCCTTGATCTAGAGACTAATGAATATGAGCCACATACTATCTCTAACACACACATATATATACTGTGAGCAGCAAAATTGATTTTCTTTCATAATTTAAATGTACAAGTCAAGCACGACTCCAGTTATAATATAGCTAAAGCTACCTTTTCACTTAATGGAAACATGGTTTTATTGTTATTCTCCATTGAGTGATTGTTTATATTCTAAGCTCCTCCATTGCATCACCTACCAAATATGATAGATAGAATGGGGGCTTACGTGAGGAAGCACTAAGTATCACTAGTATAATTAGTGAAGTATCATGTCTATAATTTATGTATAATGGAGCACACACATAGATGTATGCTGTGTTTGCATGAATATGTGTATGTGGAGTGGAGGGAAGATTTTTGAATAGAGATGATTACGGGTAGTTGTTGGTCCATCTTCCATGTCAAGAATTTTGCTCTTTTCTTTTTCATCATGTCAAGAAGACAA
The DNA here is from genome assembly GCA_031762675.1 of Pachysandra terminalis. Lineage (NCBI taxonomy): Eukaryota > Viridiplantae > Streptophyta > Magnoliopsida > Buxales > Buxaceae > Pachysandra > Pachysandra terminalis. The sequence goes on from JAUPMG010000001.1 coordinate 22,887,515, forward strand.
ACTCTATTTCAGTCAAAGAAACGATAAATAAAGTAAAAGCAATTGAAATCTCTACTTACATGGTTTTGAAGTACAAACTAAACCATCTAGTCATTACCAAATAATGTTTCAACGCAGGCTTTGACAGATGGAGTCGGATGCCATTGTCCTTTACCAAATATTAGGTCATGAACAATGTGATTTACTAACCTCGAGGGTTGCCCAATGGTCACTTAGAATTGGTGTGTCAAGAAGCATCATGTCTAGGATTCGATTTTGCGGAGGGCTGTTTCACTTGGGGTCACTGGAGGCTTACCGGGTTGTTAACTTCAGGGTCTTAGGGATTAGTCGTGGTGCGCGCAAGTTGGTCCGGACCATTATTAGCAAAACGCAGTTTTTTTTTTTTTAAAAAAAACGCGTTTAATTGCCTAAACGTTTAAAACATTTTGTAAGAAAAAAAACGAGTTTTTTTTAGATAACGTTTAAAACACGTTTTTTTTGAAAAATAACGCGTTTAAAAAATTCGGTGTTTAAAGTTGACAAAAAAAAAAAAAGTTGTTCGTTGGAAGTTCCAATGACAAATGCGTGCTAGCCGACAACTTTATTTTTGTGTTAAAGGG
>JAUPMG010000001.1:22888213-22899426 GCA_031762675.1 Pachysandra terminalis
TCGCATTAATGGGTGATAAGAACGGTCAGATATCCTGCCGTTTCAAATCTTGTTTTTCACCAAAACGGTTTAATCATTGTACACAGCCGCTGACAGCTGGTACGTGACAGGGACGGCTGTACAACCGTTACAGATTTATGAAATGATTCAGTGTGTGCGGCTATACCCAAAATGAGTACACGCGTTCGTAATCAAGTGCCGCGTGTAAAATGGGGTTAAATTATCCCACCTGATCAACAATATAACTTTCATGTGGGGAAGAAAATCGTATGTGATATTTCACTGCAATTTTTTCGGTGGCATTAATCATGGGACGTGAATATGAACATTACTGATTAAGGTAGAAGTAGATTTGAGGTTGATATATCTATTAGGATTTTAGAAATGGCTGTCACCCTTTTAAGTGTTGCTTATGTGACACTCTAATCGGTACTGTAGAAAATATCATATCAAATATGGCAAACGATTTGCTTCTTCAATCGTACGATGCCATGTCATGTCCTTGAAACCGGTACCCTATCAATCTTAAATCCTAAACCCTAACCAACCATAAACCTTCACCCATTTTAACTAGGAAACCAACTGTTGATTTCATAGAAACCCTAACCAACCATAAACCTTCACCCATCTTAACTAGGAAACCAACTGTTGATTTCATAGAAAGGATATGTGGTATGACGTGATTCATGTTATTGGAAACATCCCAATCAAAAATCTCAAACGATATTCTTTCATTTTGAGCAACCTCTGTTTGTGTAGAGATATGGTTGAAACTAGATTCTCTACGCGATGCAAATGAAAGCATCTTATAGTATGAAGAAGGGATGACAATGGAGAGGATTAAACGGGTAACACGAAAGCATCTTATAGTATGAAAAAGGGTTAACAATGGAGAGGATTAAACGGGTAACATGTCTTGTTTCATTCTTAATGGTTAGGGTTTGGTAATCCGTAAGTGAGGTTCGGGTTGGACTCAACCCATCCCCAACCTACCTCGTTGTTATTCACATATATATATATATATATATATATATATATATTCAAAAAATTAAAGATTTAACTTTCAAAAATATTTATTTATAATAAACCTTACAACCGAGTCAAATCCACCCCATTTTGTTACAACCGCAATAGAGTAAGGAGAGGGTTTCGCAAAATCCACCCCATTGTCATCCCAAGTATGAAAGTGTTGATTAGGATCAAATAATAATAATAAACATAATAAAACGATGATCAAACAATGAACACATATATACGTGGTTTGACAAAGTCTACATCCAAGGGAGAGAAGAAGTTTTCACTATGTCAAAAACGAATTAGGGTTACAACTTATACTCATATCCAATATACGGATGAAATCTCCAATATACTCTTATAGTACAATGGGAAACTTCACTCTCCGCACCTCTAACCCTATGGTACTGTTGATCCCCAAAATGGTCGCCTAAGCAGGTTTACTTAGCTTAAGTAAAACGTACAAGTGTCGGCACCTGGGAGGCTTACCAAATTCTGGGTTGAACTGGTCCGGTTACCTGTCTCACGTCGGCCTAAACCACGGGGTGGCCGTTCCAGAGTGAGGTTTCTGTGAAAGGGTGTGTTAAGGGAAAGGGGAGAGCCGGGATAAGAAGAAGAACCTCAAGAAAGTTACCTTGCCTCAGGATCTATCGGGAGTTAGCCCAATCTCGTGACCTTTGAGGTTCCTTGTATCTGACCCATGGGTTTAATCCGTCCTCAAGATCTGGTAGGGAGTTAGCCCTACCTCATTGACCTTTGAAGGGGTTTACCTTATATCCGGCCTCCAAATCTGGTAGGGAGGTTAGCCCTACCTCGTTGACCTTTGAAAATGGTCTATCTTATATCTGGCCTTAGGGGTTTAATCCGACCTCGAGATTCGGTAGGGGGTTAGCCCTACCTCATTGACCTTTGAAATGGTCTACCTTATATCCGGCCTTAGGGGTTTAATCCGGCCTCGAGATCCGGTAAGGGGTTAGCCCTACCTCATTGACCTTTGAAAGGAGTCTACCTTATATCCGGCCTTGGGAGTTTAATCCAGCCTCGGAAAAGCTCCACGCCTGAGATGACTTGGCTTGTATGGTTCCCAAGTCGGTGCCATGTGGGGCGCATGCATTGGCCCAATTTGAATTCACAAAAAATGGGATCATCAGTACTGACCTGCACAACGAGTTACCTATGATCCGAAAAAGGACCTCTCCCCATGGTACTCTGCCTCGCTCTGCCCATGAAACACCTCAGGTCCCTCTGTCTTGGATCAAACGACAAGTGAATATGAGCCACCCACTATCTCTAATAGAAAGCTAATATATAGAGTTAAGATCATGATAACAAGAAGCCATGAGATAACAATATGCCATGAGATAACAATATTACAAGGCGTCTGCTAAATGGTATAGTGGGGATTTGGACCACTTGCACCTTCTTGCTTTTGGGAGCATTGGGACAGGGCCATGAACCATATCTATCTTTTAGCCTTATATTTATCAATTAAGTAAATTAGAGATTTTCCAAACAAATTACCTACAAATATTATAATATTATAATATTTGTTATAAGAATCCAAGGTTAAAGTCGACCTTCCAATGCTATAGTTAGCACACAAGAGGTGGCCCACTAAATGAAAGGATGTCAACACATAAGATCATGAGATATTGAATGGCATTCATGCCAAACCCGGTTCAACCGATGGGCCAACTTATATCAACCCATCACGTATATTATAATATAAATATGTTAACATAAAATATAAAAAAATCAAGAAACAATTAATAAACCATAGTTATAAAATATCAAATAGAAATTATTCACCATATATCAATATTTCAAACACTTAAAAAAAAAAAAAAGTAAAGATGTACTAATAGTCCAAGTATCATAAATAAAACAAACCAATCAACGACCCGATTTGATTTGTAAACTTATTTTATCTGGTCTGATCACTGATTAAACAAATAGGTCTCACCGTTTTTCAAAACTTATATAGTAGATTAAAAGCCCACCCGGCATGGTTATAACATTGGATACCGGATCAAATAGCCAGGCCAGGTCGAGTTCAAAAATAATCACTTTAATAATGCATGTTATATCACCAAAAACAATAAAACGAACGAACGAACGGTCATGATCTAATAATTGGATGGGTTCATGAATACTCATCAACAAGCCAAATGAACTCTTGTGGAAGGAATGGATGGTAAGGATGGGTGGTGTTGGCGTGTTGCTCCTTTTCACCGACCCGTATTCCCATCGGAGATCGATGGGGAGGTGTCAAGGACCCGCCGCGGGTCCAACGTGGCAGGTGATGAAGGGAGGAATCCCGACCATGGGCATCTGATGGGCGACTTAGACGACCTTTTCTCTTCTTTTTAACATAACAACGGTCATGCTCCGATATATCGTATTCTCCGGGTCCTATAATAAATTATAAAAGTTCGCTTGGACACGGTCCGGATACTTTGCAGCCATGGACCCGGTTTTGAGTATCAAATTACCAAAATAACTTTTATTTTTTATTTTTAAAATAGTTTTATAACCTATAGCTACTATTTAGAGAGAACTTGGGCTGCGTTTGTCACGGCTTCTATAAGTACTTATTGCAGCTTATAGCTAATATAAGCACTTTTTAAAATTAAATATGTGTTTGATAGCGTTTATGGGTAAACGCTTACCCATAAGTAGTAGAGGAAGGCTACCCGTAAGGAGAAGGTGCTCTCAATAGCTTCTCCTAAGCTCTTATGCGTTAAGTTATTTCACAACTTCAGTAATATTTTTAAAATACCTATTTTACCCCTAAACTCTCATAAATACTTAAATAAATGTTATTTTTAAACTTTAATAATATTTTTATAATAGATATTTTACCCCTAAACTTTGATAAACACTTAAATAAATGTATTTACCAAACACTATTTTCTTCAAATAAGCAATTTATTGTTGTTGTGGATAAGTGCTCCCATTGAGCAACAAATCCAACGAGTGCTTATCCATAAGCACAAGCCAGGCGAAACGCAGCCTTAGTGTTGTAGATATAAGGGTGAAGACGAGATCAAAAGTGAAAGAGATGGATATGGGGTGTAGAAGGCTATGCAAAATATTAAGAATAAAATATATAAAAGATTTATTTGTTATGATGAATTGAGGTGTGACAAAGTCACCGTCTTTGAAACCAAATTCACCCATTTTTGGATCGTGTCCGCAGTGTACCAAGTCTAGCGATTAGTCTCCAAGATTCAATAATTTTCCTGTCTGGTAGATTACGCAGTCGTATCTAACTAAGGACAAAGAAGACTAGTATTGCACTTGAATTAATAGAACTTGTAAAACAGAAATTCTGCAGTTGTAGAAACTGAGCAAAAACGAGAACAAAAGAGAGGAGAAGAGAGAGAGAGAGAGAGAGAGAGAGAGAGAGAGAGAGAGAGCTCTTGGTTTTTACTTGAGTGCAAATGAGGGAGGAGGAGGCCTCCTCATATAGACCAAGGAGCTAGCCGTTTGGGCCTTAAGTGGTGTCTAGTCGTTTGGACCAAAACGGCCCATCGGTTTTTTATTTAAGACATAAAACTATTTTATAATTAATACAAAACAGTTGTAATTAAAGACAAAATTAGTTTTGCAATTAAAGCTTTATTCAAATTCAAATAAATTTATACCAAAAAAAAATAGGACCCACACAACACCAATCCATCTCGGCCGGGCTCGAGCACGGCTCAGCACTGTCAGTTGGCGGTGGCGGCGACGTACATGTGAAAGGCACCCTGAAAAGCCCACAGACACACACACATGAACACTTCTTTTAATGGTCTTCGACCCATAAAGAACTTGCAAATACTTATAAATTCTCAAGAGAGTTTGGTAAATATGCAATGTGCAGAGATAACTCTAGCAGAGCAAAACACAAAAGAGACTTAAACCACTAAAAAAAAAGAATGTGGGTTTTGAATCACCAACACCGAGAAGGTAATGTCTTGGTGTAGATATGAAGTCTAGCCATTTTTTTTTCTTAAATATCCTTCTAACTTTCAAAATTTCTTTCTGCATGCAATCATTTAGGCTGCGTTTGTCCCTACTTAAATAAGTACTTATTTGAACTTATAGCTTATTAAAGCACTTTTTAAAATTAAAAGTGTGTTTAGTAACACCTAATGGATAAGTGCTTACCCATGAACACTAAAGGAAGGCTGATCACTTATGCGGGAAGCTATTTCCAAACTTTAGTGATATTTTTATAATACCTATTTTACCCCTAAACTTTTATAAATACTTAAATAAATGTATTTATCAAATGCTATTTTCTTCAAGTAAACATCTTATTACTATTAGTGTTGTGGATAATAATACAATATGAATGAGTAATTCTTACTTGCATAGAACGTACCATCCGCTAGTAAATATAAGGCCAAAGGCTTTCTCCACTGTTGCAACAATTTCTTTTGCTACATGAAAGAATGATTTGGTCAATACAAACCATTCATTTGATATCGGGTCTTTGATTTGGTCATGTGTATAATATTTTAATCTATACAAATTCCAACATTACGTGTATTAGGTTTTGACACATACCAATATGGCTGTCTAGTTTTTTAATATTTCTTAAATTTTTTCAAAAAAATACATTAATTTTAGGAAAATCTTTTTGGGATATATTAAAACATTGATATAACTTGAGGTCGGCCAAATACACGTGAAGAAGTGGGTTTCTCAAATAACTTCCAAATGTGAGACTCTGTAGCGTCGACATCTTTAGGTGTTTGGTTAAGATGAGACATAATGAGTAAAGAAAATCAGATTTTGATAACTTTTCGATGAGTTTTTATATATTCTGACAAAAATAATTGATTACTATGAAAAGATAAGAGATGGTATGGATTAGGTTGGAGTATTGGAGAGAAATCATATTCTTTCTTTCTTTTTTTTCAAGCAAAAGGAGAGAATGATTTCTAGCATTTCTTTCCTTTTCTATTAAAATCTAAGGTTCAAAAACTACATAAATATAATTGATGCAGATAGAAGAAAAGTAAGTAACCTCTTCCCATGGAGAAAAAAATATAAATAAATAAGAACTCAGGGCCGGAAGCACACCAGAGAAAAAGAAACGATCGACCACGACGCATAACACCAGTAGAGCTCACCTTTTTTCTTTCTTTTTATTTTTTTAAATAAAACCCAACATATTTCCCATTTCTATCTAAATATGTTTATTTATTTATTACTTCAGTTTCTAAAACTTCTCTTAGGGTTCCATTCTCTATCTCTCTCTCTTCCTACTTTTCATGCATGAAGAGCCACTGATCTCTTTTTCTTGAGCATAGCACAGTATCACAAAGAAGCTTGCAGGCTAAGCAACTTTCCTTCATCAAAACCCTAAAAAAAATAATAAAACAAAAAGAGAGAGCAAGTGAGAGTGAACAAAAACTAAATAAATAAATTGAAGCCCCTCCTTTATCTCTCATTCTCCTTTCTCTTTCTCTTTGTCTCTCTTCTCTCTCTCTCTCTCTGCAACAACTCTCTCTTGTTGAGGTGATTCTCCACCACATCTCTAAAAACCCATTAACCTTTACAAAAAAAAAAAGAGAGAAAGAAAGAGCATAACCATGGTTTTCTCATCACTTCCAGTCTATCTAGACCCCCCCAACTGGCAGCAGCAGGTAAGGGTTTTATTTTCTTCAATTTCTTATCATAACTAGCTTGCTTCTTCAATAAAAAAGCAAATTAAAAGATAAATATTCCTATCCTTTTGTGATCTCTTGTTGAATATACCAGATATTTGATTTTATTAATTCTTTCTTCCCTTTTAATTTTTCTCCCCTTCTTTGTATTTTACAGCTGCAACCAAATCATGATCCAGGAAGTAGCAGTGAGAATCTCCACCAGCTTCCACCATCACCACCGCCGCCTCTGGCAGGCGGTGGAATGGGTTCGATCAGGCCCAGCTCAATGACCGATAGAGCTTGGCTAGCCAAGTTGCCACAGCCGGAGACGGCATTAAAGTGCCCACGATGTGAATCAACCAATACAAAGTTCTGTTACTTCAATAATTACAGCCTCTCGCAACCTAGACACTTCTGCAAGACCTGTCGGCGGTACTGGACTAGAGGGGGTGCACTGAGGAGCGTCCCGGTGGGTGGAGGTTGCCGAAGGAACAAGAGAAGCAAAGGAAGTAGCTCAAAATCTCCGGTCACCGGAGAGCGCCAAGCCGGCACTGGTTCCACAAGTTCAGTTCCCTCCAGTAGCTGCACTACTGATAATATACTTGGCCATCTGCAGACACCTCCCCTACCACCACAATTCATGACCTCTTCGCATCAACTTACCGAGTACGGTGTGGGGGATATTGGATATAATTTTGGCGGAATCCACCCATTGATGGCGGCAACAGGTGGTGGTGGTGGAACTGATATGGATTTCCAGATGGGAAGTACTGGAGGCATGGAACAATGGAGATTGCAGCAAGTTCAGCAATTTCCTTTCTTGGCTGACTTGGAGCAACTCCAAGGGCAAGGGATGTTGTACCCATTTTCAGGTGATCAAGGTGTTGAGCCACCAGGTTATGTGGGGGGACCAGGTCAGCTTAGGTTCAATAAGCCATCAGATTCTGGGGTTACTCAGGTGCAGGCTTCAGTGAAGATGGAAGGAAATGATCATCAAGGGTTGAATTTGTCAAGGCCGTTCTTGGGAATTCCAGGAAATGATCATTACTGGGGTGGCAATGCATGGACAGATATGTCTGGTTACACCAATTCTTCCACTAGCCATCTCTTATAATTCAAATCAGTACTCTTCTTACAAGTTTTGTTTTGTTTTTTTCTCTGTTGTCACAGCTTCAATTCGACTATAGAAACTCTATTCCATTCAACCAACTTACTTAGCTTGGAAGTTCCAGTTCAAAGAGTAATCTAAGATGGTGAAATTGAAAGGATAGAATGATAGATCAAGGGATCCATCTCTTTGTGATCTACTAAAGAACCTAGCTAGCTAGAAATGGTAGGCTTCTTGTGTCTTTGTTTTTGTTTATTCTTTGTATTTTATGGGGATTTTCACAGAAGTTGGTTGTATGGTTTCAAGGTCTGATCGATGTATGACATGATGAAGAGCTAATTGTTAGAATTGATCAAAAACAGTACTGTACTGAGTGATTCTTCTTTGAGTCCTTTTCCTATAATTGTCTCAAATATCTTCTTTATTCATTAGCATCAGTTCTATTCTATCAAGTAGGTGAAACTGCATTACCAATCTGAAGTCTTGTGAAATCAAGATTCGTTTGGTTCAAACAGCTTCTGTTTTATAGTTCTTGACTGCAATAGTACTGTGGGAGTTTCATGTGATCTTGATGAGTAGTCTATTACATTCCCAAATCGTAATTAAGAGCCGTATGATCAAACGTCTTGCAATATCAGTTTCAGCTTGTTTGTTAAATATTGTGACTGTTTCAACTTGAAAGGAACTTGTTTTGATGCAAGTGAGGGAGATATATTGTAGGATTTACGATAGTGAAGGCAAACTGAAAATGTGGAAGACCTCCCACTGCTGTTAGAGATAGTTGGTGACTCATATTCACTAATCTCTAGATCCAAGGGAGAGGATCTGAGGGGCCCCTTGGATTTGCACTATATATCCGATAGGAGTATAAGTTGTAGCCTTAATTCGTTTTCGTAATAGTGGAAACTTATTCTCTCAGGTGGACTTAAGCTGTTTTGATCTTCGTTTTATTATGTTTATTATTATTGTTTGATCCCAATCAACAGTTCTGCTTCATTTTAAGTCAATCTGGATACTGATTGACTGACTCTTAATGGAGGACAATACTCTCTCTCTCTCTCTCTCTTGTTATGTGAAGATTGGTGTTACTGAGACATCCGAGAAGTACTGATGATCCAGCCATCGACTCTGTCAAATTTCTAGAGATCGAAAGATATAATAATAATTTTACTTATTGTTATGTTTTGCCCTAATTACAGGGTATTAGAACCTGGAATTATCCGTGTGGACGTAGACACTATTTGTCAAACCACATAAATCTATGTATTGTGCATGATTGATCTCTTCTTCATCTTGTTATCTTTCGTAATATCTCTCACACAAGCACATACACCCAATCTCATCGTCATCCCACCTTGGACTGGAGTTTGACTAATCGATAGTGTACCTACACACTGTCCTTTTCTAGCAGATTCTTCAATGGTCTCTCTCTCTGTTAGTAAATTCATCTGCAGGATCTTGATATGGATGATACATCCATATATTACGTTGCTTGTAAGGAGACAATATTGTTGTTAGTACTCTTATAGTATGTTCTCTATAGCTCAAGATGGAGAATTCAAGTTCCCAGATTCCTCCTTGTCTCGTATTTTTAGGTGATAATGATTTTCCTCATATGTTAGTTACTTTCACCTCTCCAACAAAACTGTTCACCACAAATGCGTGCAACTGATCATCTCTGTACACATTTGAATGTGTGTGACTGAGCGATCTAGAGAGAGAGAGAGAGTTCTTTAATGATTTGCTAATAATAAGGGACGTACTTATTGTTGGTTGTGTGAGTGAGAGATCAATTAGAAGTGGAAGTAATAGACAAATAATAATCTTAAAAACGCCGAAATCTCACTAAAAACCATGCAGTTCCAATCCAAACAAACCAAAATCCAAGACTAAGTGAAGAAGAGAAGGATTCTCGAATTTCTCGATCGTTAGAAGATTAACTAAGAGTCAAAAGAATAACCTGACTCTCTCTCTCTCTCTTCTCTTTCCCTAGAGAAAATCTTCTTCATCATGTATGATTACGCTTTATTATATTTAATGAATTAGGGGTTGGTCTTCACGAAAGAAAGGAATCTGGGTTTTGGATTTGCTTTTGCAAGGACCAACGCGGCTTCGCTTAGTTATAAGAGAGCGAATAAAGCAATCGAGACCAGTAAATCAACGTCAAAAAAGCATTCTCTCTCTCTCTCTCTCTCTCTCTTTCTTTTAGAGAGAGAGAGAGTCTGTTGGTTGTATGGTCGGTCATGTACAGTAAATGGTACAGTGATGGTGATTTTCAAATGGTTGAGATGAAAGGGTATTTCTATCTCTATATATCCAGATTAATTTGAGAGAGAGAGAGAGAGAGAGAGGAGAAAAGTAGATGAAATAAAGTGTACGAATTGAGGGAATTGAAGAAGGGGCTCGGAAATCCAAGTTCGATGTTCATGTTAATGCCCACTTCTGTCTGCTTCCCCCGGCAGCTTTCGCTTTTGAGACGTCCTTGTTTTACTTCTCTCTCACTCTCTCTCTCATCTAATACAGGTGAAAATTATAAAAAAAAATAAAAATAAAAAATCTAATACAGGTGAAGAAAGAAGAAAGCAAGAGACTCAGATTCTATGCTTTTATCTGTCCTCACGTTCTCTCACATGTGCTTTGTTCATTAATCATAAACGTTCTCCCTCATTTTCCAATCTTATTTAACAATGGAGATTGCATATATAAATGGGTAATCAATAACTTGGTTAGCTGCTAACTTGAATATATATATATATTTTTTTATTGATCGAGATCAAGCAATAATAATAAATATAATAAAAACAAAGATCAAACAATGTACACAAATATATGTGATTCGACAAAACTTATGTCCACGAGAGAAAACGTTTTCATTACGTCAAAAAATGAATTAGAGTTATGTTAGGGATATTGACTAAGTCAAGATCCTTAATATAATATGTTACAACTTATACTTCTACTCCATCACGAGGCAAATCTCCAATATACCCGATATATAGGACCCCTCAAGGTCTCTTTCCTTGGATCTAGAGATTAGGTAAATATGAACCACCCATAATCTCTAACATATATATACTGTTAGCAGAAATTTTGGTCCAAAATTGATTTTCTATCATAATTTAAATGTACAAGCCAAGCAAGACTCAACTTATAATAGAGCTAATTAAAGCTACCTTTCGAGTACTGTAATGGAAACATGGTTTTATTGTTATTCTCCATTTTTAGTAGTGGAGATAATCTTGTCACTGTTAAATTATTTGTTTATTTTTTGGATTTGTCTTGTGGTTTTTGTTATCTATTGTCAATGCTAAAAACAAAAATATGGTTTTTTTGTTATTCTCCATTGGGTCAGCATGAGTATTGTTTATAGGCAAAATTATGGTTTGGGCATTGTACACTTGGTCAATTGTGATTTGGGCCATTGACCAGGTTGTTGTAGGGTTTGG
>JAUPMG010000001.1:22905578-22923936 GCA_031762675.1 Pachysandra terminalis
AGAAATCCATAGTCCACTTCGGATCCAGATCGATCTTATTACTCACCCTGTAGAATGAAGAAGGTTGGAGAGGGAAAGGAATGAAACCACTCAACTGATGAGGAGAGGGTGGGCTTGGTTTGAACAAGCCTGGACGGGGGGAAGGATGGAAAAGGGTTTTTCGGAAGGCAACAGGGAGAGCGGGTAACATAGGAGGAAGAAACGTGAATGGTGATTAGATTGATGATAAAATAGAATCCTGAGTCGCGAACAGTGATTTGATTGATGATGAAGAAAGAAGGCTTTGAAGAATGAATCAAATCCTATCTAACCCCCCTTTCCATCCTTCCCCCGCCTGCGTTTTAGATACGAGTGAGTGAGCACTTTTTCTGCTCAGAGAGAGAGAGAGAGAGAGAGAGAGCCCCCTTACCATCCTTCCCCCGCATGCATTTCAGATACGAGTGAGTGAGCACTTTTTCTGCTGAGAGAGAGATGTACATTGAACAAGTGAGAGAGATTATGTACATTGAATAAGTGGTCATACAGTGAGCGATCGATAAGCAGGTAAAGGGAGTTCAATCAGTCTAAGCTCTCTATTGACAAAGAACTAAAACAAATAAGGAGAAAAGACATACTGACAAAGGATAGATTTAATGGTTTTAAGTATTAAGGACTATGATTGCAGTCTTTACCAGACAATGCATCATCTGACTCAAGAGGAAGGAGATTATGTACACTGAACAAGTGGTCATACAGTGAACGATCGATAAGCAGGTAAAGGAAGTTCAATCAGTCTAAGCTCTCTATAGACAAAGAACTAATGCAAATAAGGAGAAAAGACATACTGACAAAGGATTGATTTAATGGTTTCGAGTATTAAGGACCATGATTGCAGTCTTTACCAGACAACGCATCATCTGACTCAAAGAGGAAAGGATCCAACTGTTCAACAGGTCCCACTAAAGAGTTCTGCATGGCCAAAATTCAAAAGTGAACCAAATAATAACCCAAACTGTTCAATGTAGCAGATTTTGAACGGGGCCATTCACAATATTTTTCTATAACATTCTAAGAATATGCTCATTTAAATTTAAACAGATTTGGCATAAAATAAATCCTCATTCACACAGTCGTATGTGCCATAAATGCATTTGTTATGTACAGAAATGCTAGTAATAGATCCAAACAAAATCTCCAATACTCGGATCTCATATTTTGCATTGAATTTATAATACAAAATTTAATATTTATTTTTACATTTATAAGTAGGCACTAGGCAGCAACAAGTAGTGCGATCTATCTACAGGTGTAAGATAAGATTTGAATATGGAACATTAATTCCAAATCAAACTCAGCCAGTATTCCCATTGTGAAAGGGACTGGGAACCGGGTAGAATCAAGGTATAAGCAGCAAAAAGAAGTAGCATGCAAATGCTACGGCCCCAAATCAACTGAAACGTGTTGATTTCAGAAGATCAAAGCAACACAAAAGTAAATGAACAGTAAGTGATTTATAATAAATGCGCCTTTTTGAAATGAACCACTTTATGAAAACATCAACATGGCCACAGGATCTCGAAGAATAGAAGATATTTGCTAATAAGGATTAGACAAAACTAAATTTCAAATCAAACATTGACGATGATCAGGAAAATGCAAGCAGACCTTAAATCTAAGCCAGTACACCATATCTGATATACAAACTAAATAATTAGCTATCTTTTGGATATTGGAAGTAGAGAACTCTTTACAGTCATCATAAGAATATGATATCACAAATAGCATTGGAGATTTGACCACCCTATTCGTTAAATCAGATATTTTGGTCAGGGTACGAGAGTCTCATTTTCACACATTCCTCGCTCTGCAAACGTGTTTGCTGGGGGGTAGAGAATCCTTCGTGGTGGGAATATACATAGATGATAGCCTAGATGAAATCCGATGATTGGTTTTTTGCGACCTTCTTGCTCTCTTTTAGTCTCCTTTGTTTATGTACTCCAGTTATTGCTTTTTTGCTTTTGATCACACTTTGTGATCTCATGTAACCTTTGCACTATTTGATGATTAATGAAATTGTTGTTAATTTTCAAAAAAAGAGAGAAAAAAGATCTTCAGTTCAGACCACCCAAAACAATATGAATGAGCACACCTAAGATTATGATTTTATGCTTCTATTTCATAATGGGTGTAACATCAGCAATGCCTCACAATCAGAAGGAGATGGAATTATAGAAAAAAAAAGGACCATCATACACTCAGACCAATATCAGATATCCCAATGCACATTCTAAAACAATCTCATTCTCTTATCTGCAACCTACTTTAATAAGTATTACTGCCATAAAACTCGTTATATTTCATATTCTCGCAATATTCCTCAAAGACCACAGAGCTTGAATCAGGCACTCCCTGTGGCTAAAGATTAAGTTCAAAAAGGAAAGTGTTTGTCTACAGAAGAAGAGAAAATTGGCAAAGGACACCGAACCCAGCCACTGCAAAGACAGAATCCTTCTGTTTAAGAAGGATTCAAATCAATTTTATTAATTAGCTGGCAGATCAGCGAGATGCATTTCCATGTCATGCTCGTTATCTAAGTATACGTCTCAACCATACAAAAAAAAAAAAAAAAAAATAGCCCCATATATCTCATTCATAACTACCACTCCAAATTGCAAAAGAAATTTTATTTTGATCTTTTATCTTTTTTTCCTGTTTTAGCTATATAGCATATTTGCATCAGATTGGATCCTCTTCAGTTTCACTTATCATCAATTGATATTCAAACGTAAACTTCAAGTCCAATCTTCTAATTCATCCTTTGATATATTATCACATTCTAACACATGAACAGAAAATCTCGAATTGCAATTGTAATTTGTAAATGCAATCACAAAAGAGTATTAATTATTATTATTTTTCGAATCCGTCAGTATAAAAGGGAAATCGAGCTGAAAAGAGAACCACATCTAGTTCAACCATAACTTCACAAATCTAAAACCAAGGATTGTGAAATCATCAAATAAGTGAAAAGAGTTAAATTTCCCCCCATAAAGTAAGTGATTGCCGAAGAGCATCAAAGAGATTCTCCAAAAAAAACTTGAAAAATAAAAATAAAATAAATAGCGAATCAAACATTTATGGAAGACGGACCAGGTATATCTTACTGCCTTCGCTACCGAATCTAAGCAACTCTTTAGCTGATTCCAACGCTTCCTTCAGTGAAACCAGAGCTTTTACGGTCTCTTCAGGGATCGGATCTTTGCTCTCTTTGAACTCCTCGAACATTGGGATTAAGAGCTTCAGTCGCCTCGCGAGATTACAATACTGTTTCTTGATCGCGCATCGGTAGTCTGAAATTCCAGAAATCTCGTTAACAATGTCGATCAGTTTCTGCAACAGTTCTACTTTCTCCTCTTCCATGCCTAACTAATAAAATTTCTCCCCGTCTTTCCGTCTCTTACCACTTGATGACCAACGGCTTTGAAGTTAGAAACCCTAGAAATTATCAGTTTCTACTAAATTTGGTGAGAGAGAGAGCTTGGAGATTTTCTGCAAACCCTAATGGAAGTTAACTAAAGCGTGAAAGAAGAAGCATTCGCTTTCGTCTACATGAGAGAGAGAGAGAGAAGGAGAAGAAGAAGAAGAAGAGCGTGATCTTGTTCATTCACGCGCAGAGACTTTTCTTGCTGCTCCAACTATGGTGAACTTAACTAGGGTTAGGATTTGACGTTGGTCGTGTTGTTTGCTAATCTACAGTTAGTTCTCTTCGTTGGAGTTGACCGAGCCCCGAGATTAGAAA
Source organism: Pachysandra terminalis (assembly GCA_031762675.1). Taxonomy (NCBI): domain Eukaryota; kingdom Viridiplantae; phylum Streptophyta; class Magnoliopsida; order Buxales; family Buxaceae; genus Pachysandra; species Pachysandra terminalis. The sequence continues at coordinate 22,909,357 of JAUPMG010000001.1, forward strand.
TTTAATCGGCTTGACTCGGCTCAGAATTGGCTTCTTGGTTAAAGTTCTGTTTGTTTCACTTGAAATTAGAGGGAAAAAAAATTTAAGATTTAAAAAATTGACAAGTTTATTTAAAAGGAAATAATAAATTTTAGAAAAATATTTTATGAATTTTAAAAAATTTTAGAAAATTTTTTTGGAAAAATCTATCGGAAGTTATTGTCTGTCAATTCTGGAAAAGATGAAATATAATTTTTTTCTCACTATACCACAATGTTCTCTCGGCAATTATCATTCTAATCTTTCTTTTCTCTCCGCAATTACCATTTTAATCTCTCTTTCTTATTCTCTCTCTATCTTTCCACAATAATCTCTCTCTCTGTCTTACTCTCTCTCTTTCTCTCAAAATCCATTGCTCCATGATTAGTTGCCCACGCCTGTTAATGATTTTGAAATCTGTTTTTGTTTTGTCTAGACAACAAAAAATACACAAGCGGAAAATAATTACTATTATATTATTTTCTTGAATTTTATTTATTTTTCTTTTCTGGCTTTCCACCAAACAAACAGAGCCTAACCTCTTACGCTTGGCTCCGTAGCCACTAACCATGCCCAGCCGACAATTGGCTTAACCAAAGGGCGAGGATTGCCTAAGAGTGGAGCCCACTTTACGAGAAGTGCGGCACATGACCTGTAGGTAATGATTTGTCCGTGCCATCGTGTAATGATTCGGTCTACGAGAGTGCGAACTAATCCAATCCGTCCACTTCAATCCAATTGGTGTATCAAAATGATATGGATCTCCAACAATACTAGGGATTGATTTGCCTGCGTGGCCCGTGGGCCCACGGGCTGGGTGGGGCCTATGGCAGCGAAGTCGGATGCAGGTGCCTGTGACTCGCCGCAAGGATAGCTAAGTGCCTCATGAAGGTGACGCCGTTTACGTCAGCCAGTTTGGAGCATAGCGCAACGGTCTTTCCTTATTATTTATTCAATTGTTTCTAGTTAGTCTACGGTGTCGACATTTTCTAATCCGCACTACGGAGAACTTTATCTAAGTCATCAATTTATTATTTTTTTTTAATTTAAAATCTCAGTCAATCAAGTGGTATTATGCCGAAGTCGGCATAATAGAATTCTCTTTCTTTTATATATAAAATTTTAACTGTTAACAATTAGTTGGTATTATGTCGAGGTCGGCATAGTAGAATTTTTCTTTCTAGTTTATATATTTTTTTCTTTTTTGGTAAGATTTATTCTGGTCAGCCTCACTGCGCTTACTCGTTTGTATGACCGAAACAAAAAAGAGAAAACTAAAAGGAAAAATTTTTCTTGCATGGCCTAGTGATAGACCTGACCTTTTTTCCGTCAACCTCAAGGACCTCTCCTCTATTAAAAGAAAATCGCAATGTTTGGTTGTGAATTTTTAGACGATATTAACCATTTGATACTACGTACAATATATCATATCTTTCACTATCATTTTTAGCAGTAACGTCTACGCTATGTCCATTATCTTTGATAGTGGCTCCACCACTACAATGTACCAATATTAATGACGATATTACTACTAGAGCACCATTAAATAGACGATAAAATCCAACTCGAGCTGTCAATCTGTTCGACCTATCTAATATTTTACTAGATTTAGATTGAAAAAAACAGATGACATAAAGTTGCAAGTTATTTTCTGTGATTATTTTCGTATATTAACATAAGAAAGTAAAAATTATTGATTTTCTATTATAGTTTCTAACTTCCAACTAAACATTTGAGAAATCGTTTTTTTTTTTTTTGAAAATATTTTATATTATAAGCATTTTTTCATATGAAAACATTTTACATCAAAACAAACGGAGTCTTAATTCCAAACTTTGCATTGCTTCCTTCAAATGGAAGGATTATGAACGACTTAAAAAAAGGGCTTTGAATCAAAACAATTAGTTAAAAATTATGTTTGGTAAAAAAAATTATATAAAAATATGTTTCAGTATATAATTTTAAGCTGGATGGATATATATATATATATTTTTTTTTGTGTAATAAAAATGAAAAAAGGTATTTTTGTCATTTTAAAAGCTTTTAGAAGCAACCCACACATGTTCCACCAAAATAAACTTTCTGAAGAAGCTCTTTAATCCAAAACAGCTTTCAGAAATGTAACCAAACACTCAAACATTGGATGGAAAACTTGAAAACCCTTTTTTATAGATCTGGAAAGGACTTCTTGATTCTTAAGATCATGTGCCGAACGGGATCTTGGGCTGAAACATGCGCAGTGGGTTTCTTCAAATAAATTCCACTTTCTTTTTTTTCTTTTTTTTTTATTGGTGGATAGGATTCAAATAAGCTTTCCCGGGTGAACGTACAACCAATAAACCGGACTCCTTATACGAAACGGCTTCCTTCACAAGTTAAAGTTGAAGGTAGAAGGGAAGTTTAAAGAGAAATGAACCAAAAGTTTGGAGGAAGGCAACCGACCGGAACACCGTCGCTGGGGTGGTCGTGCACTGTTAATTTCTGTTGATAGCTTTTGAGATCGATATCTTCAAACCTGATCTGGTGATGGCATTTCTCTCTCTTAATTTCTGTTGATAGCTTTCGAGATCGATATCTACACTATTTTGTTTCACATTTGTATGAGCTTGCAATGCCTGTGTTCTGTTCGACAAAATGTTTAAACGAGAAAGTATAGTTTTGAAGGTAATATTTCGATTTATTGTCCTTTACTTGACTTGATAAAATTCGTACACAGACTTTGCCTCAAGTGGAAAGCGTGGATGGGAGCAAGCGAAGCCATCACGAGAAAGCGTGAGCGATTCTTTATACCTAATCAGAGTTGGGATTGATTCGAAAGTATATTTCTATTTGATATTTTTCAATCTGCTCCAATTCATTCATGACTGAAACGAAGGGTGGGTTTCCTTCATATAGTTCGTTTGACATTGGAGCTATAGATTGGGTTAGGTCCCATATCCCTTTCAATGGTTGAATCTCTTCAAGAAGCAGTGGTTGATTTCCTGAAACTTGCCAATCCAGAAAATGCTAGGGTTAGGCTATCAGAGGGATCGAAGATCTCTATCCAAGTTCATACTTCCTTCTCTTATATCCTGTTTCTTCGTATTCCTTTCTCAATTTTCCCTAGCCATGGTTTCTCACTACTTCGCTTCATCCTCTCTTCTCGCCACTCTCGCCATTTCAGGTTCTCACTCTGTACAATAGCAATCTATTATCTATCTGTTTATCTAGTACGGAATGTAATTTGAGAATGCTTGTTTTTGCAGCTCTTCTTTTACTAGCAGTTGCAGGTTTTGGCAGATGCTGCAAGCGTCTTCTTCGTGTTTATGCGTTAGCTCCGGCTTTCGTTTTCTTCAATACATTGTATATTTGGGGTGTTTATCTCGCTGTAATTAGAAAAGGTTTGCATCTGTTTCTCAGTAATCACCCTCTATCAAGATCAGTTCTAAAACAAATTGTTTACTAAAGTCTTCATTTAGCATCATGTCCTGTGAATTGCCTTCTTCATATGTTTATTATGGCAGAATTGCAGCTATGTTGCTCCTGTTGCTTTGGATAACTGAAACTCCGTCTTTCTATGATTACTTGCGTAACTTCTGATAATGTCTTGAATGAGAGGAGTAATAGGAAGAAATAGGAATTGTAAAAGCATGAAATAGAATGAAGCTGTGGGATGGGGAGGGGGGATCCCCCCTGAAAGAGCTGAACTAATAACGGTTGAAAATATGAACGAAGATGGCTTTGGGGTTTACCTAGTAAACCTGAACTGTTAATAGTTATTGATTGCTAATATGGTATTTGATGGTGACTTCATGTCACATTGTCACCTATATTCAACTTCATCACGTTGGGGGATAGGCCAATCAGTGTGTGACACATTACTCCTCTTGGGTAATTTATTAGTTTCATTTTCCCTTTTCAGGGTAAGTATCAAACACTAATTATTGTTCTATTTCTTAGTGTTGTGAAGAATTTAAACTTTAAGGATAGAAACACACTCGTATTCGCGCTGGTTAGGACGAGTCACTAATTGTGACAAGCTGTTTAGGATACCATCACCTTTCAATAATATAGATCATTTCCCCGGATTTTGGACTGCCAGTAAGAAATAAAGAATGAAAGAAGGGATGTTGTAATAGAAGCCAGCATTAGTGATTCATTTTCATGTCAGTTGTTGGTCTATGGAATTGCCTAGTTGCATCCATCTGATTGATCGCACCTTCATGCATCTATTGTTGTGGCCTAATTGCAAGTCTGGAATGTGATTATAGTTTTTATAGTCAAAGCTGTACCTTTTTGACACATAGTCTTCCTTTACATCTAAATGTATTGATATTGATCTTCATAAAGTTTCTAATTTACTAGTCTCCCTCCGCATCTTGTTGTTAATCAGAATTCATTTAATATTATATATTCATAAAGCTTCTAATTGGCTCCGTATATGTTATTGATAGTGAAGCAACTTGAAACGAATTTTTTTGAGAAATTTCTGTACCATGCAACCCATGTTGGGCACAGGCCTTAGACTTGAATTGATATATTATTTTGGTTATGATACTTTAAGTGGAACTATAAAATAGTATCTTTTACATTTAGTTATTGTATTAACTGGTATTTTCTCATATCCCTTCCAATTTTATGATATATTTGTAGTAAATTATGACAAATTAAGGTGTTTGAATTTATCAGGTTTAATATTTCAACCTGAACTCTGTACATGCCCACTTATGGTGTCCATATATTGTAAATTGGATTTTATTACGAAACACACAGCCTTAGCGAACAAATTATTGAGTATTCATAGATGACTAATGTGCAAACCTATACCTATGTGCCTCTGATTTCTGTTTTTCTTCCGCCTTGCAGCCATTTCCACTTTATCAGATTTTGTCTTCAATGCAGAGATTTGCCTTCTTATGATTGGTCTTTATAGGTTAGTATCTCCTTCATTTACTTCATTATGCTTTAATATATACAACATTAGATCTGATGTCTCATTGGTCAATATTTGTTGGCTGCATATGATGTTCTGCTAATAAGCATGGTCTTGTTGGCAGTATCATATCTAGTGATCCTGGTTTGGTTGCATCTGGGCATTTGTGTTTGGATGAATTGATCGAAAGTCCGGTTTCTGAACCCCATTATAAGGTTTAAAGTTGAGCCGAGCTTTCACTTATTATGTTGGTAATATACTAATATTCATATTGATCTTGTTTACTCACTTGTTCAGGATGTGGAACCTTCAACAACTGATGTGTGTCATGAGCACCCTGTAGAAGAAGTAATTCATTCCCGTCATATTTTTCGTAATGATCTTAAAGAAAGCAACAACATAGTTTTTCAATTTTGATTAATATATGCTTTAAATTTTAGATTTTGATATTGATTCTTGAAGATAGCTTGTGCATTTGTCATGTCTGAAAGTAATAATGGCTTGACGGTTCATGTTAGGTTGCTGGCCATAATTGCTATTGAGGCTGCAGTAAATTTTCTTGTTGAAATGTTATAATAATAGGTCAGAAGTCCGTGGTTCTCCCAAAAGTTATTACTTTGTGATATTGTTCTCTTCTATAAAGTGGCAGTATCTGTTGTTGTAGATGATTTGATTTTAGTAGCATGGTTTTTGAACTATGATGACTTTCTACCCAGTGCCTTTGGTCATAATTTTGAAGCAAATCTAGGAAAGCTTATATACGAAGCCTTACGTTCATATAGCATAAAACTTTGCTATTTCTTTGTAAGGCCATTTAATCTATTTTCTTTCACAGACTTATTTTTCAGTTGGAAGGGTAAGATATTGTAGGATCTGCAAGGCATATGTAAAGGGTTTTGACCACCATTGCCCAGCATTTGGGAACTGTATAGGTACTGATACTAAATATGATAGTCTTGTCCTATTTTTGGAAACTACAGAACTTGTTAAAGATCTACTATACTATGCAGATTAAGAAGTTGATGCTCGTGTGCAGGTGAAAAGAATCATGTCCTGTTTATGATGCTTCTAATTGGATTTATAATGTCAGAGGCTTCTTACATAGTGTGTGTATCACAATGTAAGTAACAAATTGGGGACATTTGAAGCCATAAATAATTTTACCTGTAGCTTATTTTCAAATTGCATTAATGGGCACATAAAATGCCTCAGGGATGGAAGAGGGCAGGGATTGTTGGGTGAGACAATCATTTGAATTCGGGACACCTGTAAGATCAGGTTGGCCAGAGTAATCCCTTGTTCGGAGCATCTCTTCTATTACTTTCTCTTTTCTATTAGATATTAGAAGACCAATGGATGGTGGCTCGGACACTAATATTTCAAGTATGCAACCATCTGTGCTAATTTTACCTATGCTTGCATTGTAGATCTCTGTTAGCAGCTGAATATCTTGTTAAAACCATTTACTTGCATGCATGATTATAAAGTTGAATTGATGACTTGAGCATGACAAGATGGATGCAATGGCCAACTAGTATCTGATGCCACTGTTTCAAAACTTGCTGAGTTGACTTGACTCATAGTTTTCTCAGACAACTTGGTTGAACTCGGATTGAGTCAGAATCAGTTCAATGAGTTTCTGAATACTCAACAGCTGCTTTGATTCGATCTAATCGAGCAGTTCCAAATTGAGTTGAGTTGATTCGAGTCATTGAGTTAACTCTGTTTGGTAAACTCTCTAGTCGAGATTTGTTAATTAGGAGATTAGAAGCCTTGAGTTCAGGATCAAGAGCTGTCTTGCTTCTCTTTCATGGTTGAGTTCCAGTTGAAACCCAGACTACATCAGGCTTATAACTTGTATATGAATATGCTCGCCACTTGTTTGCCAAATGGCTTGAAAGAACAGACTGCAGCAAGCCAGTTCATGGGCTACACTGATGCAGCAAACTTAGCCTGAATAAGCCCATGTGGGTGGATTCGACCTGGTTCATTCTTATTTTATCAATTTTTTAATTGGTGTACTTCTTTCTTCAGGACTTTTTTAGCTGGAAGATAATGTTATAAACATCATTTTCTTAGAATATATATATATATATATATTTTAAATCATAGACAGATTTTCTATTTCATCGTTGTTTTCTACCTTATTCTGGCTTACTTCTTGGTTTGTCTGCAACCATTTTCCTTTGAACTGATTATTTTGTGTGTGCATGCTTGCTTTTGTGATTTACAAATTGATTAAATTGAGACGTGCCTTTCATTTCCTGCTGAAAATGGTTTTTGGTGACAGTTTTCAATTTCTTTTTTTTCACTGAAAGATGAAACATAGTATCCTGGGGGGTCACACACTTGTTTCATGTCAACCATGCACTTCATAGGTGTTTCGTGCGTGCTTTATTGAGTGAAAGGGAAGGGGAAAAAAGGTGAACGTGCTTTATAACCATTTTTTTCCTGCATGTGAAAGGTATTTCCTTTCCTGGAATTGGCATTTTGACAAAGTGATTTGGGCCAGTGGAGTATGAAAGAGGAACTTGGGTATTCTTCCTCTTATACACTTTGGTTGGAATGGGCCGTTAGCCTGAAGTTTGAGAGTAATTTACAAATATAGAAAAAAAAATGATATAATATGTTTTACCATAGTGTGCAAATATCTATTTCTTAGAAAATTTTAATTTTAGATTTGAAGTTTTATGTCAGGATTTTGGAGCCTCACATTATTACACTGCAATTTAAATCTTTCACATTTTTCACAGATTGACTAAAATGCCTCGAGTTCTGAACTCTGCAAATTCTAGAAGCTAGGCAAGATTAGTGCCATGATTTGGATCTTAATTTAAGTGATCTGGTTTTCCTTTGCAAGATATATGCTTTCTCTCTGATTTTCATTTGGTTTCATTTCTTACTATTGTCTTCCTATCTCTATTACAGTTATTACAAAATCCCAGATGATGGACAAAACTTGGTGGGAGGTACCTCATTGCATTCCAAGCAACCTGTCTTGGTGTGCTTGTTACTTTACAACAGCAGATAGTAGTTCTTTGAGATGTGAAAACTTTGTTTGTTTTCTTTTAGTGATAGGATTGACTTTTGTGTTATTTCATTTCTGCAGACTAGTGTTTCTTGCAATATGTCAATCAGCACAATGATGTTCTGTCTTCTTCAAGTGCTATGGCAGGTTTGCTTAAATTAATTTGTTTTATTTATTACTTTACATCTATGTTTTCCGAAAATGGTAGATTGATAAATATGTGAAGGAAACACAGTTGATCTGGAATTAACAATTTTAGTTTTGGTGATATGTAGGTGGTGTTCTTACTATGGCATATTTATTGCGTATGCGTCAACCTTAAAACCGATGAATGGGTGAGTGTACAATAAAGGGGAACAAAAAACAGAAAAACAAAAGGAGAAGTTCCCAAATTTAATCTTTGAAGAATGAAGAGGAATGGAAAGGAATCCTATTTTTTTCAAATCATATGCCCTTTTTTTGTGTTTTTTGTTTTCGAATCATTGATGTATAAATACTGAATGAGTTGTGGTTTTACAGATCAACTGGAAGAAGTATCCGGAGTTCCATCTTATTGTTCAGTCTCAACCAGGTAAGTTAATTACATAGCAGAATATGTACTTATTTAAGATTGCTGGGTTTTTTTTTTTTGCTGTAATGACCCAAAAATCAAATAACTTTTTACTTGGACAGGGCAAACTTATCCCAAGATTACGTTTAGAAACCCATACGAGAAGGGTGTTTTTGGCAACATTAAAGAGTTTCTGGCATCGAACAGATAGTCCCATCCTTGTATAGTAGTTGGCAGACAAACATATGCCAAGAAATCCTTGCTCCCTAAGGTTGCGTTTGCCCGTGCTTGTTCATTTGGGTAAGCGAGTCGGTGAGCCCATTGCTGCAACAAGTTACTTTTAAAGAAAAAATATTGTTTGGTAATTTCATTTAGTTATTGTTAGATTACATCTCTGATCGCCACCATATACACATGAACTCCACACCATGGTTTCAAGGATCGGTCCGGATCGGCTGGTTTGTATAGGGATCGGCTAGGACTGGTCCGATCCCAAGCCATGATACAATTATTGTATCGTGAGGTTTTAGATCAGTTTGGTCCTATCGATACCGATCTGGACCAGCTGATCTGGACCGGTCCAGTGACTGGATCAGCCGATCTAATCGATCTCTATTTTATTTTATTATTTTTTTTTTAATTTATAAAATGAAGGATCGAACAGATATTGATGACCCCTCAATTTGAAAATTCAAATTGAACCAATAAGATGAGGCCTCCTGACACTTGCCCCCAATATTACATTTAATACCCATCATGTCCTCAAGAAGATATGCAGAGACTCGAAGGGCATGGCAGCCTCGAGAGCATTTCTTCGCAGGAATAAACCTCGAGGTCACATCACTTAAGACAGGTGACGACTTCGGGTGATGATTTCATGATCCATCCCCGACACCAGATAGAGACATTGTGATCCTATTCCGAGTTCGCATAGATTTTATGATCTAATTCCAACGTCAGATAGAGGCATTGTGATCTTATTTCAAGTTTGGATGGACTTAATGATCTAATCTCACCACCGGATAGAGACACTCTGATCCTACTCCAAATTCGGATAGACTTTATAATCTAATCCTAACATCGGACAGAGACAATGAGATCCTAATCTAAGATAAGGTAAAGACTTTCATGATCTTATCCTGAGGACTGGTAAAGACATAAGACTCGATCCCAAGCTCGATAGTGGCCTTCGATCCTATCCCATGGTCATTAGGCGACTTCATAATCCCACATCTACATTGACATTCTATGATAACCTTGTGATTCTACATAGATGATGAGTGACTTTGACAACTCTCAAAAGGCATCAATCTCGACTTGACTCTCATGGTGAGGTTCACGTCATATTGGAAGCCCTCACATGCTAAAGGGTTATTTGAGAAATGATAACATTACTCTAACAGCATAAATTGTCTTATACCCCAAGTCTTGAGAGAAAGGGGCTGTTTTGGGGTTGATAATATCTCAGGTGTAAGAGCACCTGAGATCGCAAGTCGAGTTGTGATACACCATCGAGTAATGACTTAACTCGATGTTGTAATGACTTAACTCGCAATCGTATTACAATCACTTAGCCCAGGGAGTTATTCCTTGGGGAATCTCACTCAGAACAACATCCCAAGTTTTCTAAATCATTTGGATAATAGGACAAAAATGGGGGATATCGAAATACCTGAAGGAATGGTGGCCCTGAGAGACGTCCCGTCAAGCCTATCACGGTTACTCGACAGTTGACCAACTCTACATGGGCAACGTCACATCAAAGGGACTGAGCACAAAGTAGAGGTTGCTTGCACACTTGTATAAGGAGACAAGTGACAATCAATGTATGTGCAATGACACGTGGAAATATCCTACCGTGTCTAAGCCTCGATGATTGACACTTGTCACTCGGGCATTTTCCAAGGGATTTGGCTATAAAAGCTCTTACTCCTATTGGACAAAGGATGGACTTTTGAGATATTATGGGATCCAACTGAAGATCTAGAATCTCTAACTCAAAAGCTGACTATGTGTGTGTGCTCTCTTTGAAAATCATTCATTGGGATCTTTGATTCCTTCTTTCTATTCCTTTTGACTTGCCTGTACTGCATACAAAAACCTTGTATTGGAATGGCTATCAAAGTTTAGGCCAGTGCGAGACAGACTTCCGAACTCACTGTACCCTCATTGGTTAACCACTCAGGTATTGACATCTATCATCTTGGGTTCACTTAATTAAGCCTTTTGTTAACCAATTTTGGGTATCAGCAATATCGGCTTGAATCGGTTCGATACTGACCGATCTGAACCGGTATTGCTGTTCCAGCATCGGTGTTGCCGTTCCAGCACCAGTATCACCATTCCGGTGACCGGTCCAATTTTTTTTTAATAAAGATCCAACTTTTGGACTGGACCCGGATTGACTGGTACTGCCTGATATTGTCGATCCAGATTGTGATTGGTCGGGAATGGTCCGATTCAGAATCTCGAGAATTAAAACCTTGCTCCACACGGTGGTACAGCCCAATTGAGTTTGTCTAGATACCTTGGTCACTATGAGTAGGCTTGTCAACGGGTCAGATTCGGATCGGATTTTGTTAAATACGAATTCGATCCAATTATAAAATCCGAAGATCTGAATCCGATCCGATATTTGACAGGTAATGTAATACACGATCCAAATTCGACCTATAAGATTCAATACCTTATCAATTGTTTTATTTAATAAATTCTGAGATTCTTAATATATGGTGTCACGCAACTGAAATTAATTTTACAATTCTATAAATTACAAAATATAATCAATATATCAAAACATACACATCCAAGATTGATAAACGTGAATATATATATATCATAGCTCGATTGGGATTCGTATTTGATCATAATCCGATCCATTGACGGCTGATTCATATTGGTTCTCACCACCAGGTCAATCACCTCCACCTCCGACCTTATCATGCTCCTCCTGTAGCCGCAGAGCGAATTCAAGACTCCAAACCACCTCACCCATTGATGGCCGTTCGATTCTCCGATCAGCCACACACTTATTAGCTATCTCCCCATACTTCTTTAAACACTCCGGAGCCATCTTTCCATTTAGATTCGGGTCTATGATCTTCTCCAGCATCCCCTCCTCGATGCAACTTCGGGCCCAATTGGCCAAGTTTACCTGCTCCGTCTCCGCCATCCGATTCACGGCTGGTCTAGCGCACAGCACCTCGAACAGCACCACCCCAAACGAGTACACGTCGGATTTCTCCGTTAGTTGCTGAAGCCGGATATACTCCGGGTCCAAATACCCGACACTACCCTTCACCAACGTGCTTATGTGGGTACAGGACAAATCGGTTGGGCCCATTTTTGACAAACCGAAATCCGAAACCTTGGCCACCCATTTCTCATCCAGTAGTATGTTAGTCGACTTGACGTCTCGGTGGATGATTGTGTGCATCGCACCAGTATGAAGGTAGTGTAATCCTCGTGCGGCTCCGATGCAAATCTCGAGCCTCTGCTTCCACGGTAGAGGAAGGTTTTGAGTGTTGTAGAGATGATCACGGAGGGTTCCGTGGGCCATATAGTCGTAGACCAGGACCATCTCTCCTGCATCCGCGCAGTATCCGATCAGAGATACTAAGTGTTGGTGGCGGAGCCTGGAGAGCATCTCGATCTCCGTCCAGAATTCGTGGGCCCCTTGTGGAGACGTCGGATTCAAACGCTTGATCGCGACAGCGGTGGCGCCACCGTCGACGTAGCCTTTGTATACATTGCCGAAGCCACCGACGCCGACGAGCAAAGCGTCATGGAACTCGTTGGTTGCAGCTTTGATCTCCAAGAGAGAGAAATGACGGCATAACTCCGACGGGAGCCACCCAGATTTCTCTTTGCCGTTACCGGAAGCCTTCACTCTTCGGTATTGCCGGAAAACAAAGAAACAGACCACAGAGAGCGTCACCATCCCACCTAACACGACTCCGGCAATTATTATGAGCGTCCGTTTAGATCCGGAAGACGTTCTATACTGAGAAGTGTTCGCCTCCGGTTCACGTCGTGGAGGATTAGGTCCGGCGAGATTCCCATCATGTGTGCTCAACTTGAAAATTTCGAGTCCGTTTAAGAGTGCATCATAGTACATTGAACCTGTTACTGTGTTAGGGTGCATCGCGAGCCATAGATCTTGCTTCTCCCCGGTTCCTTGCGGAAGCACCATTACTACGTAGTCTCTGTACACCGGAATCCCATTCCCGCCACTCCAACCTATTACGTCGGCTTCATCATCGGCGGTCTGGTTATTGATAAAAATCTCAAAAACCCTCTGGTTTGATTTGGTAAACTCAGGTGTAATTTCACAGAAATGAAGCCTAACAAGGTAGTAGAAACCAGTATCAACGGGGAAGAGCCATGTTAGGTTGTAGTTTCTATTGATGTTGGAATCCGGGCTCATCGACCGGGAACTCTGGTAGATGTTCTCCGGCGCTGTGTAATTGGGTACAGTTTGCGTGTACATGATCTTGAGATTGTGGTTAACTTCCTCCAAGCCATAGGCCAATATATGATCGATATCCCGAGACCAGGATCGGAACATGCCAGTGTCTTCGTTTGGGGAGATGTCGTACCCGCCAACGTTTAACCGGTAAACCATCTCGAGTGCAGTGTTGTTGATGTCAAGATGGAAGGGCGTCGACTGGCCGACCAAAGTGAGGGGAACGTCTGAACCTTTGGCGTAGAGATTGGCTGGCATGGAGAGGATCTCAATTCCGTTTACGAAGGCATGGGTGTGTAATGGGGTGAAGGTTGAGTGTATCGGCGTCGACGTTGATGGAGAATTCTCGGATGATGATGGGGGAGTTAAGAGAGAGTGCGGTAAGGGAAGTGCTGAAGTTGCGTAGGAGAGTGTAGTGACCAGTGGTGACGGAGAAGAAAGATTTGGAAGTGTCGAAGCCGGGATACGAAGTGGGGTGGAAGTGGAGACGGAGGAATTTGGGACCGGAAGTGAGAGGGAAATAATAGGTGAATGGAGAAGTAAAGAAGCGAGCATTCATGTAAGGAACTTCTTGGACGGAGTCGTCCTGTATAGACGCCCTCCTACTACTAGTGGTTGAAGAAGAAGACGACTTGTTGATGTATTGAGGAGAGGGTGAGAAAAAGGAGCCAAGGGCATCGGCGGTCCAATTCCGACCATCTCTGGTTGTGGTGTTGGCTGGGGAACCGCAGTTGAGGAGGATGTTATCGGATGGAACATAAGCGACGGCAAAGAGGGGGAGAAAGGAAAGGTAGAGAGGGGTGAGCATGAGGAGGACGCGGTTCTTCATGAATTAAGTGTTTTCGTTGGTGTCAGATTCTATGTGGAATGAAAAACTTGGGAAATTCTTTGTATTGAAACGCTGGAGTAATCAAATCTCTTAATAGTTCAGATGGACGCGTAGATGTGGTCTGCAGCACTTTACAAATGAGGTATTGAAACACTGGAGTAATCAAATCTCTTAATAGTTCACATGGACGCGTAAATGTCGTGTGCAGCACTTTACAAATGAGGTAAGGACGACTGAAGTCCTTGAAAGTCTGGTTTACAAACGAGGTATGGACCTTTTTAATTTCGCCAAAATTTTGGTTTCGGTTTCCACTATGGAAATGCGAAATGTATATATTTCAAAAAGAAATATTTCGGTCCAAAAAGGACTTAATTTGGCAAAATTTTGCTTAAATAAATTCACTTTGACCAAAATATTTCAGCTGAAATTGATATTATTTCGGCCGAAATAATTCAAAACTTTATTTAAGGGTTTAAAAAAAATGTAAAAAACATATATTAAAACTTTATAAATACTATCAAAATCTCTCATTTTTCATTATTCACTTCTTATCCAAAACTCCTAACTCTCAACTCCCTAATCCAAAAATTATTACTAATTATTTTTTTCTTTTGCTTATACATGTACACACATGGATTTTGTACCTGCGAAAATTGAAGGAATTGAAGAAATAAAGTGCAAACTTTTATACATTGTACTTGTTTAGATATTAGAATTTGAATCCAATATATTTTGGATACATGTATATTGTATACTTTTTGGATGTTATAATATAAAT
>JAUPMG010000001.1:22924036-22935968 GCA_031762675.1 Pachysandra terminalis
TGTTAAAATAATGAGCTTTTTTTTTGGCTCAGGTTCGGCTCGCGAGCCTAAATATTGAGCTCAAGCTCGGCTCATACCAGCCGAACCCGAATCCGAGCCTGAGCCTGAGCCTGAGCCGAACTAGCTCGGCTCGTTGATAGCCCTAATCAAAACTGTAACTTCCTAGATGAGATGTGTATCTCACATGTACCAAACCTCTATGTTTTTTCACTTGACATGTCTTTACATACCTGTAATCCTTATAAAGTCTTTACATACCTGTAATCCTTATAAAGTAAGTTTATCCTATGAGGAATCCATGCCATCATTACGTCCCCTTTCTTTCTACCAAAAAAAGATAAAAAACATAGGTCCCCTTTCTTATATATATATATTAGGAGTACATGTTTATGGGTCTTGACAGAAATATATTTATATCATTATCAATATTCCCAAAATAATCTCAACATATTAGATTTAGTATGAATCCTTATCTTACTTTCCCAAATAGTTGACTGTCTATATCATATATATTCACACGTAAACATATGAAAATAATAATTAGAATTTACGTGTTCCCCACACCTATATAACTATCTCTTTGAAGACATCCCATTAGCCTGAGTCAGATCATTCCCAAACATCAAAAGATTCATCCTAGCATTTATTTATTTATTTTTTTTCTGTTTCTTCGTAATAAAATTAAACAAAGATTCATACTGTTTGGAGACGTATCTAACACAAGAAAAGTTAGAATCAAAACCTAAGGTTGCGTTTGGTCGTACTTTAGATCAGGGTTTTAAGTCTCATGATCTTGGATCCTACCGGTCCTGGCCAATCCTGATTCGGATCTGTGATACCGGCTGGTGTTGGCCGAATTTGGATCGTCTTTTAAAAATAAAAAAATTAGATCGGCCGAACCGGTCGTTGGACCAATGATACTAATCGTCGGATCGACGACACAGGTCGGTATTGGATCGGTCCAGGCCGATACCTATTGAATCGTTGGTTTTATAAATTAAAAAAAAAAACTTTGGATCGATGGATCGGTCCGATCAAGTCACTGGACCGGTTCGGATCGATATCGGTTGACCAGGTCCAATCCAAAGCCACTTGATACAATATTTGTATCGTGGCTCCGGACCGGACCGGTCCTGGCCGAAAACCGGGCTTTAGATTAGTTAATCAATGGGAGTATTTATTCACGACTATAATAGGTTGCTTACTCTAAAACAAATATGTTGTACTTGGGTGCTTTTTTAAGACAAAATAATAGAAATTATCTCAAAGTTTAGGGATAGAAATAAAGAAAATCATCTCAAAGTTTAGGGGTAAAACCAAAAAAAAAAAAACAATTTTCAAGGTTTTACTAATATATTTGGAACTAGATATCATTTTTACAAGGATTATACCTTCAAAATATAGAGAATGGTGTAAAAAAAGAAAGAGTAAACAGCGAAAAAGAGGCAAATCAAACACACACAAGATACAGTGATTTACGTGGTTTGACAATAAAACTTACGTTCACATATTCACACCCAATTCCACTATTTTTATTAGCTCAAGAAAATAAAACGTTATAAAAACAGTAATTAAAAAAATGATAAATACCTTATAATCACGACTAAATAAAACTTATAAAATTACTATTTTACCATTGAACTCCTAAAACATTCGAGGGTTGGATCATCAGTATTTTCTGAATGCCTCAATACCATCATTCTCCGCATAACAACAACTATAGCCTTAGAGAGAAAAGGCAACAGCTCTCTCCAATAAACATCTAAAACCCAAGCTCAAGGAAAATATGAAAAATAAATCATAAAATATTTTACAAAGAGTGAAATATATATTTGGCTTTAATTAATCAAAGCTTCTGTTTAAACACAGAAGGGTTAATTTATTTTTTAAATTTAAACGGCCGTAATCTCTGCTCAAAAATCGCATTGAAAAATCTAATAATATATAATATCTTGTATTCAGACTTGGACAACGACTTTTAGATAACTACTACTGGTTTATTCGAAATCTAATGACCCGGAAAAAATATCTGACTGGCTGCCCCGGCTTGTCAACAGCTGCTGCCCGGAAGCACTCGGCATGCTGCCCGACCTTACAACGGGCAGTTACTAAGTCCGAGCTCTCTGTCTTCTCCCTCTCTTTCTCGGTCTCTGTCTTTAAAGTGTCACTTTACCTTTTGAAGATCGACGCCGCCACCACGACATCCACCACCTGAGGAAGGTGGCTTATGAAAACGTGGAGCGTCTCTCCGGTGGGTTAATTGCGCACCGTAGAGGGAGGGGGTGAAGGGATATGGGTCAGGGATTGAGTTGTAGAGCGAGTCATGAACATGGCTTCTTCTCTGCTGTTCAAGTTGGAGACTTGGAAACTGTTGAAGCTCTATTGGACAGAGACTGTAGTCTATTGCATCAATCCACCATTTATGGTAGACTGTCTCCACTGCATGTAGCTGCTGCAACTGGTCAGATCCAGGTGGGTTTTTTTTCTTCTTGTTTGATCGTCTTTTTTTTTTTTTTAATTTAAAAAAAAAATTACTGGGATTTTATGGGTTTCTTTAGAGACATTTTTGGGTTTTATTGGTTTTGATGGTGGGCAGGTTCTTTCAATGATTTTGGAGCGATCTGTTCATCCAGATATCTTGAATCGTCATAAGCAGGTAAGCTTTTTCTTTCCCTGATCTTTGTCTTAGAAAAAAAAAAAACTATTCTTGCGTGATCTGGATTTAATAATTTTCTTTTTTCTTTGTTTTCTGTTCTTTAATTTCTTGTTTTTCCTTTGGTTTAGACTCCGCTTATGTTGGCCGCAATGCAAGGGAAGATTGCCTGCTTGGAAAAGCTTCTACAAGCAGGGGCAAATGTATGTGATTTTTTTTTTTTTTTTTGGTGTTTCTGGATTTTCTTGTTGAATTTTTCTTGTATACTGGACTATAATGGAGAAATTGATCTGGGTTATCTTCAAATTTGTATAGATTTTGATGTTTGATTCCTTACATGGAAGAACCTGCTTGCACTATGCTGCCTACCATGGCCACTCAGACTGCCTGGAAGCCATTCTTTCTGCTGCCCATTCCTCCCCTGTTGCAGATTCTTGGTGGGTCTCTGTTTTCTCTCTCTCTCTCTGCATCTAATATCTACACCTTTAATGATCAATAATTTTAATTAGTTTCGTGTTTGGGATCGGATTATAGGGGATTTGCAAGATTTGTGAATGTAAGAGATGCTCGCGGAGCAACTCCGCTACACCTCGCAGCTCGTCAAAGACGGCCCGCTTGCATTCATATTCTGTTAGACAGAGGAGCTCTTGTTTGTGCTTCAACCAGTCGATACGGGTAAGAAATTAAGAATCTAAGGTCTTTTTCTGTATTGTAGTTTAGGAGATATCTTGACTTTTTTTTTCATTGATGAAGTTTTGATTGCAGCTGCCCAGGGAGCACCGCACTTCATTTAGCGGCTCGTGGAGGTTCTTTGGATTGTGTCCGGGAATTGCTTGCGTGGGGCGCTGATCGGCTTCAAAGAGATTCATCTGGGTAAGCTGCGAAGAACACGAATCAGATATGATTTTATTCGATTTTCTGCTTGGTGTTGAAGCTTGAAAAATTAATATATAGTTGCATATATCCTTTTAATGTGATCTACACTTAGTTTTTGTAAGTTCGAAGAGATAACCTGTCAAATTCAATTTGTGAATTGAAACTTGTTAGAGATAGTTGGTGGCTTATATTCACTAGTCTTTAGATCCAAGGGGAAGGGACACTCGTTTGTGTCAGGTCAGTACCCTGGTGTTGGGGAGTGCGGGGGCGGAGCCCCTCGCGGTACGGTAAGGGTATATTGAGGATTTTCCCTATATATCGAGTAGGAGTATAAGTTTTAACCCTAATTCATTTTTGTAATAGTGGAAACTTATTCTCTCTCGTGGACGTAGCCTTTACCAAACCACGTATGTCCGTGAGTATTACAGATAGTGGGTGACTCATATTTACTAGTCTCTAAATCCAAGGGGGACGGACCTGAGGGGCCTATGGGGAGGAGTGAAACGAAGTCACGGGTAACTCGTTGTGCGGGTCAGTACCATTGGGTTAGGGGGTGCAGGGGACGGAGTCCCCGTAGTACAGTAGAGTATATTGGGGATTTGCCCTTTATGTCGGGTAGGAGTATAAATTGGAACCCTAATTCGTTTTTCACATAGTGGAAACTTCTTCTCTCCTGTGGACTTAGGCTTTGCCGAACAACGTATGTCTGTGTGCATTGTTTGATCTTTGTTTTTACTGTGTTTATTATTATTTCTTGATCCCGATCAACATTGTGCATTGTTTTGATCTTTTTTTTACTGTGTTTATTATTATTGCTTGATCCCGATCAACAACACATTAACTAGCTTGATTGTAAAACACTTGGAGCTCCCTTGTTAATGACTGAATCATCTTCCCATTTGTTCGATGACTGAGATGTGAACATTGTTGTATCTGGTCACTAGTTAAAGTTTATGAAGATTTGGAAGTGAAGTTATTGTTATATGGTGGGGTTTATGCAGGAGAATACCCTATATAGTTGCTCTGAAGTGCAAACATGGAGCATGTGCAGCACTACTAAATCCTGAATCAGCAGAGCCTCTTGTCTGGCCATCGCCTTTAAAGTTCATTAGCGAGCTTAATCCCGAGGCAAAGTTCCTGTTAGAGAGAGCCCTAATGGACGCAAACAAGGAGAGGGAGAAGAACATCTTGAAGGAGATAGCATACTTGCCTCCATCTCCATCACATTCTGATATCGATGCTGACGACAATGTTTCCGAGGTAATTCGTCCTTCACCTGTCATTGCTTTATAGTAATCGTCTTTCCAAAATTTAAACTCTATAAATAGATAATTTGAATGTCAATTTTCATACAAAATTAATACCATCATTGTGAAGATAATTTATTTCTAAAGCTGAATAAATTCTCCTATGAAACATTTTATTTATTCTTCAAGATAAACAAAATGGGATATTGGAAAATAAGCTTCATTTCACCAGGCAACACAAGAAGTAGATTATTTGTTTTAGTTGATTTCTCTTTTATTTATTGAAAAAAAATAAAACATTTCAACATTTTTTTGGTGACTCGGAATCCGACCCCACTTAGTGGGGACAGGGTAAACCCTGGATACATGACCTCCCATCTACAAGGACCATATATCAGGTAAGCCCAGGGACTCGAACCTGGGACCTCCAGATCCTGAGCTGGAGAGCTTGCCAATTGAGCTAACCCTTGTGGGTTATAACACTTCAACCTTACCTTTTCCTTTTCCATTTATAGACCTTTGATATAGATCAGTATGTGTTCATATAAAGATTGTAGAACTATAACCATTTGTAGATATTTATCCAAATTCACAATGTTCTTTCCATCGTAACTTTTTCATTTGCTTTGGTCGAGGTGATCGGAGGTTTAATATGAAAAAAAGAAATTATCATCTTCTTATGTAATCAAAGTTCGATGCACTATTAACAATATGGGAGCTGAAGTATCAGTAATTATATTTGCTTTCCTCCTAACTGGGACATTCTCATGCAGGCAAGTGAGACAGAGCTTTGCTGCATCTGCTTTGACCAGGTATGCACAATTGAGGTGCAAGGCTGTGGCCACCAGATGTGCGCACATTGCACGCTGGCCCTGTGCTGCCACAACAAGCCCAACCCTGCAACCGCATGCCTGACTGCCCCGGTTTGCCCCTTTTGTCGAAGGGACATTTCCCAGCTTGTGGTGGCCAAGATCAAGACCCGCATCGACACAGACAAGGACATCAACCCCTCAAAGGCAAGAAGGTCAAGGAGATCCCAGAACTTCAGCGAAGGCAGCAGCAGCTTCAAGGGCTTGTCGGCTATGGGTTCATTCGGCAAAATGGGTGGTGGCCGGGGTTCAGGTAGGATCGCTACCGGAAGCAACGAGTGGGTCGATAAACCATAAGGTCCCAGACTCATATGGGTATATGGAGAACTCCATAGCTATGGTTGTTTTGGACTTTTGGGGGCATTTTTAGAAGCAAAAGAAGGGTTGTTACAATTAGCAAAAACATGCCTTCTGTAGATTTGGGTTTGGGGTACTGTTGTATTGTAATCTTTATTTTGATTTACTTTGAAGCAATAGTTCTTTTGAGGGCCTATTACTTGAACAGAAGGAAAGTTTTTTTTTTTTTAATTTTATTTATTTTTATTTTTTTACATACATACACGTAGGTTCTAAGTAAAAGATCGATTTGGGGTTTGATATATATGTATACATATATTTTTTTTTTTGTGAAAAAGGGTTTTGGTTGTCTATTATCATGTGACTTGTTGTCTCCATTGGTTTGATAAATTTGCTAGAGCACTGTGATACCCTCTATTATTTATTCAGATAGGATGATGTCTGCAGGGTATACCAGAGGGGGGGCCCACTAGCTACATCACCATCTGCCACTGGTCTTCACAGATGTTGACTGATGCAAGTGAGATATCTGTGTTCTGACGAAAAAAAAAAAGTGAGATATCTGTGTGGATGATGTAATACAATTTACTTGGCCTATGTAACTGGGAAGGTATTCCCAATGCAGTTAAGGGCAGATCAAGGGAAACTGTCTTGTGTTGGAACCCCTTTTTTTCAGGCTAACGGGTCCGGCCAACAAAGAGGCCCGACCTATCTGTCACGCTCTATGAGGTTTAAGAACTTTATTTTGCTTACTCAAAAAAAAATAAAAAAATTAGGGTTGTGTTTGGTTTGAAAACGCCATTCAAATTTTTCTCCTTCAAATGAATAGGAAATGAAGAAAATGAAAAGAAATCATTCTTTTACTTTATTTTCTATCCTTTTCCAACTAATCAAATACAAAGGCTTCTTAGAGCTTAAAATCTAAGGCTCTGTATTATAAAGATATATCAAGAGAAAGCACATAAAGGTTTGGTACATATGGGATATGTATTATCATGTGTATCTCACCTATAAAGAAGCTGCAATTTTAATGGGAGAATTGATAAAGATTTACATTGATTTGGAAGATATGAATTTGATTTTAAAATCTTATCGAAACTGGATTAGATTGATTTAGTTTTTATTTTTATCTCTATATATTTTCTATTTAAATCCCCAATCAGATCTCTTTGTAATCACCTAGTATTTATCCATTGAGGTTGTCCCTTCTAATAATCCGTCGAGGTCTGGCCCATTGAGGCCTATATTGTTCTCTACAAGAAAGTGACGATTTGGCAATTGATAAACTTAATACAATTATCAGAGTTAACCTCATACAAATTTATAAATTAGCATAAATTTGAGAGAGAGTATAAAGATATATCAAGAGAAAGCACATAGATACTTGGTACATGTGAGATACACATTATTACGTATACCTCAACTATAAGGAAGCTACAGTTTTGATTGGAGAATTGATAAAGATTTGCATTGATTTGGAAGATATAGATTTGATTTTAAAATCTTATCAAAATTAGATGAGATTGATTTAATTTATGTTTTTATCTATATGTATTTTTTATTTAAATCCCCAATAATCTCTTTATAATCATCTAGAATTTATCAATAAATTGAGTTTCTCTTCACGGATGTCAAGGATATTTCCAAAAGTTTGTTGACAAATTAATATGCCATAAAATAATAAGTTTTCATTTATCCATTTTACCCTTTACCACCCGGAAAAAAGAAACTTTGGTGATGAAAAATAAGAAGAGAAATATGCTCTTCCCCTCACCCTTTTCAATTTTCTTTCCTTTGTATCTGAAAACAAAAAGAACCATTTGGATATTTTGCTGCTAAAGTTCACTCAAGTTGGGTCCAGTAATACCCATAGGGTGGGACAGACCTAAGCTCTAGTTAATAAATGATATATCTCCAAACAATGGAAGGCAACCTGATGAATAGTAGTTAAGACTGAAGAAGGGGTGGGGAAGGAACCCAGCTCAGCTATGATCCCATGTAAAGAAGGCAAGCATCAAGTATCTGAACAGTCAACAAACCATAATGAGATGGACTTTGTAGTTTAACTGTTCAAGTTTACCTTCAAAGACTATCTTCAAATTGCATGGGTCAGCACTACCACTATTTAAGCCCATAAGGTATGGGTATATCCCTTTCTTGGTAGGGTAAGCTGGTTGCCTCCATTTAATGGAGATTTGGACTCTATTGAGAAATGAAGTTCCATTTCTTTAGGCTTCCTTTGGATGCTAAGAGTATGCCAAAAAGTTAGTTGGAAGAGTAATATGACAAAAAATAATATGTTGGAAAATAAAATTTAATTTTCTTAGAAGGTATTTGGCTGTATGAAGAAAAAATATGATTGTGACAAAAAATCTCGATTTTGATGTTCGGTTAATAGGAATAAATGAGAAAAGGTTTTTATCTGCTCATTTTGTCTTTTATTGTATATTGAACCATTTGATGTGCATTGTTGTGCGGTTATCTAATAGCTTGAGCTTTTAGAGTAATTGGTGTTTAATATGGTATCAAAGTGGGAGGTCAAGTGATCAAATCCCGAGAGCCTATATTTCTATGTTTATTCTCCCACGGATGTGCTATTCCCATGCAGTTGTGTGTGTTTGCCTCATTGCCCTCTATTATCCTACGGATGTGTTGTTCCCATGCACGTGTAAGGAGAATTGAACCATTTGATGTACATTGTGCCGTCCTCTAACAACTTGAGCTTTTAGAGTAATCGGTCTTTAACAGTATAAGCACAGGACGAAGAAAGCTTTGGTGGTAAAAGGTGAGATGGAGTTCTCCTCACTTTTTCATTTTTCTTTTTCATAAATTTCTTTCCTTTTGGTAAAAAAAACGAAAAGAGTCATTTTTGGCAAAAGGAGTTTGACTAAAACATTTTTGATGACACCCATACTTTTTGGATATCCAAACACGCATATTATGCAAGAAAATCAGAGCTTAAAAAAAAAAAAACCAAAAAAATTTACATCTTATCCACTTCTAAAACATGAAAATCAACCCCACAAAACAAGAAATTAAGAAAGAAAACAAGAGGAATTAGGTCATGAAAACTGCAAATTCAAAGGGTGGGTTGTCCACAAACACATGAAAGCAGCACAGGAACTCCATACCCATTACCATTCTCCTCTAATCCTCTGTTGTTGGGTCGTTGCCTCTCACCATCTGAATCAAACCATGGACTTTACTGATGAGGCGGGGCGACCCGGCCATCGACAAACAAAGAATTCGGTTCTGAAACCGGTTCGGTCCGGGCAAACTCGCCGGTTTCATAAAAGATTGGGCTCTGCAGGTTCCTTCTGTGGTCGTTAGCAGCTCTCCTCTCTGCTTCAAGAAAGTGTCCAAGGGATTGGGCATTCATGGCATCAGTACTATCTTTTGAACATAGAGAAAACAACCAACTCTTGGACCTGTAATTCTTCTTGTTGCCTTTTACATCTTCTGCTCGTCTGCCCCTTAGTGATCTTGTTGAGAGCTCTAGAATACTGGAAACACCAATGAGGCTCCCAAGTGTAATGTTCTTGTCGTGGAAGAACGACCCGGTTGACTGAATGAATCAATCACCAGATACCAATCAGGGAGAATTAAGCACAAAGGACATGAAAAATAGCAAATCTTAAGAGAAAATATTGTTTAAGAAAGAAAGATAAACAAGATGAAGAAGAAATTAAGTATACACAAGACAGATTCATGTTGTTTGGCAAATAATGCCTATGTCCACGGATACATACAAGGTTTTACTATTCTCTAAAGCTTAGAAAAAGTGTTCAAAAGAGTAGCAATGAAAAGTATGCAAAATGCATGTAGTTAGGGTTAAACATAACAGTAAATTAAATTCAGGTCTGGGCTCCGCCCTCAAACCCCCCTCCCTCCTCTTTGGACAAGGGACTTTGCCCCTACAACCCCCGTGAGCTCTGATGGCTAGATCATCAGTACTTCCCGAATGCCTTAGTAGCATCAATCTCCACATAACAACAAATATTGTCACATTGTATGTAAAGAATTCCTATATAGAAAATCTTGAGTGAAAAGTGTAAAGGATCAGCCAATCCCGAGTTGTATCATGCTATATACAACTCAAGATCGGCTCAGTTCGAAACATAAGACATATATCGGTCAAATTCGTTCAGATCATCCAATCCAACTCAGCCGAGTCAAAGCAACTTGGTCTAGACAAGTAATTTTTCATTTTTTCTGTTCTTTTGACTCGTTGTTTGATCCTAACACGGATCACTAATCCAACTCGGGATCGGCCGGGAATGATCCCGATCCGATCCCCGAGTCAAAACACTATGATATAGGGCAATGTATCAAAGTGATATTGGTCTCATTTATCTGTAAGGATGTGGAAATGCTTTCATACATTTAGGTCATTAGAGAAGAAAGTGAAGCAAATTCTATATTATTTGCAATATAGCATCATGGCTGAAATTGAACTCAGTTTTTCCTATAAAAAAAAGTAACAAAAAGAATTGAACTCAAGTTTTAGTACAAGAAACACCATAGTACATAGCACCCCAAGATGGGGGGCATATAGGGTATCCTTTCTTTTAATAGGACCTTTTTTTTATCCCTGTCTGTAGGATCTTTTAATAACTTTGAGACTAAATAGAAAATATCACTTACCCAGTCAAAGCCCATCATACAACAACATCATGTGGTAAGGACTAAAGGGGTCTTTAATCAGTACCTCAAGGACAAAGGAAATGACAAAAAAAAAATTATACACATATATATATATGATTCTTCAATTTTCAGAAGTAGAGAAAATTCATGGTTGAAGGAAACAGATAGATAAATTAATAAATAGGGTATATTCCTATCAAGAATATAATAAGAATAACAGAAAAAGGAAATAAAATAGCTTTAATAGGATGGGATTATGTTTACCGACTTCTGTATCTAAATCTGATGAAGAATCTGTGGAAGAACTTGGGGAACCAGTAAGCAATGTGTTGAATGATATTGATCCAGAAAAATCAAGATTTCTCATTAGCCCATTAACTCTCATATTCAATGGCCGCAAACCCAGAGGCCATCCTTCTTCCTGTAATCCAAAACAAGCACATAAGACATTTCAGAAACCTTTCAGGAAAAAAAAAACAGTGAAAAGAATGATACTATAGAAAGGAGAGAAAAAAAAAAAAGGAAGAACAGATGAATCTACCTGTTCAGCCATAGCTTCTCTAGCTTGTACTACTACTTGGGATTGATTGATTTACAGTAAGAGGTCAAGTGAGGTCACCCCAGAGAAAGAAAGAACATAGCAACTGTGATGATTTCTGGAGTGTTCTCTGAAAAAGTACATAGAACAGTCACCTTGATTAGATAGAAGATGAATCAAAAATAAAATAAAATAAAATTTCTGAAGGAAGGAGGGAGGTGAAGAAGAGAGAGTGAAGGGGTGACCAATGAGGAAGGGGAGGTCTTATTCTTACCACTTATAATACCATTTCTCTCTCTCTCTCTCTCTCTCTCTCTCTCTCTCTCTCTCTCTCTGTTTGGTTTGGTTTTTTTGACAGTAGTCACAGTAAATCCCTTTGAGCAAAGAAAAACAGAATAATTTTTGTTCAGAAGAAAAATAAAGGGAAAGCTCAGGAAGGAGGCAGCACTATCATCTAAATGACCAAAATACTCCTAAATAAAATCATCAACTTTGCTTTAGATAATAGGGTTAATTTCACTTTAGATCTTCAAATTTATGACAATTGCAGACACACTCCTTATGCTTTCTAATATTCTACTTCCTGTTAATGTTAGTGATGTAGGGTGCATGGTTTCAAGGATCGGACCGGATCGATCTGTTCGTATCAGGCAGATCCTAAGCCACGATACAACTATTGTATCAACAGGCTTTGGATCAGACCAGTCCAATCGATACCGATCTGGATCAATCGATTCGATTCAAAGTTTTGTTTTTTTTTTTTTTTAATTTATAAAACCTACGATCCAAGAGGTATTGGCCTGGACCA
>JAUPMG010000001.1:22975789-22987327 GCA_031762675.1 Pachysandra terminalis
TGAAGAGTTTAATATGAGAAAATACCAGATAAGTCATGCAATTAAGGGTATAATATGTAGTATTTCATGACTTATCAATAGACAAAACAGGAAATATCAAATGCGATAGAGGTTGTGCTAGTTAAGGAATTTTTCCGATGTTTGTAGGTCAACAATCAATGGACTTTTTTAATCCTCCATCCTGATTATTTACCATGAACTTGTTTAGGTTAGATAATTGTGATCAAATTGAGTTGGAAGGTGGATATTCTCTTTGCACGTACAGAGTACATGGAAAGTTGTGCGACATTCATAGATATGTACTTGTGTGTCTGTATGTACGCAGGTACATATAGCCTTTACTCGTTATAGTTAGGAGATAAATTTGTTTATTGCCTTTAGATATTACAAATTTCATGATTGAATTTCCCTCCTTGTTTATATGATCATAGTGTTTAAACTTGGTATTGGATCGCTGATCCAACTCAAGATTGACATCGATTCAAACATTGCCCATTTTTTTTTTTTTTTTTTAAATCAAAAAATTTTATAGGGGTATCGGATGATCCATATCGTCCGATCTGACTCGTCCAAAACCGAGTCAGATCGGGTTCGGCTTGGGATCGTGACTCATCCCGAGACGATCCCGAGTTGTATTGGCCGATCCAATTCGGGATCAGCCGATACACACTATGCATATGATGGCGACAAGAAACTCGTGTATCTGAACGAGTGATGTAGCTCGTATGCTTGCACTAGGAATCTTGATTTTGTTCCTTTTTTAATGTAGAAAACAAAATATTTTCTCTTCTATAGATTTCGTGTATGAATATGTAATTCTTGGTGATGAACCAGCTTTATCTAAGCTATCCATCCCTGTGCAGATGATGTGAATGAGCTTTTGTTGTAGGACTTTGGAATCTTTGTATATTGATCTTATTTATTTTTTTTCCTTTGCAGCCATGCCCTTCGCTGATGTACTTGACTTTTGGAATTCATGTCACAATTGAAGAGCCTTTGTTCCATACTTTTTCTAACAAACATGAGACTGGGAGGTCCTACGAAGGTGATGTTCGTTATTGACTTAGGTTGAGAAATATTGCATGTATTTCTCTCTTTTTATCTTCAATTGGCATATTCATATTCTGTTAGACCAGATACATCCAGCAGCATTAATATTGAAAGCAATTGTTTTTATTTATTTACTTTTTTTTTATGGTAGCATTTTGATTATTGGATAACTGGTATGAACATGATGACATGGAGATCGGTCAGGATCCGATCTTTATATGGAAATATGATGATCGATCAAGGACGCTGCTCTATTCATGCATGGAAACGGTTTCCAGTTATGTTGGGTTGCAAATTCCAATCCAGCAGAGATGAGGTGTGGAGGACTGATTAAACTGGCTTTGCTACAGGTTTCAGGCCTTGCTGGGAACTCAATAATTAAGCTCCATCACCTGCTGATATTGCAACTCATAAATTTGAGTTGCATTTCATAAATTTGAACTTAATTCTTGTTGAGGGTTTCTAGTTCTAAGATTTGTAGTTTTAGTTTTGCATTTACTCCCTCTCTCTCAAAGGTAGTTGATACTTAAAGTGAAAGTCTATCAGAGTGAATAAGTAGGGGTGCAACTAGGTTTGATTTGGGTCGGGTTGGTGTCAACCCAACCCCAAACCGACCACTTTCAAGGTCACCCCAAATCCAACCCAACCTGAGAGTTATGAAACACGAACACCAAACTGATTTTATTTTGTATATCTAAACCCAACCCAATCTGCAATTTTGGGTTGGTATGGGTCGAATTGATAAGCACAATTACGGCTTGAGTCATATGTTTGGAGTTAAACCAACCTGAACAATGAGCAAATACTTAAAAATACAAATATAACTTACCTAAACAAAGGACTCATTTGTAAATAGTAAAAGTTTAGAGAGAATTTTATAAATTCTTAAATTCTAAAATTTACATACTTCTAATATATATTATCTATTATTGGTGATAGCGGGTTTCTAAAAGACCAATTATATTAGAATAAATTTTGTAGCTAATACAAATGAACCAATACAACCAGTCTTTCAAAGAAATAGGTAGGGAGAGCCTGTGTCAAAACAGCCTAAACCGTCGTTCAGTCGTTTTGCCAAGAGCATTCTTCTCAAACGTCACCTGTGAATAAGACAAAGAGAAGAGACAAGGGGGAAATAGAATATTGCAATAACTGAAAGGTCAGTTCAAATGCATATCTTAGAGCAAAAAAACCTCAAGAATTTGAATGATTGACTATCCTCTTTCTCTCTCAAAGCCTTAACTCACTGTTGTCTTCTACCTCTTAAATTCTCAGATTTTGAACTTTCAATCCTGGTTTTAATGTATGATACGTTTTGCTATTTATATGGAATTTAGCATCTCAGAATAGGACAAATGTCACTCAGTCAAGTGTTTAGAGAGGAGCTTATAGATATCTCCATGCATTAAACATATCTCAAATGCCACGTGTTTCTCAACACGCTTAAGTTATTTCCAAAAAGAGAGGGATGAGTCTTTCAATTCTTCCAAACTTGCTCTGTGATAGGTTGCTTCAGACCTTGAGGAACACGTATTGAATGACACGTGTTGCATGCAAAAAGATCTAAGAACAACGTTCCATTCTTGTTGTCATTCCAGATAAAACAAAACCCCATCTACATAAGTCATACAACAAATATTATAAGTAGCTGAAGTTTTATCACGTGTTGTCCATTATGAAAAATCCGTCTCAATCAACTTTAAGAAGTCATTTCAATGTCATAAATACATTTCTGAATTCGTATATTTTGAATGAACTTCCTTTGGCGGCTATCTTCCTTTGAAGGAAATAAAAAATAATTGTATACTTACAAGGTGATCAATGTATTATCGAATTACCCATATAGAGAACTCAAAATTGAGTTTCTCCTCAGGAACTTGTTTTCATGATCAATAGTCCCTGTAAAGAAGAGTTTATCGTGAAATCCTTTAAGGTTCATAGCTACGGTAACCTAGTCAAGTGCCTTCTACTTGAATGAAATCAGAAGCAAATATGTTTCCATGTGAGTTCTTTTGAAGTGAAGTGGGATGACGTTTCTTAAAGTCCGTAGGAAGCCTATCTTTAAGAAATACTTCTGGAGATAGCGTGAGCTCTTTCCACTGAGGATTTGCTTTTAGAAGTAAAATATGTTCAATGTATAGCTTGAAGTCAGTTCATAAGAATGAATAAGGGCGACTTCGAGTCTTGCTTTGTAGTTCGGATGCATGAAAGTGTGCATTCGATGGGATAAACCCAAATCTTTGTTCTTTGAGGAGGACAAAATCCTTAGTCTTTTTTAGGGTGGCAGGCCCTTTGACGAATTGATCATCTCATGGTAGTTAGCCTTGAATTCGCCTTAGGAGGAAGAAATATACCTCCTTCGAATTTACTTTTGACAAGAGGGAATATACTTCCTTCGAGTTCACCATCTGGAGGTGGTTCGCCTTCGAGTTCACCATCTTGAGGTGGTTAGCCTTCGAGTTCACCATCTGGAGGTAGTTGTCCTTCGAGTTTACCATCTTAAGGTGGTTAGCTTTCGAGTTCACCATTTGGAAGTAGTTAGCCTTCGAATTCGCCTTAGCAGGAGAAAATATACCTGCTTCGTGATTCTTTCAAGACAAAATATAATAAATTGTCCTTCGAAATCTATGGTTATAATCCAAGAATGACTTTTGAGTTAGAAGGCATAAAAAGTTCTTTCGAAGATTTCTCTTCTAGTGAAGTACCTTTGAAATGTAAAGGTAAAACAATAAAATCACTCAAAATTTGTTCTAGAGAACGAGTGGATGTGACTTTGAGGTTTTATTTGAAATTTCATATGTTTGAGAAGTTCATTAAGGGTAGTATGTCCATGTATCTTTCATTCGAGAGGAATAAGGTCCTTTAGAAGGAATGGAGAAATCCGTATTCCTTCGGTCGTTCAGAAGGCAGTATACCGTAGGATCACAAGTTCTTATCCTTTTGAATATTTCAAAAAAGGAAGTTAGCTTGAAGTTAGTTTGTGTTTGTCAAGTTTGGGACATGTGGCGTTCTCTCACAAGTTGGAATTCAAAAAGGTTGCTTTCAAGAAGCTTTTCCTTTTTGGTGGTAAAAACGTTCAAATATCTATAAGTAGTTTCAAATATCACATTTTTACCAAACGGTCTAATCAACGTGCAGCAACTATTGACAATTGGCACGTGAGAGACAGTTGTTTTGCAGTTACAACTTTTATTGAATGATTCAGTGTATGCGGTTATACCCAGAAAATGTGTACATGCGCTTTTAAGATAGCACCACGTGTCTAGTGGGATTAATTAGCCCGCCTGATCACCATTATTAATAGAGTTAATTCGGTTGGGGTTTTGATTTTGGGTCGGATTATTCGATGCCCGAATCTAAAACCGAACCGAATTAATTTAGGATAGCTTTTTTTCAGCCCAAAACCCAAGTTGCACCCTATGAATAAGGTATTGAAGGTTAGCCCAAATAGAGATGGAAATGGACCGAGTTTGATATGCTATTTTCTGATTTCCGGCATTGGATTTTGGCTTTGACCCACATTTTGTACCGAGTGTTGAAGGTTAGCCCAATAAGTTCAGTCACCCAGTTATGTTTTGCCACGTATCAATCTAAAACCCTAAAAGACATATTAACTCTACACTGGCTTTCAATTTAACCGGAATACATGGAGACTACTCTACGTGCCAGAAAGTAACTAGGTATTATCCCATCCAATTATTTTTTGTCTTGTATCAATCTAACATATTAACTCTAAAATAACTTCCATCTTAATCGGAATAATCGTGACCACTAGTCTAATTGATAGAAAATAACTGGGTGGGATATTACTCGATTTGGGCATAATTTTATTTATTTATTTTTTTCAATTTGGAGTGACCAGCCTTGTTGCCACCACTAAGTGATGAGATTAGATCAATCCAACATACGTAGATCAATTTAATAAACTCATCAAGAGTTTACAGATTTTAAGATTCGATAAATCAAGAGAACAAGTAAAGCAAATAAATAAAAAGATAGAAAATAAAGAGAAGAAGAAAAACACACAAATTTAACGTAGTTTGGTGATCATGTTTGCATCAAAGGAGCGCACGAGAGATCCACTATATTCTTGATGTTGGATTTTAGAGATGGGTTGACCCAGCCCGTTTGGGCCGACCCGGGGTCCCAACTTAATGTGACGTTCATATCTGATTAGAAGTTTGGATGTGGATAACTCTCTCCTAATGAGATTAGGAGATAGAGTCATAGGTGGAGTTGAGTCTTCTATATATATATATATATATAAGACTTCTCCATACCTACAGATCACTATTCGCATTTTTGGGATTCCATCCATAGAGAACTCTTTCCTTTCATCTCTTCTTCCTACAAATATCTGAATTGGGTATTGGGGTTTCATACAAAGCCCTAGGTTGATTGAGTGTGGATTCATTATATGTAGTTCTAGTAATCACATATTCTGATGTGAGACGTTATCCGGTTCAATAGAGATTTTCTGCTGCAGATTTGGGTTCGTATGTATTAAGGTACGGGATCCGGATTGTTTACAACCTGTACTTGAAGTTTTACAATCTGAGAAAAACCTTATGAAAAACCTAATTTCAGAAGTGAAGTTATATTTATAATAGGACTTCACGGTCTGGATATAGAAAAAGGACCCGAATTTGACCCGCCATAGGGACGCTGCCCCTCGCCTTACTTGCAGGGAGTGCTATCCCCGTGAGCTAACCGTACAACTCGACCCACATTCGCACCGCACACATAATGACGCAAGAACAAAGAATATCCAATTCTCCACAAACCCAACACTAAGCCAAAAGAACTTTTCTCAGCCTCTCCAATCGAATAGCCAAGAAGCGCGTCAGTTAAACGCGCTACATTTCTCTCTCTCCCTCTCTCTCTCTCTCTCTTTTCATCCATACTTCAATGTGGAAGGATATGATCTCTCTCTCTCTCTTCATCCATATTCAACATGGAACGATATGATAGATATATATACCTTTTTTTTTTTTTAAATTATTAATCTCTTTTTTAAATTTAAACCACCAAAAACAGCCATTTTTTGTACATTTCATAACCTTGGCCTCATAAGGATTTTATCCAAACAGAAATGAATAAAAAAATTCAAAAAAAGAAAAAAATATTTGAAAAGCCTATCTATGCTTCTAAACTTCTAGTCTTTCATGGGAAGTAAAAAGACCGTTGGCTCCCACTTCCCACATTCATATATTTAATTAATGTTTTTTATTTTCTTTTTTCCCAAATTGGGATAGAATCTGTCTCATAGAGTATGTTTGCTTCTGTTGCATACTGAGAACTTATAGTAATTTTTTTTTCTTGCACAAAATATATATCCTGTAGAAAGAGAATCCAAAGAAGAAAATCTGAAGAGAAGTTATCGATTGAATCGGAAAATGAAAAATAACATTAAATCTCAAGCTCTTGGCTTTCATTCAATATCTGATACACAAATATCTTCTGTAAGAACTAAACAGCAAACAACCTTGATTACAAAAGAACCTTGGCATTGCTGCAACAAAGAAAAGAATCATATCTCCACCTTTTTCGATGGTTTGTACTTCAGTTTTGATCTTTCCCAAGCTTTACAAAATCAGATCTGGGTGTTCTTGTTCTTGGGCGGCCAATACAGACAATGAAGATCTTAACCAGAGAAAAGAGAAATACAAATTGAAAATAAGAGAAGATCTAATGCTGCCAAATTAAATAACACCACCGCCTCCATATATGGATAAGGAAATTCAGTTCCCTTAAACTAAAATACATAGTTTTATAATATCATTTGGTGTCGTTGCTTCCTCGAGCTTTCTTGATCTTACGGCCAACATCAGTGAGGATTGGAGGAAACATGGATTCGATCCCTTTCGGCAGATCAAGTTTGAGTTTTAGGTGGGTATTTGATGGTGATTTTCTTTTATATGGTTTGGGTTTCCTTGGTGCAGGTGGACATTTCTTCACTACTGGAATTTTGTGATCCTCCGACGTCGGAGTCCGAAACCCATCATCGTCGTCGTCGACTTTGAATTCTCCGAGAGATCCTTTTCCTTGCTCCTTCAGATGAACTGCATTAATCTCACTTTTTTCTTCTTTTCTCCCTTCTTCTTCCTGTTCTTCTTGTTGTTCATTTCGATGAAGCTCAAGTACACTTTCCGAAGTTGAAATTTCACACCCATTTGAGAATTCCATCGTGGGTCTCAACAGAAACTCGAATTGGATCAGCTTAGGATCATTCTCATCAACAAGAAACAGCTCTGAATTCAACGTATCCATGAAGGGAAATTCGTTGATGAACTCAGATACATACACGATGAGAAAGAAAGAACAGACAAAACAAACTTGAAGAAGAAAGAGCAAAGAAGCTCAAAGTGTGAGAAAGAAGTGACGGTGAAGAAGCGTATAAGAGAATAAATAAGATGGCTATCACAGGCATTTTACATGGAATATAATCATCAAATCACCATCTTTTCTATTTCTTTAGTGATTTCTCTCTCTCTGTTTCTTTGCCTTTTTATCTTTTTCGACGTTTCTGATGAGAGAGAGTAGAGAGAGCGAGAGTATATGTGTCGTTGAGAGATCTAAGGAGTGAAGAGAATAGAAGCGGTTTTCAACTGGGAAACAAAGAGAGAGATGTGAGTTTATGTGCATCGGATCCTTTGCCAAGAGCTCTGAAAGCCTCCATTCTCACTTCTCTATCTAACTGTAAAATCTGGTTATAGAGAATGAGATAGAGAGAGAGAGCTTTTCTTTTCTGGTTTTTACGAACTTTGATGCGTCAAGTCATGTGGTTTTTGCAAAAGGATTAACGAATCCGATATTATTAACTTGTCCCCGTCTTTTTCACGATATTTTGGATTAATTTCTCGGATCTTTGGTTTGGTTTGCAAGTAAGAATATATTCTTAAGCTCACTTGCTTCCCTTTTCAGCCAAAATTTACTCTCCTTGTCGTTCACAATTATAAATTTAGTAAAGGATAAATTATACTTTGATCCTTGAGGTTTTTAATAATTGCAGTCAAATCTCTTGAAGTTTTTAATGACACTGAGTCATTCATTGATATACCTTTAATAAAGTTTATCGTCATGTTTATAAGGGTTCGTGAAAATGAAAGTGAAAAATCGTTTTCGATGATAGGTTAGATTTCACAGGCATAACTCTCTTTATCGGAGAGACTAAAAGGAATATTTTAAACATAATAAGGTTTATTCATTTTATTTAAAAATCATTCAATTCTATATTGGGGGTATATCATCAATGACTCAATGTTGTTAGTTGATGGGTTCCATTAGGTTTTTGACTAAAGGTGTTATTGTAGTTTTAAAAACCTCATATATCTAGTTGCAATTGTCATAAACCTCAATGGAACAAAGTGTAATTTTTCCTAAAATTAATAAATAAGAATTGAAGATGAGAAATCATCGTATGTACAAGTCCCACAATGGACTTTTAATCCCGACCGTTCATAGGAAGATCTATGATAGAAGGTTGTATTGGTTGGATCTAGAGGTAGTAAAATTTGATCTGATCTGATCTGATCTATCAACCTGGGCGGTATTTCAATAGATTCAAATTGAAAAAAATAGAATTTTCTTAATCGAATCAACTTGAACCATTGTTTAAAAACTTGGATAGGGCTGGTAACTCGGAAGACAACCTATCCAAGTAATTCAGTAACTCAGCCCAAGTTACCAATTGGTCAATACAAAAATAAATTAATATTTTAAAAATATGATAAAAATATAAAAAAATAATAACAAAAAGAAACTTGAAGTTGAATTGTGGTTGAAGAGAGAATGTTGAAATAAAATCCGGAGAGAGCTTTTCTAGTGAGATTTTTTTTTCTTTTGTTTTTAATAGTCTCTCCCTCTCTGATTACTGATTACTGTTGTTGAAGAGAAAAAAACGTTGAAATAAAATTCAAAGAGCTTTCTAGTGAGAGTTTTTTTTTTTCTTTTTTTATAATCTCTTTTTCCCTCTCTCTGATTGTTGATTTAAATGGTTTGTGTGGGAAAGCTATAGTTAATTTTGATCTCTCTTTGATTGTTGATTTCAATGGTTTGAGTAAGAAAGCTGTAGTTAATTATGATCTTTAAATAGCGTTGGAAGACTCACATTGGAAGACACAAGTGGTTTACTGAATGGATAGTTATTGGGAGATATGAAGAGTCAAATTAATTAGAGTTTAAAATGTGAAATTAGAGAGGGTAATTTAATCTAACCTAGTTAATCGGGTGAGTCAACAGAAAAATTGGTCGAGTTTTACGAGTTACTTAGCCGAGTTTTCTGGTGACCAGTCAGTTAACTGCCTCATGGTTTTTAGGACGAGTTAACCAGCCAAACCACCTATCCGAGTAACTCGGCCAAGTTTTCTGAGTTATTTGCGAGTTTTAAAACACTGACTTGAACCATTTGATTGACAGATTCGCATTATAAACCTGTCAATCTATTCGAACTCAAGCAACCTATTGAACTTGTAGATTATTGCTGGCCACTTTGTCTCGTACAAAGTGAAAATCAATTTCTACATGCTTTATACAAGCATAAAAGATAAGATTCGCTGTTAAGTAGATCGCACCAACATTATCGCACCAAAATATTGGTGATTGATGTTGATAAACTCCTAGTTCTCTCTAAACAAGCTTTGTATCGATGTGGCTTCAGCAACTGTGTTTTGGAAGACCCTTGTATTCCATCTCACTACTTGATCTTGCAACAGTGGATTGTTTTTGACAACTTCAAAAGATTAGATTGCTGATATAAACAATAAACAACAACCACCGGCAGATTTTTTAAATAGACGGATTTAGATTGACCATATATCGACCTGACGGATTACGACTCATCGCCAGCTCTAGATTGCACTATAGATTCTGACCAAAAAAAAAAAAAAAATAGATTGCACTATAGATATCTGTCGTATGAGTCTCATATGTAAGACCTTTGTAGAGTGCATATTACGCACAATAGGGTGGAGGATTAATAACTTGGGATTCCAACCCTTCATGTGGGGAAAGTTAAGAGTACAGATTACGGAAAGTTATAAAGTGAGGGACAGGTTTGGAGTGCTTGGTTTTCATCATCAAGGATGATAAAGGGAAGAACAACACTATACAGGCAAGGGTCTTACTTTAATTATCTAATAATCTTTATTAAATTAACTATATATATATATATATATATATATATATATATATGATTATGTGGGGTATTTGCACAAACACACACTCTTATGGAGCATCATTGCATCACAGGCTTAAGACTAATGATTTTGTCGCCATCTCCAACCATGATGTTTCATCTCTAACAATCATCTCTCTCCAATTTTCAACTTCCCCTCCAAAATCTATCCTGAGTCGGGTGTCAACGGGCATCAAACCCAGTTACTCGTGTAAAAAACCGACTTGGTTACCCATATACGCTAGCTCTAGTGTTTCTTCTCTTTAAGCTTCTTTTGTCTGACTTTAAATGTTTTAAATTTGGTGTTTTTCTTTAAGATGTTGGTAGTATTAGGATCCTGTATTTGACAGGTTAAGCATGGTCAGGAGAGGACCCGGGTTCAATGCAGATAATCGGGTCTGGATTTATACTGATTTACTGATGCTTGGTCCCCTGGCCTCCTCTTTTGACTTTCAGGACATGTACGTCTCCACTATCTTTTGTTTTTTTTTTCTCTCACCATTTGAGAAAACCCTAGTTTTATTTGTAAGGGAATGGGAGGTGTTTGGTTACAATTTTATTTTTATATTTTTGGATAAAAGAAACAACTATATTAATCAACAGGAGAGAATCCAACGAGATGTGGTTTTACCAATGAAATCATCTGCCAGAGAACAGCAAATGACCTCAGGGGGTGAACCACACCAGAAGCAGGAGAAGAAAATTAGAGCAAAGTTAGCTAGAGAGTCAGATACAGAGTTGGCTTCCCTATAAATACAATTAAAACTAATAGAGTCGAAAAGATAACTAAGTGAAGCTATATCAGAAAGGATCGGTAGAAGATTCTACGGAGCATCTTCAGGAGATTTTGAGATAATTGTAATAAGTGCTGAGCAATCGCAATCAACAACGAGCTTTTTGTAGCCTAGATTAAGCGCCATTTGAAGACCTTTAATAGCATAGGCTTCAGCAGATAAGGAATCAGTAATGTCAATGTAGGAAGCAATTGCACATAGGAACCGTTCATCACTATCATGGCAAACAACACCTAAAGCAGCAACACCAAGAGAGCCTCTAGCAGCACCATATGTATTCAGTTTAATGAATACACGAGTAGGGCAAATCCAGCGAACAAAATACACTCTTTCTTCCCAAGTGAGTTCTGCAACCTTGAATTGAACTTCAGCAGCAATCTAGTATCCTCCTGTAGAGAGTTAAACAGAGTAGAAGCAAATTCAGTATTAGGCGGAACACTTTCAAAGATGGTTTTGTTACGAGATAACCAGATTGCCCAAATAAAATTTGCAGTTGCAGTAGCTAAATTAAAGAGGTGA
>JAUPMG010000001.1:22987427-22997791 GCA_031762675.1 Pachysandra terminalis
ATAATATCTAACAGCTGTACTAGTTGTTACAAGGATTGTGAAGATTACAGAATATCTGTAATCTTCTGTAATCTATAAAAGATTATAGGATATCTCTACATATCTTGGGAAGAGTATGCACTGGTACATGATACGTTAACAACCGTAAGTGTTCCACCTAATACTGATTTTGCTTCTACTCTGTTTAACTCTCCACGGGAGGATACTGGATTGCTGCTGAAGTTCAATTCAAATTTGCAGATATCATTTGGGAAGAAAGAGTGTATTTTTGTTTGTTGGATTTGCCCTCCTCTTGGATTCATCAAACTGAATACAGATGGTGCTGCTAGAGGCTCTACTGGTGCTACTGCTTTAGGTGTTGTTTGCCGTGATAGTGATGGACGGTTCCTATGTGCAATTGCTTCCTACATTGGCGTTACTGATTCCTTATCTGCTGAAGCCTATGCTATTAAAGAAGGTCTTCAAATGGCGCCTAATCTAGGCTACAAAAAGCTCATTGTTGATTGTGACTGCTCGGCTCGTATTACGGTTCTTTCAAAATCTTCTGAAGATGCTCTGTGGAATCTTCTTCCGATCCTTTCTGATATAGCCTCACTAAGCTATGGTTTCGACTCTATTAGTTTTAATTGTATTTATAGGAAAGCAAACTCTGTATTTAGAGGGAAGCAAACTCTGTAGCTGATTCACTTGCTGCTCTTAATTTGTTCTCCTGTTTCTGGTGTGGTTCACCCCCTAAGGTCATTTGCGTTCTCTTGCAGATGATTTCATTGGTAAAACCACATCTTGTTGGATTCTCTCCTGTTGATTAATATAGTTGTTTCTTTTATAAAATTTAAAAAAAAAAAAAAAAAAATCTAAGCGCTGGGGTGAGTCCACCTTTCTTTCTTTCTTTTTTTCGGTTACATGAATAAAAGAAAAACTTCTAACAATAAGTTAGAACTTTCAATTTAAGAAAAAGATTCTAAACTTGTTTTTTCTTCCTTTTTTAAGCAATCAATGTGTGCCTATTCCCATGGTTAGGAAGTCATTTTCTTGAAAACATAAGATGATAACTACCTTTTGATATATATATATATATATATATATATACACTAGCAGAAAACCCGTGCGATGCACGGGATGTTAAAAAAAAGGATAGGATCGAAATTCATATTATATATATAATTTTTAAAGAAACAATAAAGACATATTTTGATGTAAATTAAAATATGATATTAGTATATTAAATTTATTAAAATTTTATATAAAAATAATAAAAATTTCCAAAAAAAGATAAGTATGTAAAAATAAAAATAAAAACAACTAAAGTTATGTATAAATAATAATAACAATTTGCCTTAGTAATAGTTAGGAGTATCAATGGGTACCCAATACGATACTTTACAAACCCGATAGAATCGAACCCGTTTAGAAAGATTCAGTTTTGAGTTTATAGACCCGAGTCATACTTGGGTCCAGTTATGGTTCTATAGAAAGTGAACCATTTAAAAATCGGGTCTATGCGGGTATACCCGACGGGAACCCGATAGAACCTACTCCGATTTATAAGCATTTATAAATAAAATATTAGTTAAATTTTTATAATCAATTATAATATTAATTAATTAATTAAATCAAAACTAAACAAAAGTTAATCTACAAATTTTTAATTTTTAAATGTCCATTTGTATTAGACATTCATTTTATGTAATGGATGGTGTGTAATATGTGTTAATTAGTGTAAATATAATATTAATATAGATCAAATAAAATTTTTAAATATATATTAGTATAATAAGTATTGGGTACTTGATGGGTACCCGTTAAGATCCAAGTATTTATGGGTTTGGTTTTAAGACTAAGGCTGACACCCCCGACCCGAAATCGGCCCATATAATAGGGTTCGATTTTGGGACTTGTTGGACCCATCCCGAACACTACCCAGCCTGTTGACACCCCTAGCAATAGTGTCTAAAACAACCACAATGAATAAATACTTAAAAAAATAAATTATTTTAAATGAAAATAGATATGGTTTTTTAATTGTTTTAAAAATAAAATCAAATCATAAACAAAGTACTCAATAGAATATATATATATATGTTTAGAAATAAATCAAAATATGATATTAGTGTACTTATTTTTATCAAGAATTTAATAAAAACATATCGTTAAAAAATTCTACAAAAGAAAAAAAGTAAGTAAAAAAATAGAAGTAACAACCTGAAATCATGTAAAAACCAGTAATAACAAGTAATAGTTTTCAAAACAACTATAATGGATAAAAATTAGGAAAGAAATATAAATTTGTTTATATAAAGATGGAAGTGGTTTTAATATATTTTTAAATAAAATCAAACTATACAGCACCCAAGAAGATTATGTATATATGTTGGAACTTGGAAGAAAGGATGATCTCTTATAGTCCATTTAGAAATGAATTATTTTAAATAAAAAAAACTATCAAATATAGATCAACTCTTAAAATAAAAGAATAAAAAAAGATCAAAAAGATCATCAATCTATCATCCCCTAGACAAATATCAAAATTGTTATCTTCTCCATCTCTAATCAACACACATGGAATCCACAACAAAAGCAATATATAATGCAAATTTTTTTGGTTGGTTTTCATGAGCAAAGAATCACATGGTGATGCTATGAACCAAACAACTAATGTAACTAAAACGCCTAGTGGGTAGGAGGATCGATAATGTCCTTAAACCTGCAAGCATGCTGAAATGCTCAGATTAATGAAATACGTAGAGAATCTTTGAACCAAACTATGAAAAGAAA
The DNA here is from genome assembly GCA_031762675.1 of Pachysandra terminalis. Classification (NCBI taxonomy): domain Eukaryota; kingdom Viridiplantae; phylum Streptophyta; class Magnoliopsida; order Buxales; family Buxaceae; genus Pachysandra; species Pachysandra terminalis. The sequence goes on from JAUPMG010000001.1 coordinate 22,990,203, forward strand.
GGCCAAATGGGTATTATGTAGTATAAAAATGCAGAAGCATCAATAAAAAGGTTAACTCAAACATGTAGATATTCGTGATTCTATTACAGCATATGTATGTACAGTAGGGGAATCATACAACAAAGTTAAATCAAACTTCACTACCATGCGCTGTAAATAAATAGGTTATTATAGAAAGGACATGAACTTATGCTATAAGTATTGTTGTAGTAAGAAGATCACATGATCATTGAGACTATTACAATTTCCCCATAAGTTGTAGTGAATTCAAGAAGTCAATATTTCATCAATCAGCGCCAAATGTGATAGTTTATTCCTGATGATAACATGTGTTGTTTTTTTATTATAATTAGACACCTGTTACTATGTTTATTTCTTTTCTTTTGTCACTTTTTGTATTGCTTAGTCATTTTCACACGTGTATATAACTAGAGACAATCATGCACGTGATTCAGATTCAGTCGGTTGTAATTCCATGGCGGTAACAGAAATAAATATTTCTTAAAATTAAATCTTCTACTTAATCATCTTTGTTTGTCTGAAACTTGGAGACTTGGTTGAAAAGTTTCTACTGTGAGTTTTGTTTTCTGCTGAATTTATTTGTTTTGACTAGAGGTGGCAATCGGACGGGTTCGGGTCGGGTTGACATAGGGTATCAAGGGGTTAACCCTAAACCCGAACCCGTCTGTTTTTTGAACGGGTTGAGAAACCTCAACCCGCACCCAACCTGCTCTGACCTGTCTGACCCGCCAATTTTTTTTTAAAAAAAAATCTAGAATTTTTAAAACAGCAAAACAGCATTGTTTTAATATACATTTCAGTCATTTTTCTCTACTAAAATCTTATATATTTTACTTATTGAACTAATAATTTTAGTTTAAGTCGGTAGCACAAGTCGTTGAAATGAAAAAAAAATTAGGGCTTGAATGAGCCCTAATCTTTGTATGCATTATATAGTAAAGGTCATTTCTATATACCATAGTTATGATATATAAGACATTAAGACTACTAATAATCTACTGTCTATATCTCTAACCCGACGGGTCACACGGGTCAACCCGCACCGACCCATTTTTACGGGTTCTCAATCTTCGACCCGCACCCGACCCGCAGGTTGAAAATGTAAACCCAAACCCGCTAAAATGCGGGCGGGTTTAGGTGGGTTGGCGGGTCGGGTCAAAAATTGCCCGCTCTAGTTTTGACATCTTTTTTTTTTTATCAAAACTAATAAATACACATTTGTCTTCTTAGGGTAATATAGATTACAATTTAGAAAACTTTACTGCAAGTTAATTTTTTTCTTCTCTTTTTAATTTATGTCACAATATTCTTTCTTAAGTTTCATTTTGTTAAATTTCTTATTTGATTCATTATCATGGAATTATTCTTTGTATTGTTACTACATTTGAACTTTCACTGTCTGATATGTTAAGTCAAATTGCAGGTACGGTGAATCCATTCAATCTAATCTTATTTCGTCTTTTTGACTTCTTCATTTTATATGACTTCTATAAAAGTTATCCCAAATTGAGTTCAGAAAATTATTTTACATATTGTTATTACATTTTAGATTTTATTTCTTCATATGTGGACAAGCTAATCTTGCTTCAACAAGATTGAACCTCGATCAAAATGATATTAATGGCGTCGTTGAATTCCTCCAGGTGTTAAAAATTTTCCCCTATTCACCTTCTCTTTTTCAAGCTATTGCTAATCACATACTTCCTTCCATTTTATATAACTTCTATAAAATTGTTTGTAACTAATTTGTGAATTTATAATTTATTGGTTATATATATATATATGATAGCTTGTACGTGCATGGCACGTGCCCCTCCACCCTAGTGTATATATATATATATATATATTTGTTTACCCAAAAAAAGTTATGGGCCTAATTTAGGGTGTGGCAACAGGCTGGGCTTGGTGGGATTCAGATCGGACTGAAGTCTTAAGTATAAGTATGTTTATGTTGGTTCGAGTCCGGCCTGACCTGAGCTTCAGGCTTAACATTGTTTGTTCAAGCCCGCCGCCCATGATATTATATGCCAAATCCGAGCCCGGATCAGCCCGACCCTAACTTGGCCTATCTATTATAGACTACTACAGTTAAAATTATGTTACTTAAAAGAGATAATTATGTAAAGATAAATTATCAACTTATTTAAAATTTAATAAATTTAAAATATATTATATGATTAGTTATTGTGTAATTATATAATATCTTCTTATAAAAAATATATAAATGTACTAGGTAGTTGGTAGGAAATGCTCGGGTAAGGTCAGGCCGGGCCAATTTAACATCAACTCGAACGCGACATTAAAAATTGATCGAGCCTGACCGATCCTACCAGCTAAATATCCATGTCCAAACCCACCCAATGGAGTCGGGCTACCCGCGGATCACTTGGCCCATTGCCACCCTTTGCAATTGTAATTTGAATTAGACATCGCCTATAGCTGTTGTTATTAATATTGGTCCAATGTGCTCTTTAATGGACTCGAAAGACAATGAGGCCTTAAGATCTAGCACATATGGTTTTGACCGACTTGGCACTTTTAACCAAGGTTTCAAGGATTTGACCGATCCGGTTCGTACAACCAGTCTGCATTGGGATCAGATAAAATTGATCCGATCCGAACTCCCAAGCCACGATACAACTATTGTATCACGAGGCTTTGGATCAGACTAGTCCAACCGATACCAGTATGGATTGGCTAGTACAACCGGTTCAATGATCGGTACAATCGGTCCAATTAATCTCATTTTTTTTAATTAATAAATTGAATGGTCCAGAGGACCAGTCCGGTACCGATCGATAAGGTTTTAAGTCTTGGGATCATGGATCGGATCAGCGATAACGGCTGATCCGGATTCTGTACATAGTTGGATCGCCCATTTAAAAAAAAAAATTGATTTGGTCGGACCGGTTGTCAGACCGACAGTACCGGACGGGATTGGTCGGTACCAGACAGGTTCAGGTCGATACCTGTTGGACCGTTCTATTTATAAATAAATAAATAAACTTTGGATCGGTTGGACCGGTTGTATTGGGCGGTCCATACCAGTATTAGTTGGACCGGTCTGATCCAAAGCCACTTGATACAATAGCTGTATTCTGGCTTGGGATCCGACTAGTCCTCACCAATCCTGATACAGATCGGTTCGATCCTTGAAACCATGCCAATCAATCCAGACCGATACCATCGATCCGACGATTGGTCCAACTGATCTCAAAAAATTTATTAAAAAATGAAAAATAAGTTTGAAAATCTATTTTTGTACTGGATCCAGATCGGCTGAGACCGTTTCGATCCCCGATCCCAAGCCTATAAACCTTGCTTTTAACCCGCATGGGATAGCTAAACGGGAGCATTGCACCTCAAGAAGTATGAGGTCTCTGGTTCGAGTATCGGGACTTTGACTTAAAAGGACTATTAAAAATAACCAGATACGTGGCTATTTATTGTGCTTAAAGGACCATTAAATGATTCGTTAGACTTTGGACCCTAGACACCCCCAAAACTAAAAATGGTGGAAGTGACAGACCACAAATAAAACCATTTTTTTTTTCTCACTTTTGGTAATGCAGAACGTGCATCCAGGTCCAGGATTCCTACGGATTCGAGAAGTCCAGGAAAAAAGGAGGTCTAAAGAATCGGTAACAGCTGTATCCACCGGAGCCCCAGATCATTCTGACTCGTCGCTGGGACCTTAGATCCTGATTATAAAGAGCGGACGGTTGAGATTCTGAATAGGGAATGAAATTCATTTAAGGCGCATTTCATTTCGGGTTGGACTTTGGAGTTTCATTTGGGCGTGATTTCATTTTCGATTTTGAACGCAACGGCGGGTAGCTGAAGAAGATCGGAGCCTCGTTTCCGAGATTCTCCTCCAACAACAGCATCGCCAAATCTAGGGTTTCGTAGGTGAATTCTTTCTTTCTATTGATCCTTTTTTTTTTCTATGGTTTATTTGTTTAAGATCTATCAGTTTGTGAATGCTCATATCGATCGGATGATCCTTTATTTTTGTTTGAGATCCAATGTTCTCTTCCTAGAAATTTAAATCGGTTGTAGAATCTACTATTAGCGATCTGGATTTAGGTTTATTTGAGATACAATGTTAGGCATTTAGAGTTTTGAAAAATCTTCATTTGATCCAGATTTGTTTTGATCCGTTATTCATTTGATGTGAACTTGCTGTTATTTGATTGGCCATTGGGTTAATATTGGTCTGCATTGTGATTTTTTGGATCCGTGGAAAAATTTAGATCTATTGTTTACATTGATCTGGATTAGCATGTCGCGTTTACAGGATGATCTGGATCTCCATTTTGCTAATCATTTTTGCGTTAATCTCGTCTATATGGTGTGAACGAAATCAATTTGTGGATGGAAATTTGTGGATTGATTTCCATAAAGGAGTTTTTATGTTGGGTTTCTTAAAATTTTTGAGAATTTTATCTAATGAAGTTCTCTTATATTATTGCAATTCAAAATCTAACTAATTTAATTTTTCCGTTAGCTACCATATATCTTTGTTTATTGATCGTTTGATGAAATTGAAAGGTTCTCTGAGCATATGTATATAATTTCAAATAAAAGTTCCTTTTTACTCTCCCTTTCCCACCCCCATCCCCACTTTTTATTTTCCTTCTTTTAGTTTGTTTAGAAACTATTGATTAAAGCAAGAATGAATATGTAGTTTCAAAGTTGTACTGTATTTGCATTAGGGATCCTGTCATTGCTTTTATGGGTTGTATTTTTAGATTTTTAAATTAATCATTTTTGACAATGAGATTTTAAGATCGTCTGATGTGAATGTAAATGATGGCAATAATTAAGATGAACAAGGTAAAATTCCCTTTTTAATTAAATAAAGTGAACAATCAAGTGATATGGACATGTTAAAAATAGTTATTTAAAAAAAAATTGTATCTTTTGCCTTGTTATCTTAAACACTACCTTGGGAAAATCCTCATTCTTTTAAGGGTTTTCTAATTGACCTGCTTTCTCTTAAACCATCTATGTGTCCTGAGTTTCTTGTCTATACAATGGTTGCCTTGTGATGCATCACAAATGTAAGTAGTTTCCTGTGGATCTAATGGAACTGAATGTCTTGATATTCATCATTCCTGGTTCCATATCAGGTTTAATAGACAATCAATGAAAGTTGGTTTCTACTATTATTGCTTATGCTGTTTTAGCCTAAGGAAGAAAAGTAATCATAACCAATGACGAAATTGAACCAAGCTGATGCATGGTATAATTTTATTTTTTTGGTGACGTGGAATCCCCGACCCTACTTATTGGTGACAAAGCAAACTCCGGATACATGACTCCACCCACAAGGACCATATATCAGGTAAGCCTGGGGATTCGAACCTGAGACCTCCAATTCCTGAGCTGGAGACCCCACCCACATGGTATAATTGTTGATAGCTAAGTAGCTAACTTAATTTATAATTCAAATTTGTGGAATGAGCATATTTGCTCCTTTCTGTTTCCTTTTTGTTCTTTTAAATCTCTCACCTTATCCCCACACTGTGATTGTTCTGATTTGATGTTGTTGCTTTCAGCAAGCAATAGAAGATGGCAGACTCCGAGGATATTCAGCCACTCGTGTGTGACAATGGAACAGGAATGGTTAAGGTACCAAATCAAAATTCTTCTTATTTCAATCCGTTAGAATCATTAGTAAAATGTTAATCCACTAAGCTGTATGTCACTACTTTCTAATGACATTATGAAAGCGTGCATCAACATGGATGCCTCATCTTCTATTAGTTCTAACTACTTAGTTTGGGATTATTTGATTGCAATGTTAACTTTTAGGCTGGATTTGCTGGAGATGATGCTCCAAGAGCTGTGTTCCCTAGCATTGTGGGCCGCCCACGTCACACTGGTGTGATGGTTGGCATGGGCCAAAAAGATGCATATGTTGGGGATGAGGCCCAATCTAAGCGTGGTATATTAACCTTGAAATATCCAATTGAGCATGGTATTGTGAGCAATTGGGACGACATGGAGAAGATCTGGCATCACACCTTCTACAATGAGCTTCGTGTGGCCCCAGAAGAGCACCCTGTTCTCCTCACTGAAGCACCTCTTAATCCCAAGGCTAACCGTGAGAAGATGACCCAAATCATGTTTGAGACCTTTAACACTCCTGCTATGTATGTTGCCATCCAGGCTGTTCTTTCTCTTTATGCCAGTGGTCGTACAACTGGTAAGCTGCTGTCCTAATGGTTTGATTAGATCATAATTTAAAATCTATGCTTGCTTAGGACTCAACTTAGTATTCAGGGTCACAAAAGAAAGTGTGTTGCCTGAACCAGCATCAACTCGTATTAGTTTTAGAATTAAAGGAGTTGCATGCTGAAACCTAGGGCCGTCAACGAGCCGAGCTTGAGCTCTATAATTAGGCTCGTGAGCCGAGTTTGAGACCAAAAAAAAGCTCATAATCTTAATGAGCTTGAGCCGAGCATGGGTAGGCTTGACTTGTTTAAAGTCTGACTCGGTCTACATATAAAATTATGCACCTATATTCCTACTTCTTATATTATATATTTATATGAAACATGCATGTTAATATATTATACTCTATATAATAACAATTCACCAACTATAATATTGATGTATTTGGATTAAACTAAGCTTCTTTGCGAGCCGAGCCCTTTTACAAGCCGAGCTTTTGTGAGCTGAGCCCGAGCCCTAAAATTTTTAACGAGCTTGAGCCGAGCCTGAGCCTTGTACAAGGTTGACAAGCCCGAGCTGAGCTGGGAAAAGCTCGGCTCGGCTCGGCTCAGCTTGTTTACAGCCCTAGTGAAGCCTGAACATCAACCATTGTTAATTTATCTCTATATTAAAAATCTTCTTGGAGGCACAACAGGTTTCTGTACCAGTGATCATAAGTGGAGTTTGGTTTTGTGTTAACCATGATTTCTCTTAGGAAATTATGTGTGCAAGGTTTTGAATCATTGTGTTAATGCTTTCCTTATGGTTTGTAAAGATGATCTGTGTGTGAATCATGGTGTTGGTTGGATGCGTTGTGCTTGTGCCGCAGGTATTGTTCTGGACTCTGGGGATGGTGTCAGCCATACTGTTCCCATCTATGAAGGTTATGCACTCCCACATGCTATTCTACGTCTTGACCTGGCAGGCCGTGACCTGACTGATGCCCTGATGAAAATCCTCACTGAGCGCGGGTACTCTTTCACTACCACGGCTGAGCGTGAAATTGTGAGGGATATGAAGGAGAAGCTTGCGTACATCGCCCTCGACTATGAGCAGGAGCTGGAGACTGGAAAAACCAATTCATCTGTTGAGAAAAGTTATGAGCTGCCAGATGGGCAGGTTATAACCATTGGGGCTGAGCGTTTCCGATGCCCAGAAGTCCTTTTCCAGCCATCCATGATTGGAATGGAAGCGGCAGGCATACACGAGACAACATACAACTCTATCATGAAGTGTGATGTTGATATCAGGAAGGATCTGTACGGAAACATCGTCCTCAGTGGTGGATCAACCATGTTCCCGGGCATTGCTGATAGAATGAGCAAGGAGATTACTGCACTAGCCCCAAG
>JAUPMG010000001.1:22997992-23010887 GCA_031762675.1 Pachysandra terminalis
AGTGCAGATGTGGATTGCCAAGGCGGAGTACGACGAGTCTGGGCCTTCAATCGTGCACAGGAAGTGTTTCTAAACACAAGAAGAGAGATAAGAGGAATGTCGTCTTAATTTCAAGAAAGAAAATGCAGCTTGCATTATCATTCTACTTTTGTTTTTTTCTTTTTTCCTTTTCCGTTAGTCTGATGTTTGGACCTTGAAAAGCGAGGATGTGGTCACCAGAAAAAAATCAATTCTTTTATTGTTTTCTTTTTTCTTGGCAGTTATTGAACTGTTGATGTGTAATCAAATTGGCAGCTTCTTGATTCTGGATTTTGTTCCTGGGGTGGGGATGAAGATTTAAGTTGCCATTACCTTGTTAAGGTCCTATTCATAAATAAGTATATATCTTCCATGAAAATGATCTCTGTGAAACTGTTCTATCTTGGTTCTCCTCTTAAAAGTTTACAATAGTTCTGCTTTTCTATTGAAATTATTTGCAAGATGCTGTTTAAATTTTCTATCTTTTTTGGATCCTTGTTCATAGTTTTCAACCATCTTCTCTGTTTGTTTGTTCAACCCATTGACAAAATTTACCTTAGCTTATGGTCTTATAAAATTTTATCTTAGCTTATGGTATCATGGTGTTCATAGTTATGAACTGTTGGGTCTTCCAGTTCTCCTTTCGAAGCCTCATCTTCGTAACAAGGAGAGAATCGCAACCTGTGAGTTTCTACCAGATTTAAAATTTCTCTTTCTCATCACTCTATTCAGACACAATCTATTATTTCAGAGTTTTATAATTACAAGAACTTCACTTTTGATAATATATGTTTCTTCCATAGAATTGCAGATAATAATATTTTGATCTGTTGCAGATAGTAAGTCTAAACATAAATAAGAAATTCTCAATCTTAATAATATAGGAAACTGTATTAAACCAGATACAGATATTACAAACAACTCATGTAGACAATAACCTACTGCATATACTGTCGTTAATTTGCAAACACAAAGTTTACTTCACCAATATCTGTTGTTTTAGCTTCTTACTACATGCAGCATCAAAACAAAAAAATTTAATGTCTGGTAAGAAGTAAGGATTCAGTACTCTGATGCTCTGTATCGCGGAGCGGAAGATCTTCCTCTATAGAATATCCAATCTTTGGCTCATCTCTTTGATCATCCAAAAGAGGTTTTACATCTCTTGTGCAGTTCCATTCATTGAGATCTCCTGTTAGAAGTTCATTGCTAGGAGTCATATTCTCTTTGTGACTTGTTTGCTTGTTTGGTTTTTCGAGTATTTGATCAGTACTGAAACTGCAAGTAGAGTTCCACTTCTTCTTTACTGAAACTGAATCCATTGAACCTTCCTCCTTCAAAGCCGATAATGCATCTTCCTGATCTCCATGCTCATTATAGTGAGAGTTGCACCTCGCGAATGTTCCGAAGGACGATTCTCTTCCCTCTACTGAAGAAGCCCTCTGGCTGAAACTCCCAAACCCTTCGATCCCCCGTGTTAGCTTACGAGCTCGGTCCCTTTCTTCTTTGAGTGTCCCCTTTTCAAGCAGATTCAATATCCTCTCAGATTTCTTTCTAACAGTAAGACCCCAGTTGAATCTGCACAGGAAAATTTAGTTCTAATAATGAAACCAAACTGAACTAATAACACAAAGCAAGTAAGATAAGAAGAAAAAAAAATGGAAAACAGACCCTCTCTCATCAATATACTGGAAGCTTTCCATCTCCAAAATAACATCTCTGTTGCTCTGAAATTCCTCTGCAATGCTCTCTGGTCCATGGGTAAGAAGGTGTTCTAGTAAAATCAGAGCCTTGTAAGAGACTCTCCAATTCTTTCTATCAAATCTCAACAACCTGAAACATAGATAGAAAGAAATAGGGTGAAAACATAGAATATCACAAAGGTCAATGAAATTGCAAACAAGAATCAGACTGACCTGTTGTGAAGAATCTCCACAATTCTCCAGTAATCATCGACCTCGAAAGCTGCCCTCGATATCAAGCTCATCGTTCGTGTATCCGGTGCCCATGAATTCCCATCTGTAGCTTCTTCTGTCAATCTTCAAATCCCCCCCAAAACCCAAAAATGGAAAGTAAGAAACCAAATTGAATCTGTAGCGTCTTCTGTCAATCCTTAAATCCCCTCAAAGCCCACCAATGGAATGGAAGATATAAAATTGAAACCGTAGCTTCTTCTGTCAATCTTTAAATTCCCCAAAAACTCAAAAATGGAAAGTAAGAAACCGTATTCCGTTTTTTGGTTTTTCTGTCAATCTTTAAATCCCCCCAAAGCCCAAAAAAGGAAATTAATAAAACAAATTGATTTTGTTGGTTTTTCCCAACCCCCCCCCCCCCCCCCCCAAAACCCAAAAATTTAAAGTAAGAGACCAAATTGAATCTGTAGCTTCTTCTGCCAATCTTTAAATCCCCCCAACACCCAAAAATGGAAAGTAAGAAAACAAATGGAATGAACAGTTTGAAGATCATCACAAAAAAAAAAAAAAAAAAAGATGAAATCCCATGAACATAATAAACGCCCAAAACCCAAAAATGGAAAGTGAGAATCCAAATTGAACAGTGTGAACAACATCACAAAAAAAAAAAAAAAAAAAGATGAAATCCCATGAACATAAGAAACTAGGAACTCACAGTTGTGCAGGTGTGACATCAGTGAGAGCCAATCGAGCAGTCCTGATCTTGTCTTTAAGGAAGAAGGAAGCTTGTTTCTTGAATTCATGGAAGAAGGGAGTATTACCCATGGTGGTGGTGGTGGTGTTATTGATTCCGAGGATCGACATGTCTGTGATAAATGAAGGAGAAATCTAGATTAAATTGTTTCGTAAGCAGAAAGTGCAACTACTCCATTGATGAGGAGAATTCTACCTAACCTGCAAAAGTTACGACTTGCAGACGTGATGAGAAGAAGAAGATTAAGACAAGTCTTGCGACTTAGGAGTAGTTTAATAGTAATTAAGATGGACGGCTTCAACAAGATGTGAGTGAGAGGTAGTTTGGAAGATCTGTTTCGTTGTGTCATATTTGATCGATTGAAGTAACAGTGTTCTTCTCTTAGGACATGTAATTAGAAGTCAACATCTCATGCTTTGCTTTGAATTATTGAACTTTTGAATTTGAAATAACTAGAGCGAAAGGAACCGTTTCCAAGGCAGGATTTCGTTGTACGAGTAATTGCAGATATTTTTAAATTATCACGAAATATTGCTCAATTGCAGATGTAGAGCCGGCATAGCATAGTACCAACCGATTGTTAACGATTGAGATTTTATATATAAAACAAATTTGACGGCTTAGATACTATAAAGATGGGAAAATGTCGACACTATATGCTAACTCCGGTTCATTAGGAGAATTCTACTATGCTGACCTCGGCACAATACCAACTGATTATTAACGGTTGAGATTTTATAGTAAAAAGAGTTGATGGTTGTAGATGAAGTTCTCCACTGAACAGATTAATAAGTATCGGCATTGTAGATTAACTCCGTTTATTAATTGGGTTGGGTTTGAGTTTAGATTTTTTCAACCTGTTTGTAAACAGATGAATTCGAATCCAAACCACTAACCCCTTTCAAGTGGTCTTTTATGGTTTATAATTATTTATTATTTATAAATATTTTAAAACTTGGGTAAAAATATCACTTTTTTTATTTTTTTGAAATGGAATGGTGTTTATTAAATATTTTTATAATAATGTTAAAATTTTATATATTAATTAATATTAAAGTTTATCCTTATTTAAAATTAAAATTGAAATGATAATAATTAAACAATTAAATTATAAAATAAATGGGTTAGGCTTGTTCAACCCGTTTTTTGATGAGTAGTTCGGTTTCAACCCAGATCTATGACTGATCCAAATCCAAATTTTGACCCATACGATGTCCAAGAGTCCAAGGTTGATTTTAGAGAGGGTTACCTCTTATTTAGATGTGGTACCCCGGTTGGGGACCCATATGGATTCTCAAGAAGTAGAGGGATGGCAATGGGGCGGGATAAACGGATCACCCCGCCCCGTGCCCCAATCGTGCATGGGTCATGCTATGGGCCATGAACCCAGGCGCAGCACGACACTACGAGGTCTAGCATGGCGTGCCTGGCACGAATTGTGCCATGCTGTGCTGTCTAGACACAATGAAATTATGTCGGGTCAGACTGGGCCGGGGCCGGATCAGCACATGCGACCCAACCCATTTGTACACCCCTAGCTGATGGTCACTTGAGCACTTAGGTGTGGCAATGGGCAGGGTGACCCGCCAAGCCTGATCAGCCTGATCCTGTGATTGGGTGGGCTTGGGCAAGGGTAGGTGGTCCGTAGAGCCGGGTTGGATTGGAATTTAAAGCCCAGTTGATTTTTGGGTTAGACTCGGTTTTATATTGGTTTGGCCTGATCGGTCCTTGGCCCGACCATTGCATTATATGTAATTACTATTTTTTTTATATTACATACATTAAAAAGTAAACCATTTAAATTTGTAGGGCCGGACTGAATCGAGCTTGGGTTTGATACATTTTAGATACCTCGGGCTTGGACTTACACCTATGAGTCCGAATGTCGGGCCAGACCGGGATCGGGCCAACTACCTAACATTATATTGGGGTACGAGCCCGCTCGAGCCTCCCAAAACCGACCCGTGTCCACCTGTAGACGGTAGACCAGTCCCATAGGGGGAGACGTGTTCGAAACCCAGACCCTCCCACCCGATCCGTCAATTGACGTCCAACGGACGGGAGGACTCACACTGACTCACGGAGTCCACGTAGATCGCTCCAATAGAAGAGTAGCTGCTGTTCTGTGCAACACTTCAACTCGTCTCCGCTACTAGTCAACTCGATGCCGGGAATTTCGTATCTCTTCTGATCGAAATCCGATCACATTGGTTCCTCACTTCGATGTCGAATCATCGAATTCGCGGTTTCGTTTGCTGGAGAAAATGGGCTAAAAGGGACTGGGTGATCGCAGCTGCTGGATCTGCGATTTTCTTGCTGGCTCTCATGGTGATTGTCGACCCATGGATCAAAGATAGCTACATGACCCAACTCTTGGATCTTGATAATGATCTCGTCGACTTGACTCTGTTGCCAAATGCCAAGGACAGAGGCGCCGGTAATTGAGTTTCCTTATAACCCCAAATTGATTTTTTTCTTAGTAGATTATTAAAGCAATCGAATTCATGGTTTATGCTTCTATAAGAATGAATGAACTTAGTATGCCAAAATATAGCTCTTAATTTTGAAGACAGAGAAAATTAGGGCTACATTTTTGTTTTGTTTCTTTATTTTTGTGTGTCTTATTTATTTATTTTTTGAACTGTAATTCTTCGTGAGTGTGTGTTTATTTTTTTTGAACTGCAGTTCTGTGTGTGTGTGTGTGTGTGTGTGTTTTTAACTGTAATTCTTTGTGTGTGTATGTGTGTGTTATATTTATTTATTATTATTATTATTATTATTATTATTATTATTATTTGCAGTTTGTTTGGATGGGAGTCCACCTGGGTACCATTTTCAGAAGGGTTTTGGATCTGGCTCAAACAATTGGCTTCTCCACATAGAGGTAATTCATCTCAACCATTGGTATAAATAATTTCACTGTTTCTTACAAACAACGATATGGATATAGAAAGAGTAAAAATTGAAACACCTGTAATAATTTATATGTCTGATAGTCTTGTAGTGAAGTATAAATTATTGATGCTGCTAATGAAGAGTGCCACTGTATGACTTGTAATTTGTTTTTTTTTTAATTTTTTAATTTTATATTTTTTTTTGGGTGCCACAGGACCATACATTAGGTAAGCCTAGGGACTCGAACCTGGGACCTCCAGTTCCTGAGCTGGAGAGCCTGCCAGTTGAGCTAACCCGTGTGGGTTAACTACTTTCTTTATAGATTCAAAAGACAAAAATGTCAAATCAACTTCAAAATTAAGATTGAAATGTGAAATAAATTCCATATAGTTTAGTTTTTACACTACAACAAGTATGATAATATTAGAGATGTAGATAGAAAATTGCATTTGTGAAGACATTTTGAACAAAGAACCGGAGCTCATGGTAAGTATTCTATTTGGATGAAACTCGTGAGTTGGAATTTGAAAGATGGAAATAAGAACAAGAAGATATCAAGTCTGGTACATACATAAAATTTACTCAAAGGCACGTATTTTGTATAAGGACCATATGTGTCCTATTGTTTTCAATAAAAGGATAACCTATATTGTTTATATTCTTATCGTATTCTTATGTGGTTTGAATTGGTTTAAATAAATTGATTTAATGGGGTTGTCCTACCATTTTAGTAGATCTATAGGAGCTTATTAGACATTGGATAACAAAAAATGACAAAGCCTACTGTAATGGTGGTTGAATATTAGTTAGTAGGTTAATTGCTCCTTTTGAATTTAGAATGAAGAACTCTTACTTTGTGATTACCTAACGTCACACTAGAGGGTATTTTCGTGAGATTGCCATTTTGTCGTTTTCTATTTGCTTAGAGGAACTTCAAAGGTAAGTTGATTATTTAACAGCATGAAAGAACAATGTACTGTCGGAGGCAGAAGATGTTTGTTTGTCTTAGATGTCATGGAAATTATTTGTTCATTTTTTTTAATGTTTTCTTCATCTCTTCTTACTTTTAACGACCTCTAAACATAGCTGCAGATAAGCCGATTTGCTATCAAACTAATGTGTCAATCTTAATTGTCCAGAACCATTCAAACCCTTTAATTCTTCATACTCTCATTCTTTCCTGTTCTCTTTTACCTTTTTTGTTTCTGCAATTTCATAACGTATGAAAAGAAATGAAAGAAAAAGGTTTTTTTTTTAATTGATATGCATGTATTATTCTCAATGTTGCTTCTTTCTTTAGGATGGAAAGCTTGAATTCTTCTTTTGTACCTTTTGCAGCATTTGCTTATTCATAGTTTTTCTATTATACTGTAGGGTGGAGGTTGGTGCAATACAGTTGCATTGTGTTCTTTCCGTAAAATGACTGCATTAGGATCCTCAGACCACATGGATCATCAAGTTCGTTTTTCTGGGATTTTAAGCCATGATCCATCACAAAATCCTGGTGAATACATCTAAACTCTTTGCCTTTCTTAGGTTTTGGAATTTAGTTGATATTTTCCTCGATAATAAGCTTTTATATGCATATATTTTCTTGTGTGTTTGTGTTTTTGAATATGAACTATCTCATATTGGTGTTCTCAAACTGTAATGCTCTGGGAAAAAAACTGAATTGTGCCTTTGGTTGGTAATGATCTGGTTGATACCGTATTAAAATTTGGATTGGGATGAAAGCTATATCTATAGAATTTAGCACGGATTTAAGAATAGTCATGCATCAAAAATCATGATTTCATGAACCGGTCATTATGTATCAGGACAGATGGGGACCACTCCAGTATAGAGCAACAGACTAAAGGAAAGTAAAAATTAAAATACCAGCCAATAACAGTTCAGCATGGGAAACTCAAGTTTAAAAGGGCAAAAAGAGCTGGTCCATCACTGCTGGGACTGACCTGGACTAGACGGTACCTTATTCTGGAAGAAAAAACCCTGCCAGAAACAGATATCTCTTCAAAGGGGCTAATATTATAATATTATATGGTTGGTGCAATATGATAGTTCACACTTCATACTTCTTCATACCGATGTCATCATCATTGTTCACGTAGTGGCTGGGAAAGACCAACCAATTGATCAGCCAGATCTTTCTTTGATTGATGTGACCAAAAAATTTAGCCTGGTTAAATGATTCCAACCATAAATAGAGTTGCTTTTTTCCTTTTTCTTTTTCTCCTGGGCCATCCATTTGGTGTTACAGAATTCCATTTGTTATATATTCATCCGATTGAATTTAATTCTGGGGCTAGATTTTCTGAGTGTTCCTGTATGATGAAACATTAAAATTAGCCTGTATGGCTGTATCTGCACCTGTGTTTTTAGCTTGAAGCAATGAACATAATCTTTTTAGTTCTGTGTATTTAATATTCCAACACAATCCTGTCCGTTTACTTTTCCCCTGTTTCTCTATATGAGAGAGAGAACTCTTGTCTATAGTAAATTAAATCAGCAGTTATTGGTTCTTGCAGTAATCTGACTACTCATATATTTGTTATAATTTGATCTGAGGGTTTTCTGACTTGGCATTTTGGGTGTTCTTCAGATTTCTATAACTGGAACAAGGTTAAGATACGCTACTGTGATGGTGCGTCTTTCTCTGGACACCCAGAAAATGAACTTCAGGTTGCTTCAAGCTAATTTCTTCTGCCTTATTTGAATATAAATGATTATGTAGTGTGGAGATTCTTCAACTCCAATGCTGCACATCTAATAAGATAAATGTTGCTATTGATTATTAATTATGCTTGTTCACTTCTGGTGCAGAATGGAATAAAACTCTTCTTCAGAGGTCAGCTTATCTGGGAAGCAATAATGAATGAACTGTCATCTGTAGGGCTGGCTAATGCAAGACAGGTATCTTGTGATTACGATCTTTTGTTTCTCATTCTCTCTTTTCTGTTAAGATCTTATGCATGTAATTGTGAAGTGAAATGTAATGTGGAGACATTTGGATGTGCCCCATGATTTATATCCGTCAACTTTGCAATTTCTGATTCCCACTCTTTCTCCCTCTTCCTCAGATAGTTCAATTCCCACTGTTATCATTATTACTGTTGGAATTGTGCCCTTAGAAGGATATAGTGAGATTCCTCCTTTGGGGGTGATAAAAAGAGACTAGATTTATGTCATTCAAAAACTGTCATGTAATGGTCAAGGTTGTAATGTTTATTAAGGTACTACCAGAAGTAGAATGATTTTCTAGTGATTCCATCAGAGTAACTATTCAAGAGTCACTGAAAGAGAAGAATTTATTATAAGCAGTTTACTGATGGTGTATCATCTTTTCTTGCATCAGTAAACTTCTTGTTGATAAAGATTTCATCATGTTATAAAGGCTTCACAGCACCGTCAATAAGAACTGATATTTGCAGTTTTTCTTTAACTTATATGTTCAGTCACTTTGCAGGCTCTTCTTTCAGGATGTTCTGCTGGAGGATTGGCAACTCTCATACACTGTGATGATTTCCGAGGAATGTTGCCCAAAGATGCTACTGTCAAGTGTCTGGCTGATGCAGGATTTTTCCTTGATGAGTATGTTTCAGAATGCATGTTATTTCTTTTTCTACCAGATGCTTTTGTTACTCTGTCTAATTCTCGACCCATGTGAAACTCCTCGATTACAAAATTGTCTTACTTGAAAATGAAATCACCCGGTTCACTCAAATTTATATTTAGCAAGAAAACTTAAAACATAGGATATGCATAGAATGCACGGGACAGAATGTTGGGCAACTAAGAAGCGAACGCATCTATAAGATAAGCATAGCTGAGATGGGGATTTTGATATGGATGTGTTGAAAGGCTATGAAAGATAAGAAAGTACAAAAGCGACAGCCCAGGAGTAGCCCAAATGGGAGATAGAATAGAGGAGATTGGTTGAGATAGTTTTTTTCTTATTATATATTTTTTTGTATATATATAAAATAATTTTACGTCATTACAAAGTCTAACTATATATCACCTGTACAGCTATACCCAGTCCCAAATAAACAGTCAATCCCAAAATACCCCTCAAGATTTACAAAAACTCCCAATCCCCCTTAAACTGAAAGAACCGAATATGGCTGAACTCATGAAATGTTCTAACCCACGAATACAAAGTAGCCATGACCCGATCGATGACCGCCTTGACATCATTCTCCTTTCCCTAAAATATCCGGCTATTTCTTTCTTTTCAAAGTGTCCAGCAAATCGCAGCCGGACACAAGTTCCACAGAACAGCTCTATTATACCCTCCATTTTGCCATCTCCAACAACATAGACACACATTAACTCCTTTAGGCATTGTCCAAGCCACCTTAAATCTACACAAAATGAAACCCCACATCTGAAAAGCCAAACTGCAATGCAGCAACAGATGGGGAAGTGCTTTCCGCCTTGGAGCAGCACATATAACATCTATTAGGAATTGACCTCCCCTAGCCATTAAGTTATCAAGAGTTAATATCTTTTCTTTAACCGCCAACCACATAAAGAAACCAACGTTGGAGAGGATCTGAGTTCTCCACAGCACTTTCTCCCCTTCAAATCTAACCCCTTCTTTAGCCAAGTATGAAGCATACCAGGACTTGACAGAGAAATTTCCTCTATGATCCCATATCCATCTCCTCGAATTGGGTCTTTCCGTGAACACTATATTTTGCAGGATAGACAACAATTGAACAGCAGACTCCAATTCCCTTTCAAACAGGGGTCTTCTAAAGCTTAAATTCCAAGCATTTCCTTGCTAATCCCTGATTGAAATATCAGCAATAGAGGCCTCCTGATTCTGCACCAACCTGAATAAATCAAGGAACTGACTACAAAGAGCGTTGTTCCCTACCCAAAGATCAGTTCAAAATCTGTTCCTATCACCCTCACCCGCTTCAAACCTCATACCAGACTCGAATTTCGGGTATAACCTGGCAATGAATTTCGGGTATAGTTTGGACATGTTAAATAGAGAGACCTTTGAAGGCGACTGTGAGTTGGTGTAAGTTGTTGCATGTCAAGGGTCCAAAAGGATTAGAGGAAGTTCAAAAAGGATTTGGATGGAGTTCGTTAGAAAATGTTGGCAGGGATATAGATTAAACTAAAGTATGTTTGTGATAGATCAGAATGGTGGAATAGGATTCATGTTGATAAGGAATTGTCATTGTTTTTTTCTTTCTTACAAAATAATGGAACTCCACATCATTTTTATATTTTTAATAATTCTCAAATCCTGTTGCAAAGAGAAATCCAAAAATACAACTTACATAGTGTAATAGTTTACCTTATAATGGAAATTCACCCACATTTGTTGGGAAGTATACAAGAAAGTGGCCCTGGGTTGGAACTAGACAAGTGCAAGCGAAGAAGAAGCTTTTTCGAAAAAAACTAGGATGTGTCTCACCACTTGTATTGTGTACATTTTGAAATAGAAGAGATAGGAGATTGAGGATACAATCGAAAGTTTTAATACAAGGGGCTCCAGGAAACCAAGTAAAAAGGGGGGGAAATACTGAAAGGATAGATGAATAAAGGTTTTGGTACGAATGATAGGATAGCAATAGAAACACTTAGGGGTAGTGCTAAAGAAGGCCATAGATGAAAACATTATGGGTGTTAATAGAATAATCAATAGATTGTTAGGTCTCACTCTTCTTTGATTTTGGATCCAGAACTTGTTGTAGGCCACAATTTTCAAAATCTTGGCTAACAACTGATGGACCCTGAAATCCGGATAATAGTGCACTTTCAACCTTCAAAACAGGAGATTAATTATTAATGGAAGTTTATTAAAATTAGAAATATGATCCAGCTTCTAAAGAAAATAATAAGACTTCCTTCAAATTACAAGTGAAGCAGATACGAGTACGGCACTGTCGCTTGCTAGAAACAAAAGCAGGTTTCTGAGAGTCTCTGATTTTTGGTGAAATTTCTGTTATTTCTCTCCTGAAAGTGGGTACAGCCAACCCTCATATATATAACAGCGAACCCATTTAAGGATCAAAAAGAGGAGGAAAAAAAGAGAGGCTACAATCAAACACCAAGTTTTAGCTAAAATCGTTTTAAACTTAAAAACACTCAGAATTGGGTTTGAAAATCAAAACCAATCACTAATTTAGGAATTAAAGTAATTTTCTGGGATGAGCGGATTAACATTATTAGTGCCCACAAACCCAAGCAGGATGCATTAACCTACTGTGGTAATGATAAGAAATAATGGATGTGTATTAGAGAAATTCCTTGTGGAGATAGGATATTTGAATGGCAGTTTGGGGGCTTAAATGTTAGGAAAAGTAGTGTGGGTTGTGACAATGTATGGGGGATGTGTGGTTTTTGGATAAAATGACGAGGGAGGAAAGATTGCAATTATAAGCAACCTTGTGATAGCCAATGCATACTTCTTAGAGGGAGATGAACATTTGTTGATTTTCAAGAGTGGACCAGCTGGAGCTAGATTGGCCTTTTCTAATTTCTACATTGGTGTATGAGTTGCAAAGGTGGTAAAGTTTTCAAAGGTTGGTAGTGGTAGATGTTTGGATAAAGAGATCAATTAGGAGAAATGAAAACAAAAAGGACCCACGATAAGCTGATGGAATCTAAAAAGATTTGATAAATGAACTTTATAGCAGGACCCCGGGGTCCCGCATAACTTTTGCAACAGTAAGGCTTTAATTAATTATTTTTTAGGTGTGCAACCCTATGCATCCAATCCTATGCGTCCTTTTTTTTGGTAAATGAACCCTATGCCGACCCTATATTATAGGGCTTATACGTGTCTACAAAGTGTGAGAGAGAGTTTTTTTTAGTAATCAGTCAGAGAGAGAGCGAGAGAGAGAGAGAGAGAGAGAGAGAGAGAGAGAGAGAGAGGAGAGTTATTAAAGGCCATCGCCTAGGCAACCAGGCGGTTTTCCAGGATCCAGGCGATGCCCGCCTAGGCTGAGCGTGCCTAGGCGAGCGCCTGGATACCTGGACGACCACCTAGGTGACAAGGTGACCGCCTGGTGGCCTAATTTGCCCGGGCGATCACATGGTTGTTAAATTGATTCATTCAATTGATTTTTTAATTTTTTAAGTAAATATGTTTATTCTAATTAATTTATTAATTAAAGTCTACTTATATTTTATTTTTAGCATCCTAAATTAAATCTTTTTTCTAATTTACATTGCACGAGACATTGAGTTGAAGATTTGAAGTCTTTAAAAAAAAAAAAAAAGAGTTGAAGACTTGAAGTTCAAAACCCTAGAGCTTGAAGACGAAAAAAACATGCTCTCTCTCTCTCTCTCT
>JAUPMG010000001.1:23018529-23030780 GCA_031762675.1 Pachysandra terminalis
TTTACATTCTTACCTCCCCTCTTTATATTATTTATTACCTTCTCAAAAAAAAAAAAAAAAAAAACCTTTGAGCTCCGTCCTTGTGAACAGCAGAGTACAGATTGGAGAGAAGAAAATAGGAGCATCAGGACCACTAAATCCATCATAAATCCCAACGAAAAGCCATCCATGTTATTCTGAAATCACGACATGAACTCGATCCTCTCCGGCTTTCCCTTGCGCCCATTGAAGATTCTGACTTTCCAAAGAACCATCATCATCTTCCAAGCTTCCTTTGCTGCTCAAATTAACACTACTCACCGTAAGCTGCTCTCCGTTCTTCTCCCACCCAACAATCCAATCGGATTCTTTAACGGAAAAACTCCTTTTGATCGGAGCAACAACAGAACTCCGCCCACGAGAAATCGACTTGGAAATCGCTTTCCTGAGAACACGAGACAGAGTCCCAGTTTTTGATTTCGGTCTAAACGCGAAATCCCCATGAGAGAAACTCCTCTGAAACTGATCAGATCCCTTCTCAAGATCGAGGGGTCCTGACATAAACCCTCGCTTAATCGGTTCCGATAGGAACCCTCTCTCGAGAGGTCTCGAACCCAAAATTCCACCTGAATTCCCAGACAACGGCCTGGAATTGGTGAAACTCCGGGGAACTGGTTGCAGAGGAATCGAAGCAAAAGAAGTAGAGCTCTCAAAAGCTGCAGATCGATCAAGACTGTTATATGAATAAAGATCAACTACAGCAGTAGCGAGAGGAGTAGACGTGTTCGCACTCACGGAAGCGCCGGAAATCGACCGGAATGTTGTGGTCTCCTTGGAGTGAGCCTTTGACGACGACGACGATAATAGATATGGTTCGGGTCAAACGTAACAGAAAGAATGACCTAACCCTTCGTCAAGAGGCTGCGATACAAAAGCATTTAAATCGTATTTCCGATGAACACGTCCTCCGGTGCCGGTGAAGCAGACACGGAGCTTCCCGATACCGTTACCCATCACAAACCACAGACGAAGAAAAAAAAACGATAAATTGAACGAAAAAAGAAGAAAGAATTTCGGCCTTTGCAAACCCAAAACCCGATATTTCATGACTGAGAAAGGCGAGACAGGAAGGCAAAGAAACAGTAGAAAAAGAAGAGAGAGAGAGACGCGTTGACTTCTTAGGTTTCCACTTGTTTTTCTTTAAGGTGTGTTTGGTTGGTGGGAAAAGATGAGAAAGGAAAGTATTTAGTTATTTTTTTTATGTGTTTTTTGTGTGTTATGAGAAAACGTGGGGTCTACTGGAAAACATTTTTTCTAATTTCTCCAAATTCTAGTCAAATATTTTATTTTTTTTCTTCTCAAAATAAAAGAGAAACATCGGAAAAGAAAATAAAGTAAAGTTATCGCCTCTATTTTCTCTTAACTTGTTGAGAATTAAAGGGGGCAGGTCAGGGGTTGGGTTTTTTTTTTTTTTTTTTTTAATACTAATAAATAGTTAGAAATTAAGGTAATTAAAAAAAAATTACTTGATCGTTGGGAATGAATATTTTATCTTTTTTTTTTTAAAGCATAATTTAAAAATTGTATCCCATTTAGAAGTGTCAACTAGTCAGGTATCCAATACTTATTATACTAAATAGATATTAAAAATATTTATTTAAATTATATTAATATTATTTCATTATTGTGATAATGATCTCATTCAAAAACTTAGATTTATCTAAACTTAGTTAAAATATTTACAATAACAAATATTGCACACCATCCATAATATAAGTTTGAGAACTTTTATTTCCTATACAATTTTTCTATCATTCAAATACTATAATCTACACTTTCAGTCAAATTCTTATTTTTTTTTTTTTTCCAGACAATCAAACAATACCATGAAAAGTACTTTTACCATCCTTTTCTTTCTACAAAACTTTCCAGCTACTTTTCTTTTTCGCTTTACTTTCCAACGAACCAAACACACCCTTTTGGATTATGAGGCGTTGACTATGGCGAGGATTTGAATTAACTGAATGGGGTATGATGTGGTGGTGGAAGGGGTAGTGAATTCTATTGGGGATTGTGTTTTGATCGACCGTTGGATCTTGGAGGAGCGTTTTGATCAGGGGAGCTTTTGGCTGACACGTGATGGATTGATGATTAGTACATCGATAGATTAACGGAACAGATAGCTTTCAGAAAGAATTTTTTTTTTTTTTTTAACTAACTTGGATATTTATTTGGGATTGTGGAGTGGTTGGGTTTTTTTAATAAAGTCTCTCAACTCTCTCATTACTCTCAGGTGATGAAGAGATTTTACCAGGTGGCAAATTGAACAGCAATGTAAGTATTGCGAACGTGGATCATATGATTTTGAAGCTAACCATTCTCTAAAGTCTCCTCTGAATTACTCTCAGGTGACCAAGAGATTTTGCCAGATGGCAAATTGAACCTTCTTCACAAGATACACTCTTTCAAGAACAACTATCTCAGTGATTCAGGTAATTAATTTTATGCCGAATGATGTAGAGACTTCAGTTCAAAAGATTTCATGTCTTTAACGAACTTCCATTCTCCTACTGTTTGATGAAAGTCCTATGAAGGGTTTATAATGTTTCATCTTTGTCTCTTTTTGTTTTTTTTTTCTTCTCTCCTATATATATATATGTATGTATATTTCCTTTTCTGACTTAGCTTGGATGTTTATTCTTTCTATGCTTATGGTGTTTGGGTTGTGAGTTGTTTGTGCTAAATATTTGTCTATGAGAAGATATTGCCCACTGTTTGATCAAATTCCTAAGTGGGCTATCAATTAGTGTTTAATTTGCTGGAATGTGTTTGTCAGATTAATTTTGCTGATTCATCGCACACGCACACGCACACTAGTTTGAATGAAAATAGTGAGTGACATATCCATTTTTGTGGTTGTGGTTATGGCATAGCAGCAAGCATTGAGGAGACACAGAGTCCAGGTTAGTTGACCCAATTGGATGGCACGCGCGCGCACACACACAAACACACAATCTAGATTGAATGAAAATCGTGGTGACATATCAACCATTTTAGTGGTTGTGGTTATGGCATGGTAGCAAGCATTGAGGAGGAGTCCAGGTTGGTTGACCCAATTGGATGGTGTCCACTGTGCACCATCATATCGCTTTCACCAACGTCACCACCACCACTACTTAGATTTTCTCTCCATTCCATTTCCATTTCCATTTTCATCCCATCCACATCTTGGTGCTGTCGTTAATGTTTCCCAAACTTTGACAAAGAAGGTTGACTAATGGCTATGCTGTCTACTGTGATGTAGACCTTTCTGTTTGGCCGGTTCTGCATTTAGGTTCAAACACTTTTTCTTCTGTTAATTGAAGATTTAGGTTCAAATGCTTCCTCCAATTAAAAAAAAAAAATCCACTTATATGGGCCTTTTTGGTCAACCTTAGAACTAAAATGCAGCTCTTCTTCTTCTTCGTCTTCTCTATTGAGTAATAAATAAATTCATGTCCTTCCTTTCTGGGTAAGTTTGTTATCCAAACAGCAATGTGTAGGTAGATCTCATCATTCTAAGAATTGAATCTGAATTGGCTATAGGGTGAGCCTACCCCATTGACTGAAACAGTTTGGACAAGGATGTTGCTCACATTCTAGAATGGCCGAAATTTTTAAGCAGAAGGGCTAGGATTCGCCACATCTGCCTGTTTCAGCCATTTCCATATTAAGCTTTCATGGACCTACACTAGGTCCCGAGAGTTCAATGACTGGATTCGCCTCCAAGTTCTGCAAATAGCTTGAAACCGATTTCCAATCATTCAAACACACCGATACTTGCATCTTATTGAAGCTTTGTCTCTTATGGTTGGAACAAATCCATCTAAATTTAGAAAGAATCAGAAGACACATAAAAGAAACCAGAAGAACAGTCCTCTTACTTTGTATCCATATTAATTTCATTACTGAACTTATTTGCAAAGTGGAGGAAACTCAGAAAGATTAAGAGCGAAGAGCATATTCTAGAGTTAAATGATCCAGATTCCAGATACATCCATCTTCTTCTCTGAATTCTCCTAAACTATTGCGTTTTCTAATCACAGGTTAAACTCAATTTGGAGGTCAGTGAATGGAAAACCAAACCCTACCAGAAGCCCATTAATGTGCGTCCCGGCTCACCTAATTTTCGCAATCTTCTGCACCGAACTGCAGAGGTTGAGAGCAAGCAAACCCCGCCGCCACTGCCTCCCTCCACAACTTCCTCCATCGTCCCCATTTGATGGTTTAAGAGATAGAAGAAAGAGCAAACTCGCTCATCTCTCGCTTTCGAGGATATATCAGAGATGCCACTAAAGGTACTACAATTTCATGTTTTTCATACTCAATTCTAATAGCACCAATCTATGTTTATTGACTTATGCTCTGCACATCGATATGCATTTTATGTAATTTGATTATTATTTTTGGGTTGTCGAGACTGCAGTTTGATGATCAGATATCGCGTTCTTCTTCTTCTCCTTTACTTCTGAGTTCTCTTACTGAATGCTGCCATATTGTACTGCGGACCTACGAGACCCCCCAACTTGAAGTTGGGGTGTTGCTTCTTCTCATTTTTTGCTGCTTCTCGTTTTTTTTTCTTCTATATCTCTGAAGTTTTATCTGTTCTTGCTTTTCGGCAATCTATAGTTCATTTGGTTGAATGTTGTTTCATTTATTTATTTGCTCTATATTTCCGTAATGGAAAACCTATTTTTAGATTTTGCTTACAAGTTGTGCCATTATATACTTTTGAGTAGATGCTATGATAAGAAATTAACCTGAGATAAGAAGAGAAATAAAGAGATGTGGCTGTACCGTACCAAAGTACTTGCTTACTTCCAAGTCCTGAGAGGAACTCCAAAATCTCCATGGCTTCTTTCTTCCTTCTCTTCATACTCTGATACCTCTTACAAAAAGCCAAAGCTTGCCCCTTTACAGGTCTCTCTCTCTCGTCAATTTTTTTTTTCATTTATTAGTTGCAACTTTGTATTGCGATTTGGATTGATGGGCATTTTTGCAGGAGAGAAAAATGATAGACAGGTTTAGGCTCTGGGCCAAAGGAGGTGATGGCGGTAATGGGTGTGCCAGCACTCGTCGTAGTCGGCGTGATCGCCACGGAAAACCTGATGGTGGGTTTCTCTTTCTTATGGGGTATTGTTTCTATGTTATTGTTTGTAGGAACGAACTTGAAATTTATTCCTGAAAGTGTTAACGAATCATTGGTTTTTGAAAGTCCCACATATCTGCTTCTGAGTTCTGACTCAATTTCATTCGTAAACAGATTACCTTTCCCCCCCATTACCTTTCAGGTTTTGAACTCCACTCATGAAAAAACCAGTAAATTTGGTCCTTCTTACAGTTCAGGCTGATTTACAATGGAACTCATGAATTATTGTTTTTGTAATGTTTGTTTCTTGTAATCTTTTTTTTTTTTTGACGACGTGAAGCCCCAAGCCCACTTAGTGGGGACAGGGTAAACCCCGAATACATGACCCAACCCACAAAGTCCATATATCAGGTAAGCCCAGGGACCCGAGCCTGGGACCTCTAGATCCTGAACTGGAGAGCCTGCCAGTTGAGCTAACCCGTGTGGGTTGATAATGTAGGTGGCAATGGTGGAAGAGGTGGCGACGTGATTCTAGAATGCTCTCCGACAGTTTGGGATTTCAGCAGTCTGCAACATCATCTCGTATGTTAGACATCATTTCTCTTCTTTCTTCTCTTTTAGCAATCTTATTTCTAATTCTTCTAGACAGCAAAGAGAATTACTTCTAATTGATACTTCAGTATTTACATATTTGAGTAATGGGTATGGATGGTCTCACAGAATGCGAAGAGAGGGGGCCATGGTACCTCAAAGAATATGATCGGAAGCCGTGGTGCAGACAAGGTTGTACTTCACATCTGTTCTCTCTTTGTGTGTTTCTGTTCTGATCTTTGTTGCCAGCAGCCCTAAAATATGATAATTATTAAGAGATGATCTTCTGGCAGGTCGTGCTCGTACCTGTTGGCACGGTAATTCATCTTGTAGAGGGTGAAAATCCTACTGTTGTCGATAACCGTCCTTTAACTGCCTTGGACCCCTGGGAGAGACCAGGTATACTTGTGGTTGATCCATCTGAATCTGATCATCAAACCACCAGTAGTAGTATCGCCAGTATGGCAGAAGAAGCAGAAATAAAGGATATCGGTAGCTCATCTTCTCATATTGAAAGAAACAATGAAAAATCAGCTAGCATGCAGCAAGCTACTCAAGGTTCATCAAATGTATATCTTGGGCAGCGGTATCCTCCTTCGAGTAAAGAATCTAGGGTTTATATGGAAGAATTCCTCTCTTATTCAGAAGGGGATGAAAATGAGGTTGAAAATGCAGAAGCTGAAGATGATGCGTCTGAGGCAGAGTGTGAAGAAATGGAAGAAGAGGAGGAAATACAATACAATGTTGCAGAATTAACCGAACCAGGACAGAAAACTGTTGTTGCTAGTGGAGGGGAAGGTGGCCTAGGTAATGTGTCTTCTGCAAAATTTTCCAAGACCTCAGAAGATGAAGATCAATCCTCAGTTAGCATCGGTTTGTCGGGTTCTGAGGCTGTTCTTATTCTAGAGCTCAAGAGTATAGCTGATGTAGGCCTTGTGGGGATGCCAAATGCTGGTAAAAGTACTCTCCTAGGAGCCATTTCGAAGGCAAAGCCAACAGTAGGCCATTACGCCTTCACGACGCTCAGGCCTAATCTAGGTAATCTGAACTATGACGACTTCTTCTCTGTCACCGTGGCAGACATTCCAGGGCTTATTAAGGGTGCCCATGAGAATCGCGGACTTGGGCATGCTTTCCTGCGGCACATAGAACGGACCAAAGTTCTAGCATATGTGGTAGACCTGGTTGCGGCACTGGATGGTAGGAAGGGTATTCCACCATGGCAACAACTGAGTGAATTGGTTTCGGAGCTTGAGCACCATCAGGAGGGCTTATCGGATAGACCATCCTTGGTGGTGGCAAATAAAATGGATGAAGCAGGTGCTGAGGAAATGTATGAAGAATTGAAGAGAAGGGTGCGAGGTGTTCGCATTTTTCCAGTCTGCGCCGTCTTGGAGGAGGGTGTACCAGAGCTGAAAGCTGGCCTTAGGATGCTCGTTGATGGCAGAGAATCAGAGACTAGAGTTGGATGGAATTGTTGTCGATTAATCGTTCCGTGTAACTAATTCTGTGCCAATCAATATGCTCCCATTTACCACTAATAGGGGGAAAACTGTCTTGAACGGCAAAGATCATGTAATCAAATGGATTAATCTCTTGCAACCTTTGGATCTCTGTGAGCTAAAATTCTCATGTTCGTTCTCCTGTAATTTTTATAACCAGGAGCTTTAGATGGCTTAGATCATCCATTCAGGTGAATTTCTTACATTAGAATCCCCAGCTTGTCAGTTGTGTGCTCAACTAGCAACAGCTACAACCTTACTACAACAAACTGATTTACAAAATCCAGTAGTCAATAAATAACAAATACAGAATGTTAAAATTTCAAGACATTGCAAGAACTTACCTAATATACTGATGCATCAGTAAAATTAACCTTCACTTTTGCAAAGGTAATGATATCAAAACTAGATTGGCAAAATGTAAATGCTAAAGTAACAAAAAGAAGCAACAATGCCTCGCAACCTTGGCTTTATCTTGCACGCTGCTGTTCAGTGTGCGCGTTAAAAAAATTCTTTTATATGTTCATCTTCTTACTAACCAATGGAGAATGGGGTTAAGATTGATCAACTGCTAAACTGAGATTCATGTAGTAATTTTCCACATACCGGTCCGATATCCTACAGACATGAGGGCAAGCTCCCAAAGCATGTTTGGGATACTTAATGGATTGACCTTGGAGCCGGGAATCTCAGACCAGTTTACCGATATCTCAATCATGGGAATGCCAAACCACTTGCATAAATACACCAACTCAACATCAAAGCACCACCTGCACAAGCCAAGTAGCTAATTAGTCTCCACGTCATAGTACATCAATGCAAATTTCGCAATTGCACAAACCAAAACGACATGAATCACAACTTTGTGAGCGAAAACTTTAAAAAAGGAATTATTTTGTCGATTTCTTCTACATGATGCCTACTAGAATTTGGCTTTTGAAGGAACCTCTTTGATAGTGAATTAGAGCCGATATCTTCCCTTCTTGCTGTAATTCAATCATTCTGTTTTGGACCAAAACAGGACACTTGGAGATGCAAATGGGAGCAAAGGGCGAAAATTTTCAGTTAGTCTCCAGACCACGACTGAGAAGGGCCGAAGAAGCTGATTTCAAAAGTCCAGAACCCCTCCAAAAAGCTTTCTCCTTGTGGGCAGTCGTTTTGGACAAAATTCTTACTATGACCACCTGATTCATAGGAATTGGGTGATTCCCAATCGCTGCATCATGTGTAAGGAGGATGGGGAATTGGTGGCGCACCTTCTAGCCCACTGTGGTCAAGCTAAAAAGATGTGGGACTTTTCCTTTAAAAAGTTCAAGGCTGGCTGGTCCATTCCAAAGAATCTGGCTCAAGTTCTGAATGGTTGGGGTTGGCTTAGAGGTAGAAGCAGAAAGGCTCTTCTATGGACTCTGTTCCATTCAATCATATGTAGGTCTCTATGGAAGGAGAGAAATAGCCACACCTTTCAAGGAGAGGAATGCTGCACTAATGCTCTCATGTCCAAGGCATTGAGTTCGCTCTTCCAATGGGCAGCTTGCCTCCCAGAATTCAGGAAAGTTGGTTCGGATTTTTGTGGAATATAATAATTTAGTAGATATTTCTATAACTAGAAGGCATGTATGTAGTCCTCCTGCAGTTGTTGAGTACCTGATCTGTGTACTCAGACTGTGTGATAGGTTCATACCTGTTTCCTTATACTTGAAAAATGTAATACCTGTTACTTGCATATATTAATATATTACACATTTAAGGATCACAATAAATAAATAACTTGGGTAATTGCTTGTTATTATAGTTGGTGATTCAATGTCCACTACTTGATGATCACGATTCTTGATTTCAATCACAGACTGGATAAAAATGGTTGGGCTGGGTTTAGTTTGTTCAGATCACAAGCAAAAGACCCACCTAGCAACGGGCATCACGAAAAACCATCCTATCTTGTTGTTTTGTTATAGGAATCATAGTGTGGACAGTAAAGGCATTCGAAGGCTTCCCTCCCCCAATTCTCAATTCTGAGAATTTTTAGCTTTCCGTTCAAAAATTAAATAAAAATAAATACTTTCACTTAATCAGAGGTTAATCAAAAATATTTAGGAAAATGAAAAATACGATATTTACTCCTTCTCTTGTCTTAATTGACAAATGGATTCTACACATATATCATTAGAAAGTAGAAACCAATCATGACTTCGATGGCAACGGAGTCCTACACTCCTATACATATTTTCTTAGAAAATAATCATGACTTTGATCGTATAATGTATCCCAATCCACATTCCCAACTAAATAGGAAAATGGGTGTCTAATTATAAAATCTACAACAAAAGATTTAAGAGTTTTAATTTTAATTAATCTATTAAGAAAACGCATAATAGCTAACTAAACAGGAAAGTTAATATCAGAGCAAATTAAAAAGGCTATTAGGAAACCAAAACACATACAGAAGTGGGTGTTCCAATTAGATATGAAAGAATATACCAACTAAAAAGATAAACAGGTCCATAAGCATTGTACCTTTATCCACCACCTTATTCACCGCCCTTACATCAAGCCACATTGGAGAAGAAAGCAAGGGCAATAACAACGCTGATGTAAGAAAAATAAAAGTTCTACATGATTTCTCCTATTTAAATCTATCCATATTGAAATATTTTTTGATTAGTTACAAAAAAGAATGCATGGCATGTTGACCATGCATCTATTGTAAGAATAATAACCCGTTATCTATATTCTGGTGTATTATTTTGCCTTCTTTAGGAAATTTTTTTGACTGGACTTCTTCCTTACAGATTGTTGAACTTGAATCAAGAGTGATTAAGTAATAGATTAGACTGCCAGATGGGTTGATTTTAGCAGAACCTTATTCACCTTGAGGCAGTACCATTGACAGAAAGCTCCCCCAAAATGTATAGCTTGAACCCACCTGACCACCCACTAATAAGTGCCAAGTCCAATATAACTCTCATCTTTTACAATTACTGAATGCAATTATAGATAATAAAAGATAACATACATATATAGTGCTACAAGTTAATTTGTACATTGATGTAATTATAATTATTAATGTAGCTGTAGTAAGACTTAGTATTATAGATTATAAAAAATATTCTACAATAGTGGTAATTACAACTATAGAATGTAGCATTAAATTAATTGTTACTACAACTATAATAGCTCCAACAGTAATTTAATTGATGCAACCATAATTATAATATTCCTAAATCATTGTTTTTTATTTTCGCATTTTTTATGTTAGCTAATCACATGTCATTAATATTTAATGCTTACTTTTTATTTATGGAATATGAGTTTTTACTAACATAGCTTATAATTTTATTGACATAGCTTAGTGAAAATCCAATAATGTTAAAAAAAATTAATTTTATGCTTTTTCTTTGATTTTCCTCTGTCGTTGTGATCATATGAAGAGAAAAATAAAGTAAAATAATAAGATACAAATAAATTAAAAATGCAATCAAATTCGTACCTAGAGTACAATTTCCATATTATTTATAAAATTGCATCGTTAACTATCAAAAAAAAATCATACCTACAGTGACGCCAAGACATATACAGATTTCCTAGTATTCTAATGAATTTAGTGATGATTTTATGTGATGGAGTATGTTTAAAAAATGTTCAGCAATTAGGGGATGGCAATGGTTTGATCTAGTTAGGCGTCTATACTTATGAATTTTACCATTAACTAACCTATATGGAGACGGCCAACCTAAACCCAACTCATTTAGCGTAGTTCCTTACTTGAACCCCCACCTAATCTGCATAACCCATTTTTTCTATAAAATGTTTAGAAACTGTTTTATTGGCAAGTTGAGAAAAACCGAACCTTGCCCAAATGTGAGCAATTCCAATTAGGTTTTAATTGTGCTTCAATTCTTACATCCGTTTTTGTACTAGAATAAGGTACTGACCGGTCATGTCTGCTACCCTACCCATAGTGATGGACTGACCTCTTTGCCTTTTTAAATTCAACATATTCCAAGCTAAACGGTTCCATACAGATCTCAAATGATTGGTACCGGGTGGTATGTACCAGTACCAGACGATATATATATATCTTAAATTTCCTTTGAAAGCTTGTCTATGCCGAACCAGTCCCGGTATAGACCAATATCAACCAGTATAGGCAACTAGATCTGGTAGTATCTTACTCGAGCACAACAGATTTAATACTAGCAAGTCATCAATATTGGCAGATGAACAAGAGAAGGTGTATCTCTTGAAATGAAAT
This sequence comes from Pachysandra terminalis, assembly GCA_031762675.1. Classification (NCBI taxonomy): domain Eukaryota; kingdom Viridiplantae; phylum Streptophyta; class Magnoliopsida; order Buxales; family Buxaceae; genus Pachysandra; species Pachysandra terminalis. The sequence goes on from JAUPMG010000001.1 coordinate 23,029,982, forward strand.
TCAATGGCAAAAAGCAGGCATAAGAATGAGCATTTGCTACTACATACCTTTTCAAATGGATGTTTGTGAAAAGCTTCCGGGCAGCGGCCCTAGTAAACATCTTAAAACCACACTGCAATTCATGTAATGATCAACAGCAGTTAGCTGATGAAGCATATATATCTCTCAATCATTCTTCATGCTTTCAGATTTGTGATGACATGAGGAATGTGCACTGGACAAAAAAATCAATTACAAAATAGTAAGTTACCTGAGTATCTCGTATTCCTGGACCAGCAGCCAAGAGAACTACTAAATGGAAACCCTTCATAAGAAAATTACGGTACCACTTCCGCTGAAACATGAAGTGAAAACCAGCTTTCGAGAACAATGAGTAAAGATTCAAAAGCAAAGAATTGAAAAAAAAAACAATAGCCGGATGAATAAAATGAACTACACTAAACTGTAGCGAGAGCCTTCTCCTCAAGATGAGCACGAGAACCGAATGCAGTAATTGGGATATCAGAAATTCTTGAACTTGGATCATTAGTCAATGCATCTTCCAACTGAAGTTCCCTTTTCGCTACTGCACATATCTGATAGACAGCATTGGCTTGTTATTATGTCTAAAACAAACCAAAATGACAAGTGAAAACTACTGAAAATGTTGAACCAGTGTATCAAGAGTGTGAGTTTCCAAAATAGCCACCTGATCTTCAAGTTTTTCTAGGTCATTAACCTTGGTTGCTCCATCAGCATCAAGCATTAGAAGTAATTCACCCCGTGAATGAAGCATTCCCTGTTTTAGCAATGCTTTCGC
>JAUPMG010000001.1:23030880-23041241 GCA_031762675.1 Pachysandra terminalis
ATTTTCTTTTGTATAGCTCTTGTATATATTTCCACTTTGATGATTAATGAAATGTTGTTAATTATCAAAAAAAAAAACATTAATGATATTTTGTGTGATAGAGTTTGTTAAAATAAGTATTAAGCAATTAGGGGATGGCAATGACTTGATCAAATTAGGTATCTATACTTATGATTTTTACCATTAACTAATCTATATGGAGACGGCAAACCTAAACCCAACCCATTTAGTGTAGTCTCTTACTTGAACCCCCCCACTTAACCTGCATAACTCCTACTTTTTATAAAATGTTTAGAAACTATTTTATTGGCAAGTTGAAAACAATCTAACCATGCCCAAATGCGAGCAATTCCAATTAGATTTTAATTGTGGTTCAACTCTTACATCCGTCCATCACACAAGGCTACCAATAGTGATGGACTGGCCCCTTTGCCTTTTTAAACTCAACTTATTCCAGGCTACACTGTTCCTTTGGAAGCTTGCCTATACCGAACCAGTCCCAACCGGTCCTGGTATGGACCAATATCAGCCAGTATATGCAACTAGGTCTGGTAGTATCTTACTCGAGCACTACAGATATAATACTAGCAAGTCATCAATCTTTGGTAGGTGAACAAGAGAAGGTGCATCTCTTGTGATGAAATTCAATGGCAAAGAGCAGGCATAAGAATGAGCATTTGCTTGTGATGAAATTCAATGGAAAATAGCAGGCATTAGTATGAGCATTTGCTACTGCATACCTTTTCAAACGGATGTTTGTGAAAAGCTTCCGGGCAGCAGCCCTAGTAAACATCTTAAAACCACACTGCAATTCATGTAATGATCTACAGCAGTTAGCTGATTATATATATATATATATATATATATATATATATATATCATGCTTAAGATTTGAATTGAGATGAGGAATGTGCACTGGACAAAAAAATCATTTACAAAATAGTAAGTTACCTGAGTATCACGTATTCCTGGACCAGCAGCCAAGAGAACTACTAAATGGAAACCCTTCATAAGAAAATTACGATACCACTTCCGCTAAAACATGAAGTGACGAGTCAAAGATTCAAAAGCAAAGAATGAAAAAAAAGAACAGAAAAAGCAATAACCGAATGAACAAAATGAACGACACTAAACTGTGGCAAGAGCCTTCTCCTCAAGATGAGCACGAGAACCGAATGCAGCAATTGGGATATCAGAAATTCTTGAACTTGAATCACTAGTCAATGCATCTTCCAACTGAAGTTCCCTTTTCGCTACTGCACGTATCTGATAGACAACATTGGGTAGTCCGTGGTAACTTGTTATTATGTCTAAAACAACCCAAAATGACAAGTGAAAACTACTGAAAATGTTGAATCAGCGTATCAAAAGTGTGGGTTTCCAAAACAACAACCTGATCTTCAAGTTTTTCTAGGTCATTAACCTTCGTTGCTCCATCAGCATCAAGCATTAGAAGTAATTCACCCCGTGAATGAAGCATTCCCTGTTTTAGCAATGCTTTCGCATAATGAAGAGCTTCAATCAAATGTCATTAATGTGACAAAATATTATATTTACCAAAGTGGAATACTGTTTATCCATATCTATGTGAATAAAAGGTCTAGATAAACTTACTTTTCTGATAGCTTCTCCCTTGCCATGATTCCTTCCAAGAAGAATAACCCTCACATTGTCTACTGTATACTTCCTAATAAAGTCAAAAGCTATTTTGTTCGTCCTATCGGCACTTCCATCATCAACTATTACCACCTGTTTAGTTCAATCATCCATTTATGGAAAAGTAAGGAGTATGGACAAAGCTTAAAAGTATTTTCTAAATGATTCATAGGAAGTAGAAACACTATTAATATATAATGCACAATCCCATTTATGTAACTAAATAATTAGGCAGAAAACCTAAAAAACAAATTTATTATCATACTCTTATTAATTTCAATCTAATACAAATGGAACAGTCAGATTTTCAGTGAGTTAGGTTATCAGAAAATTTAATATCTCAGAATTGCACACTTAAACAAACTATTGTAGTTCAAGTTATTCATAATTCCTAAGTCTGAAAACAAATTTTTTAGCTTGCTTGTGAAGTTAAGACCAGAGCTAGCTCAAGAATACAGTAGGTAAAACTTTTCCAGAGGAATGTTTTGTTGTGCTCATTGGCATACAAATGCAGTTGAGCATCTACACTAGTCAAAGAGAAGTACATATATGCAGTAAAATGTCTTAAGAAAAATATGCTCACCCACTGCAATTAGCTTAAGAATTTCGATAACATACTCAAATTCGGCATTACACTCGGTTCAAGCACCACTTAAATATACAGTTGAAGACACCAGCCTATAAGCATAAGGAGGATGGACTATCATTCTATCACATACTTCCCAACAAGGTCAAAAGCCATTCTATTCATTCCATCAGCACTTGCATCATGAACTAATTGCCACCTAGTTAAGATTTCATCCTCTTAATGTAATGTAAAAGGATTGTCAAAGTGCTTGACCAAGAAGCATTTCCCACATGATTTCTAAAAGCAGAACCAATATATCATGCACAATTTCTTATCATGGTATCCAACACAAACAATTAACCAAAACACTATCAAAACCGTGTTTCCTGTCATACTGTACTCAATTTTAAAACAAATGCATATGGAACAGAATTTTTCAGGTGGAATTGGCTATAATATAGGTGGGCTTCGGCTTTGATTTTAAAACCTGATTCTGAGTGTTCTTCTTTTAATCGGTTTGGCAAAACTATGGTGTTTAAAATACGGTTTTCTATAACCGATTATTCAAAATAAAATCAAATCAAATCAAGAACAAACTCCTGCTTTTATTTTTGGGAAAATCATTGCTCAAAATGTGATGGCATATTGAAAATCGGTGTTCTTTAGTGGCATTGGCATATTGATAACTATGTCACTGCTATGTTATTTGAAGGAAATACTGAAATTTATCAGAACTATAGTGGTATACCTGTAACCAAACTTTTAACACATGCCGATTTCATAACATTGAGAGTAATAAAACACAAGGATTTGGGCCCCACAACTATCACTATGACTTTGAAAATAATGACCAATAAGTAATTCTGCAACCCGAAATCAAAGTCAAACGCAGCCTTACAAATCTCACTATTGAATCACTTATCCATCTCTACATCATAATTGTAACTTGTAAAGTTTATTACTTACATATTGTACTAGTTGCAAAACCAATATAACAAGTTACAGTATATCATCCCCCCGACCAAAAAACTAAAAAGAAAATAAAAAGAAAAAGAAAATAAATGAAGGCATACCTCATAAGAAAACGACTTGTCCTTGGCTGCACGTTGTTGAAGGTAACTGCAATAAAGATATTGAACTGTCACCATGCTTATCAAATAAGTTCTCTCTAAAAGGGTCATTACAGTTGTTACAGGAAACTAGATATGGCATTTGCAAAACCTGACCTATACTGGCAAGAAATATAAGATGAACCATTGTGTGCCTGTGTGTATGGAAAAAAGTTTTTTCTGGCCTGTCTCACCAGGTTTAATTTCCTGGTGAAACATGGGTTTTTTTTTTCCGGCATTTGCAAAACCTGATCTATACTAGAAAGAAATATATGACGAACCATTGTGTGCCTGTGTGTATGGAAAAAAGTTTTCTGGTCTGTCTCACCACGTTTAATTTCCTGGTGAAACATAGGTTTTTTTCCCCAGCCATGTGGATGGATAATGTGACCAATCCAAACTATCCATCTGATATATATATATATATATATATATTTGATGAATAACCATCAGAATATATTAATAATGAAAGAAATAAATAACAGGTACAAGCAAGCACGTCTAGGTATCTAGGTGATGCCAAAGTGATGAACCCTGCCGAGGAAAAATGATACCAAGGCAACAAAAAAAATGACTTTGTTTTCTAGATAAAAATTCAGAAATTAGATTTTCTAAACCTGTATACACTTACATATATATGTAGAAAATAAGAAATAGAAAAACTTGGTGATTAAAGTCACAGAGGGTCAAAATTTAGAACAGAGGAAAATGGGAGACGTGATTTAAATCTCATTTTCTACCCAATATGGAATGAAAGGTAGGCGAACATGTCAAAGACCTGACTCATAACCATAAAACATCAAAATCACCATCAACATTATCAATTAATCTTCATCATGCAATTCCTTGTCATTCTCACCACATTAATCAACATTAGCTTCATCACTACACTCTTATAACCTCAATTAAGTTAATTTACTTAAGTAAATTTACATTTATCAACTTGTAATTATAATTAAACCCATGGTTATAAATTTTCAAGATTGAAAAATCTTAAAGCCATTGGAATTCAATCAATATTTCCCACATTATGAAAAATTCGTTAATGACTTTACAAGCAATATTGTAATGGTTCAAAATTTCCCTCAAGATTTTCCGATTCTAAAGGCATGATATCTCCTGCAAAATTGACATTTAACAACTTGATAAAAACAAGTAACGTTTTAGTAATAAACCTATATGTGTGAGCAATAAATACAAAAATGATATAAAGGTTAATATACTTAAAACTAAATAGGTGAATGCTTTATAGCTTATCACCTCAGCATTGCCTAAGCGAATTTAGGTGGTTGCCTCACTGCCATTAACTGCATATGCCCAATACAAGCGCTGGTGGTGGTGACAGTGACTTTTGGGGTTTGACAGCTCCATCTATGGTGGTCTACTTTCTATGGAAGGTTATTTTGGACAAAAGTCTCACAGTACACCCACTTACTTCAAGGAAGTGGAATCTCCCCAATAGATGTGTCTATGTAAGGAAGCTCCCAAGTCGATTTATCACATACTTATAGTGCAGTTTCTCCCATTATATATGGGGCTTTATCTTGGATACGTTCTGTATGACTTGGACAATGCCGTCAGTTACTCTTCTATTGGGTTCTCTTTCTTGGAATTCAAGGGTGTTAGATTTTCCTTATTTTTGGGGGATTGATCTTCTTTATTTTCAAAGTTTTCATGCTTTAACCTTTTCTTACAGCTTAGCCTTGGCTAGTCTTTTTGACTTTTTGTTGCTGGCCTTGATGTGTCCTCTTTGCGTGTATTGAAGCCTAATACCATTACATGATAGCAAGATAATAATGGTAACTCCATAAATCGCAAGAAGATTTTATTGAGATCTGAAAACCAATTATATGCTAATTCAAAATCTAATGAACTGATATCTTCCTATGTTCAGCCTTCCACTTCGAAGTACGCATGAAATATGAGAGATTTTCATAAAAAAAAAAAAGGGCATTGATGAAAGCAAAAGTTCAGAAATGCAAGTAATGATTTAATGAACATGATGGCGAAAATAGAACTGGAAATTAATGGACCACTACGCACCACACTTGCAATGTGTTAACTTACTTCATGGCCTCATTAAGAGCTCCAGGAAGCCTGTGCTCCTCGTTGAAAGCAGGAATTATCAAAGATATGTACTTTTCAGCAGGATCAGAGATCCAAGGGCATGGAACCTGGCACAAATTCTTCCAACATGTTCAATACTTTCCAATACCATAATATTTTCGATTCAATGTACTTAAAAGTTACCTCCTCAACAGTACAATAATGTAACGCCAACATTAGTTAATAACAGAAATAATAAAGTGCGGAAGGGATCAAAATTAGTGATATTGAATCAAACTACACGGCACAGAATCCAACCTAGGCAACTGCTTGATCATCTAGAAGTCCAAGCAGTCTTCTATTCTAAAGTCACTTAAGCTAGTGTTGCCTAGGCCCCAAGAAAACCACCCATTGCCGTGAGTGGCCATTTTCTGCTTTGCACATTTGACCAGGATTGACACCATTGAACCGTCTTATATCATGGGGCTGTTAGTGTAAACATGAAGAAATTTCAAACGGACAGATTTGTAATGAATAACTAGTTAGATAATTATTTGCTAATTGCCTATTTTAAGCTTGTTGCAAAATCATGAATTTATTAGTAGAGAAAAGTATTAAAAACCTTGAGCTCATAAGGAACACCATGCGGTATCAAGCCACATGTTTTGAATGTATATTATCATGTATTGGGGTTGAAAATCTTCTATTGGGTGTTGGATAATTGTTATTGTTACTATTTTCTAAATATAAAACTTTCTATTTAAGTTTCCTTGAGTATTTTAGTGACTGATTATGAAGAAAGTGACTCCCGTACTTGCCTATAAATGCATTACTCGATTAATATCATTATTTTTAGTAATGATTTAAGATATTTAGGTGTAAACAAGCCTAAATATGCATCTCATAAAGTTTCATTGGAAATTTCCCATTTTTTTCCAATGGTTTCCCCCATTTCTCCAACGTTTTGGGCAACATCGATAGTTTCCTCGATATATCGAGCGATCTTTCCCCTTTCCCTTAGTAGCAATACATCTAGCAATAGCGACATTTAAAACCTTGACAACTGCTAAAGACGTGGTGCTAAGTCATAAACAAAAAACTCAAACTTGGTGTCGACATGGCGCTAAGGTGATGCCTAAATGATAGGTGCTCAGGAAACACCATTGATCAACCCAAGCATAATAAAGTGTCCAAGTACGGCAATTTTGTGTGGAACCAATAGATTGCAACAAGCAAACATTCTATTTTTTAACAAGTTTGTTTGGGAAGGTGATGCTGTAAACAATGTTTTAAATGTCGTGACAAGTCACCTATTATTTTGGTGGAGACATGACATAAGAAAAAATCGCATCGTCAATTTTGCCAACATGTCAAGCAAATGTCACTGACATGTGTCGCAACATCTGCAGGACATGGTGGAAAAAAAGAGTGAAAAAAAGGACGAATATAGGGTTTCGTTGAACAGAAACTAGCCAGAGGCATTCTTTCTCTTGGGATAAAACTATATTTCATGAGAAACCTGTTGCAAGCTTCTCTATGAACATTTCTATGCTCTTTTCCATGGAATTTACATAGACATACTCTTCAAGAGGGGGTTAACAAAGCTCATAAACTTGGTTCATGATAGGTTGCTAGGTAGCAAGAACGCTCCATCTTTTGAAAAGCTTGCAGTATTGGAAATAACAAGTTTTAATAATTTGAGGAAAAAAGCAAAAAAAAGAAAAAAGATTATCTGACGATATTAAATGGTTTTCATGAGAATCTATCTATCCACAATAGTAGGTACAATTCATCACGGCTTTCTGAATCCAATTATAAAGAAAGCAAAAAAAAGAAAAAAGAAAAAACTACGACACAGTCTTAGTTTCGCTCACCAAAGTTTCCTGTTTAACTTTCAGTCCTAGTGGGCGTAATTTGGGTCCTCTAGTTCCTTCATATTCATTGAAAATATTTCAATATTCTGTCTATACTCACCACACATTGGTTAGCTATTAATTCCACAATGTCTTAATTCAACTAAACGAAAAAATTCTCCACATAGAGATACGTAAGGGATCAAATTGGCTAGACAATGTTATAGATCAATCTGTGTAAATTAAAATCAAATAAAAAGAACAAAACTGTAATCACGCCTGGGAATTTCAAAATCTAATTACCAAATTTACTTATTTATTTATTTTTTTACGAAATACAACCGATAAAATTATGAAAAGGAAGACATAATTACCTGTTTCAACGAATTTGGATCCTCAAAGATGGTGGCATGAGCCTCTTCGTGACTGAAAAAACAATGGATTGATCAGAAAATAGGGAAACCCAAAAGGATTGATCTTGAAAATCTAAAAAAAAAAAAAAAAAAAAGGGAATACTAGGGTTTTGATATGAACTTACTCGTGGTTACATCTTCTTCGGAATGCTTCGAAGAGAATCGCCGTGACAAAACCTAAAATCAGAATCAGACCGGCGAAGATGAGATGTTCCAGTATCGCCCATATCCAGTCCATTGCTCTGCCTTGACGACCCGACTGATCTCGAGTTTATTGAGAAGCTGTTTGATTTAGTAAACTATTAGAATAATAATGCTTTTAATCACCTTACAATCAACCAGCCCGTCTAGCTCAGTTGGTAGAGCGCAAGGCTCTTAACCTTGTGGTCGTGGGTTCGAGCCCCACGGTGGGCGAATATGTTTTCATAAAAATAATGGTTCCTACCCTTTTTCAACATCAAAGAGACTCGTTCAAATCAAGTATTAGTGATAATTTTTTTTTTTTTCTGAAAGAAATGAAGCCAAGACTATTGGAGTGAATCATAGACAAAGTTTGAAGGTTCTCTAACAGCTACTCTATTCTATTGCCTTCTCTCAGGGTCTGGGCGAAGTTCACCAACCAATTTTTCTGCATCAAAGTACTAATATCCTTTGATAAAGGAGAAATTTGGTTCTAGCTCTCCCGGCTCTTCTCTTGCTCTTTGCCAGCAAAATAGTCAGTCTTGTCTTACTTGGGTGCTTACCATGGTTGTGGAACGACTAAGGCCCATGTTTCATGGGTTAGGCTTGTTCTCAACCTTTTGGGTAGTTTGGGCTAGTAGCTTCTGGATCAGGTTAGGCCTAACTCAGCTTTAGGCCGAATCAAGAGTTTGGGCCAGGCTTAGGTCTTTCTCAGTTCAACCCAATATCAATTGTAAAGTGGTATTTTTTGTTTTGTTTTTTTTTTTTTTTTGTCTTTGAATGCGTTTAAGCACACTTCACAGTAGGACACTACCTTACAGAAGGTATATTGCATGTGAGAGTAAATGTCAGAGGAAACTAATTTTTATGTTGGGGTTATGTATCTTGATACCATTCATAATAGGGCTATAAACGAGTCAAGTCGAGCCGAGCTTTGCCCAATTCGGCTCATGCTCGTTAAAAAAATTTAGGCTCCGAGCTTTGCCCAACTTGGCTTAAGCTCGTAAAAAAGCTTAGATTAGCACAAATGCAATAATATTATAGTTGATAACTATTATTATATTTAATATAATATGTTAACATGTGTGTTTAATATTAATCCATATTATAAAATATAGGAATATGAGCATAAAATCTCATATATAAACCAAGCCGAGCCTACCCAAGCTAGTTAATGAGCTTTTTTTCAGGCTCAAACTCGGTTTGTGAGCCTAATTATAGAGCTCAAGCTCGGCTCATATGAGCCAAGCCTAAGCTGAACTCAGCTCGTTGACAGCCCTAATTCAAATTAGGACATTTTTATTTTACAAGTGTGGATCCCACCACTCGTACATATATATATCATTGACATGATTATAAATCCTCTACAACGGGATGGTTACAGTCATCCTTGCAGCACAAATCAGAGAATGGCATGTTGACAGGATATCCCATAAATAAGCCACCGATACCCTGTACCAGTGATATCTCTAATTGGAACCCCACACGACTTCCCTTAAATGATGTTGTAAGAATGGTTGTAGCCATCCCACCGTAGAAGATGTGCGCCCCATTGACATGTCCTATGTTGAATGATGCCTGGTCATATAACAAATACCCTGTCCAAGTATAATTTTTTTTCCAATACCGGATATGGTATTTATCCAATGTTCATTGTTGTGTTATCTTCAACAATGTTATAAAGTTGATGAAAACCACCAAGGTTCAAAGTCTCAGGATCGGGGAACCAGACCAGTCCTGGACGATCCCGGTCTGGACCAGAGATACTAGCCGACAAGGTTTTTATTCTCACGATCTTAGATCGAACCGGTCCGGACCGATTCCGATCCAGATCGGCGATCTGGTACTGGATCGGTCGATCCAACTTTTGGATCGTCCTTTGAAAAAAAAAATTGGATCAGTCTGAATCGATTGGATCGGTCCGATTAAATGACTTGATCGGACCGGATTGGCCGATCTGTATTGGTATTGGTTGGATCGGTCTAATCCAAAGCCACTTGATACAATAGTTGTATCGTGGCTTGGGATCGGACCGGTCCTGGCCGATCCCAATCCAGATCGGCCAATCCGATCCGATCCAGGCTGATCCTTGAAACCATGCTAGCCGGTACTGGTGATGCACAAATCGATAAATGACCCAAAATGTCAATTAACCAAATTGGTTTGCACAATTAGTGGATTCGAATACTTTCACTAGCCTAAATAAAAGAAATACCGTTCTAATGAAAGGTTTCCTTTTGGAAAATGATAACAAAGAGAGAAAATAGGTAAGATCAGTCAAGAATGTTCAGAAAGACACTACAGAACTTATACTGATTTTAGAAAAGAGGATTCCCAAGACAAAACTTTGCAAATTTTCAGAGAATGTTCAATATTCCGGAATCATTCACCACTTTCTGATGTATCGTTGCCCTTTTATAGCCTCAGACTCATTACTTAACTGTTTGCAACGTTTTATTAATAGATTGAAAACGCTTGATTGAACAGGCGTTTTGATTTGAATATTCAATATCCAAAACGTCTAATTCAATACACA
>JAUPMG010000001.1:23059762-23072511 GCA_031762675.1 Pachysandra terminalis
GTTGAAACTTGATTGTCTTGAGTTGAGAGTGACTTGAGATTTGAGAATGAGAATTGAGAGCTTGAAATTTTTGGATAAGGGGGTTGAGAGTTGAAAGCTTTGGATAAAAAATGAATGGTGAAAAATGAGGGATTTTGATAGTATTTATAGAGTTTTAATATAGGTATTTTATATTTTTTTTAAACCCTTAAATAAAGTTTTGAATTGTTTCGGCCAAAATATCCAAAATTTTGGCGGAAATAAAAACAATTTCGACTGAAATATTTTGGTCAAAGTGAATTTATTTCGACAAAATTTTGCCAAAACAAGGCCTTTTTCGGCCGAAATATTTCATTTTGAAATATATACATTTCGCATTTCCATAGGATAAACCGAAACCGAAATTTCAGCATAATTAAAAACTATGATATATATGAATGGTGAATTACCATTGGTGACCTGTCCGATGGTTTGGTCCAATAGTTGTATGATTTTGAGTGAAGAAATGCAGACTTGAGGGGAAAAAGTAAAATGAATACAAAATTAACATTCCAGCAAAATTTAACTTCCCCCATGCAGCACGCATGGCAACAGATAGCTCTCTCACACACAGCCCAAAACTGAAAGCTAGGCTGATGGCATTACTTTAGGTTTCTCTCTCAATTTTAGCAGAGAAACAAAATCCTCTTTGGTCATGGAGGTGACACTTTGTCAGCTGCTCTTCTATCTCCATATTATGATTCTCTTCATATTAGCCTGCTAAGGGACTTGATAAGTAACTTCAGGTTCTTTCTTGTGGCCTCGTCGCCAGTGAAGCCCAAAATGTCGGAACTTATACTCTGCAATAATGATGGATTGAAATGGATAAAAGAAAGATACATGGTCTATTTGCACGAACCAATTGTAAGTTAAAGAATTAAGGCAGTATGTATGTATGAAGATGCAAACTAGGATCTCTCACCTCGAGGTTCTTCAGAGTGAATATAAGGGTGTATATAGACTTTTGAATCAGCTCGGTGTTCTCCGGGGTCATAATGGATGAATGTACCCTTCTGCTTATAAGGAAAACAGCAATATCATAACTAAGATTTATCAAGGACGAAACAAGAAACTGAGATGCTAGTACAGATGTAGATGCAGTTACATATGGGGGGAATCCTGTAACTCATTGGTAACCAGGGGAGCTAGGGCATTGTAAATAGAGCGACAAGGAATCGTACCCTCAACTCTCCCCACCCATCCCTCTTTGAGGGAGGGTTGGAGGACATCTACCTTACTTCTTGAGAAGAAAGAAAGAATAAAATATTGGATCTTTTTTTGTTAAAGAAATAAAACATAACAAATCAATAACCTATTCTAACATATAATAAGAAAGACATTCAATAATAAATAATGTCCATCAAACTATATTGTTACTTATTACAATTATAATTTTATATTTTGAATGTAACATATTAAATAAAAAAGACATTACGGCAACATTAATGAGTAAAAATAATTAAATAATATATAGAATTATGCTAACGTACACAAATTAAAATTGAAAAGTAAAAAAAATATATTAAAAAAATATGAAAACTGGAGTGCATTGAAATAATGTATTAATTGGGATTTGACGCTATGAAAAACAAGAAACAAAAAATAAGGGAATATAAAAGATTGGGACACAGAGAGATGAAACAAAGAAAAAGAAATGAGAGAGAGGATATAACACCTGTTAAAGGCTATGCGGTCCCTTAACTCCAAATAAATAAATACAAGTTATAAAACCTGTTAAAAGGCTTTGCTAATGGGCTGGGCCAAATTCATGAAAAAGAAAAAGGTGGGCAGGGCCATTAACTAACATTTAGTAACCCCAACAAACCAAGGGGGGCCAACTTAATTTATTTATTTATTTTTTGATAATTGGTAAGATTTATTAAAAAAAGAGAGAAAAGAGGAAAAAACAATACAATTTCAATGGCTATAGAAATAACCTGGAGCCATGAAAAGAGTAAAGAGAGAAGAACAAAATACATCACTGTCCCTATAGATCTCAAAAACCCAAGAAATCAAGCTATGCTTCAGTATGTTAACAATATAACAATACACTAATACTGTTAAGGGGGCCCAACTTAAAAAAGCAATACACTAATATACTTGAAGTACGTAACTATTTTTGGGGGGGCAACTTATAATGCAACTGCAGAACAAACTATGTTGCTTCGAATTAAGGATGAACACAACCCCAACTAATCAGGGTAGCATTGTTTTTTTTACTGGATGCTATTAAATGTTCTTCAAATAAATGCCAAAGTAACACATATTGTGATCCAAAAAAAGTTATTTATGGATTCCATATGGTCACTGTACTGTTATTTCATACAAAAAGAAAAGGCATCGGAGTTGAATGAGCTAAAATTGCATCTTAAGAGTATTTGTGAACCATTATGCTAATGTCAGAATCAGTAAGATATCGTAGTTTCCTGTACAAGCAGGTGTCTAGCACTAGGCAGAGAATATATACAAATACAGAAAGGAGTAACATATATTATTTAAACTAGTGCACAGAACATAAGCATCTGGAGTTTCAGATGACACCATGCAACACAAATGCAAATTTTCAATGACGTCCCAAATTGAAACATGATGAACAAAAAATATTTTCAACTTTTTATTACCTCAAATCCTCAGTCGCTTGTGTCAGGTTTTTGGTCAATCTTTCAACTTCCTTGAGCAGACCACTATTATGAACCTCAGCCAGCAAAGGTTGAACATCCTCAGCCATAGCTTCAATCTGAGGCATCACTACATCAAGACAAATATGTGCATGAGCATGCATAAAACGTTGCCTGATAATAGGGATCTCATCTCCATGCTCATTCACTCAATTCATATCATGTGTAGAAGAATTTGAATATCACAAATACATGACATAAATCATGATCTTTTACAAGCTACGTCTTGGTGACCGAGGAAAACCAAAGATCAAGCTCACATACTGCTTTGCACATGAAAGTGAACTCAATTAGGCATAAAACTCTTCATAAATACTTAATCATCTACTGAAATTTTGCAAGAAATTTGATGCATCTGCCAAAATCTAACTTGATAAAGCAGTTTTTACAAGTTGAAGTATTTGACATTGACTGAGTGTCAAGGATGTCTCTCTTTATGCAAACTCAGTAGATAGCTATAATTTTTATCTTGTCCTTGATTTCAAGACCTTAGCCTCATGTCTGAAGAACGACAACTTGTTATCTACTTCGCATGCACATAATTTATATCGGGAATAACCTCTCAATTTTAAAGGAACACTACTCTAACCACATATAAGTTGGGCACTAAATTTACCCTCCAAAAAAAAAAAAAAACAGTTGGCCACTAAATTAAACCAAAGTTGAGAGTTCCAGGTGGCCTGATCCACTGATGATGATTTACATGCCAAATATCTGCAAATCAGAAATCTATATGTAACTTCTTTCCCAGCCAAATCTGTATAGACCAGTAGCTACTGCCAACTGATTCATGTGTGATGCCTATATATATATATATATATATATATCCAGAAGGGACTAACAAGAAGGTAGCGCCTCCAGTGCAGCTAATTCCAAAGCCTCAGTCCTTTCATGCAGCTAACAAATTGCAAATCGTACTCTTGCAGTCTAACACTACTGCAAAAATGAACTCAAAACCTCCAAGCTTGTACACAAATAATTTAAATTACACTATCCCATGCTTAATCTTATTCAATTTTATAATGAGGTCATTCCAAAGTCTTTCAACTTTCTCCAGAAGATACATTAATACTTCATGAGAAGTCCATATTCCACCTTTAGAAGCATTGGTAGAAGGGGAAGGATTTTGTATAGTTTGCTTAGTCACACACTACTATAGTCTCTCGGGGGAGAAAGAAATGCATAAAAATTCAAGGAAAAATCTGCCCCCTTTGCGCATGTAGTGTAGATGATGATTTAGTGTCTTCCGATTCATTGTACTTAAACTAGAGTTGCTGTTTTGTTTTGTTTTGACTCTTCTTATGATAGGCATTCCTGGCCTGCTAGTCATATTTTGCTTCCTTCTTTTTCTTTAGTAAAGTTTTTCATTGTTCATTGAAGAAAAGCCAATATTGCAATTAGAAAGAAGGGGATTAGTTTAATGGCACAGTATCAGACAAACATGCATGGTCTAATGGCCATACGAACCTTGGCAAGCAGTGGTTTTGCTTCTTCAATAACAGATGCAACTCTTTCTGCCAATGTGTAGCTTTTGGCAACGCCAATTTCCTCCATTTCACGTCCTAGGCGGGTAAATATCCCAACCAACGCATCCAAACTTACTCCCTGATATCCTTTTATCTTCTGCCGGTCACATACAATTAGACCCTCTTTAACACATTCTGGATTAAGGGGCCCCACTGTAGGTGTTGGTAGTGGATCTTGAGGTGTAATATCAATCAAGGTCTCCATAAGAAGGCCGGATTGATTCACCTCGATCAATGAATTCCGAGGTATTATTGTTTTTTCATCTTCGACCTGCATGGAGTGACAAAAAGGGTAGATATCTACATCAAACTCTGTTAATAAACTTAGAAGAGTGTTTCAACTATTAAATACATACTAGTTAAGAAATTTATGACATAATAATATAAAATCACAGTTATGTAGTATACTTTTCAATATCTGAGTAGCAATGGGTATATCATGGAAAAATAAAAAATAAAAAGAATAAATACAGAGGGATGGATCCTCTAATCAGCCATCTCTATCTTTTGTATCACCTTTAAGCTAGTACGGAGAAAATAACATGTTGAAGGAAATACCCATCATTGGCCATGCAATAAAATCTGAGAGAGGCTATGAGGTCAGCCAACTACCCAATCCAGCGTCTTCCACTAAATGATAAAACAACCCGACCACTAGGGATTTTGATCCTATGTAACATGAACATGGAGCACAAAGTAGTATGACCAAACTATGTGCTATATAACATAAAGCTATTTCATTTATTAAAATATTATGTGTGACATAATCAAAAACTTAAGAGCGATTTAAAAATTAAAAAATTTTAGAGTTTCAGTGCCTGACACCAATGAATGCAATAAGTGGCTCAATGAAATTTGACATGGTACCTTGTCATAGAGGGCAAAAGTTTCTCGCCAGTTTTTTTAAATGGATATGTAAAATACATGTTCACTACTTCTCCTACAAAACAAGCTTCTAAATTGCATAAAGTTTTAGATGAAGCTTAAAACATTTAAGGATAAAAAGTAGGAATAACAGAGGGGCAGGTTTTGGCAAAAACACTAACTCGATCCTATAGGAATCCATCGAGCAAAACCACTTCTACCTCAGGGCAAGGTAGATCCTGATTTAACATATATTGTGTGTGTGCGCACGCGTGTATGTGTGCGTGTATATATATGACTAATCTATGCTTGGACAGCAACGGGGTGGCTTAAGGGCAGGTTGGGTCAAACCCAAACCTAATGTTACCAAACTCACCCTTATAGGTAGAGGTGGAGTGGGTGACCTCTAAGCTAGCTCATTGCAGTCAAAGCATTTAATTAAAGAGATCTCATTGCAAAAGATATGTCAATACAGGAATCCCAAGCAAGGTTTTAAATTTCGATATTGCTAGAATTTTTCTGGCAAAAATTTGCCGATCTAGTGGAATATTTTGCCAGGTTAGAGAAATTTTGGGAAAGAATTTCACTACATTTCGCCAAAACTTTGTTATATTCGTCGGAATTTAGACAAAATGGGGTAAAGCCCCCTAAATTTAGTTTCGTAGGGAGGGCATTTTGGAAATTTTGCGTACATGCCGATGAAATTTAAAACCATGATCCCAAGAGAATCTAGCAGTCCGATGATAGCGCATATCAATGAACATAATCAATCTTTCCAAATAAGACATGGTATTTGCATTATTTCTCTTGAAGAATTACATAATAATCATAAAAAAACAAAAAAAAAACAAAAAAAATGAATCTCTTAAGATAAGCAAAGAAACCGCAGCGGGTAACGCACCTCAACAACAGCTTCAATACTTTTCAAGGAAGGATTAATCCGAATGACATTACCAACCGTCACTCCTCTGATCCTCACCGGTGTCCCGGCGCAAATACCACAGGCCTGAGCAAACTCAAACACTGCCAGATACTTCCTAAACCTAGACCGCAACTGAAACCCTCTCAGCCAAACCAAGCTAAGCACAAGAAGAACAGCACCGGATATGAAGAACAGACCAAGACCACCCTCCCAAATGCTCCTCCTACCAAACCCAAAGTCACTAAGCGGACGCAGTGTTTGCCGCCAAATACTCCTAGGGATGTCCAAGATAACTGCAAGTGGATTCTTGGTGTCCGCCGGAGGTGGTGGGTTCCCCCCGGTGTTCGTCGAGCTTGCTCGGACTTGGACAAGCTTCTTCGCCGGTCTTCGTGAAAGATACGGGAGGTAACTACGGGATACACTGGGGAGGGTGATCTGTGACGAAGATAACACATTCAGGCAAGTTGAAACCTGAATCCATGGACTCCCAACCATCTTTCAGATAAAACCCAATTCACTGAAATCCAAAACGAATTATCTCGCTCGAATTTCTCTCAACTTGGGAAAAATCTAAGAAATCTAACATGGGTTTTATCTTGAATCGTCAAAGAGAAGAATCCTAATCTGAAGCAACAGCAAGCTTCAGGAACCAGATTGGGGAAACCATGAAATGAAACCCTAGACAACATAACAAGCGTAATTAGGTAGAAGACTAGAAAGAAAAAGTAATTAAAGTATTTAATTAAAAATAATTTAAATTAATTCATAAATGTGTTGAACCGTTTGATGGCGTAGAGTGCGATCCAACGCTAGATAATCGCTTAAGAGCTATTATTGTTTTTATTTTTATTTATTTATTATTATTGGTAACGGATTGTCTCATCACCCGAACCTAACCTAACCCATCAGGCCATCTCTTATTTGGGTGGATTTGGCTTGGCCATGTTCTGAGCTTGTTCATGAGAACATAACCCAACCCAATTTTATTTTCAGTATTACCCTTATTATGACCTACCCTAAACTTCCAACAACCTTCAATATCGAAAGTTCGAAACAAAGCTTTTGGATTCTATAAACCAATTTCTGAATCTGGATTCCAACAATCTAGAATGAGAATCTGACTCCATACATAAAAATACAACCAAACACCTTAGTGAGAAATAATTTTTCTAGTATATAGAGTGTGATGATATGGCCAATTCAAACCATTCTCCTAATAAGGGACCCTTTCGGCCACCTGGAACGTTTCCACCCTCATAAGACCTATTAATACAAGATATCTGATGAAATACAACGCATGATCTGACACGATTCAGGACTCGACCTCACGTGAGCTTCTGCTGAAGCAATCCCCAAGTCCAATTTGGTTCAAATTCCTGCAAAACCAGCAGAGTCTCTGCATGATTAGCCAACGAGCAATCTATATATCTAAAAGCAAACACTTCATTTCACAATCACACTTACAAGCAATGGACCAGCCCAAACCAGAAATCCCACAAATCAACTTGCAGCCATTTTGGAAATTGAATTACACTGAAGTGTACTTACATACAAACACACAAACAACCAACTGGTTTTCTGCAGCGCAGCAGTCTTAACAGGGTTATCCAACCAGCAATTCCAACATCAACGTGAGTATTTCACTTTAATAATCTCATCATGGTATCTTCGGCGCAAACGTGCAGAAGCAATGAACAGAAATCCCATGGAGCCCATTGCAGCAATTAAGAATAAATCATTCCAGAATGAGCTTATAATTTCAGGAGCTTAGGTTGGGCTATATGCACTAGCACAAGCATGCACATCCACAATGGTCAGGTCGTCTAGGTGCCTAGGTTATCACCTTAACAACACTGCCTATCAAGTATAGTATATGCAACAAAAAGATCAATTTCTCTACTAAGATTGGGTATTCAAAGTTTTCGGAAAAGGTTCAATTATTATTATTATTATTATTTGTGGATAAATAACAATGATTTATTGAAAAAGAGAATGAGAATGTAATAAATGGCTAAGGCAGCCATAGACAACAAAACAGCAAATACAAAAGGTACAACTCAACAAGTTACAAAGCTAAATCAAGCAAACAAACATCATATCTTACAATCCTCCTTTCTTGCTCCTCCCTTAGCCATAACATCCGCCACACAATTGGCCCCACAAAGGAGATATGCATAGAAGATTCAAGGTACCTGGCCATTCTAACAACACGGGCTAGTTTCCAAGAGACAGCATGTGCCACACTGAAAACATGGGCTAGTAGTTTCCAAGAGAAAGATGCAGCAAAGAAATGATGGTGCTTGAATCCCCTTTTATAATCAAATGGGAGGACTGAACAGAACAGCCTCCCAAAGACCAATAATAAAATTAACAACTCCGCCCTCACCAAGTCTCTGTCAACTATAGACCTAGAACATGCGTAAATGACATCTCTTACACAATCCTGAAATATTCCAACACCTAATGATCTCAGGTTAGCGAGAGAACAACCATCAAAATTCAGATTCATCACCCCTTCATGTGGATTCCAAACCGAATGAGTGCAAGATATGGACTACCTAGGTGAAGTAGCTACCACGGCTCTCCAATCTCTCCACATGTCTGAGACAACTACCCCTTTTGAGATTGAGGCTTAGTGAGCTAACAATACTATTACTCCCTCAACAATGACCATAGTAAACGATCTCCTATCTTCAAAAATCATGTGGTTCGTTAGCCCATCAAATAACCCACAAAATAGTACGAGGCAAGCATCTGGTCAGAAATCTGCCCCATACCACTGAAGCAACAAATGACAAATAGAATCAGGCATTACTTACTCCAAAGAGGTAATATAAACAAGCTACAATGCAATTCATAAACACATGGGGCGGCAATTCCTATGACCATAGTGTTTAATCTCGGATACAACTCGGGGATCGTCCCGCTCCGATCCCGAGTTGGATTTGGATCGGACGAGACAAGACGTTCTGAAACCAATAAATTTCTCACTCAAAAAACCCAACTCGGACGATCCGTATTTGGATCGGACCGAGTCATTACATTTTGTATCACTTTAAGATCGGTTTCAACTCGGGGATCGTCTCGGTCCGATCCTTTACACTATGCCTATGACTTGTACACTAAACACAAACCTGAGGGGATAAAGCAAACCTTTTTTCTGCCTCTATTGAATGATATCATTAGCATAACCTTGTCTAGAACCATGGTCCAAACAAAGGCTCTAATACTCAGGGATAGCGAGATTCCAAATCAAACTCTAAGGCATGATCCGGTGAGGCAAGGATATGTTGCTTCAGAGCACGTGAAAAAAGGAATTGACTAAAAATTTGCCACAACCAAATTTTAGAATATCATTCCCCTATTGTCAATGAAAAATATCTTTCAAAAGATCAAACAATGAAGCTAGTCCATCAGGCTCGGCTGGTCTAGGATCCAACCTAAAAGGCAAATTCCAAGGGAAACCATCTGATGATTATGAAAGGATATTAGACACCGCTGAGTTTAAGTTGGCGCACAAAAGTAACATACCAGGGAATTTGATGCAAATAGGGTCTCCCAACTAAGTGTCCTTTTAGAAAAAAATATTGGTTTACCAATAAACCGAATGGAAGGAGAAAACAAGAGAAACAAAGATAAGAGGTTTATATAGGTGGAATTTCATACTTTTTAATAATTATTTGCCATAAAATCTTTCCTGCTTTGCACTACTTCTCCACAACCATTTTCCAAGTGAAACTAAATTCCAAGTCACGATATTTCCCAAGCCGGGACCAACCTGATTGCTGGTCGTACATATCAAATCCAATTTGAAAGGCCTTGTTTGGCATTCATTTTGGTTTTGGGAATGAGTTCTACATATGAGTTCATGAAATTGGGTGTGAAAAAGTGAAAAAAAGGCTTTAAAAAGGTGTTTGGATGTAAGAAGCAATTCAAGATAATTAGAAGTTTGCCAATGCAAAAGTTAAAAAAATTCTTTTCGTAATTTTGTTTTGAATCTTCATGAATAACAAAAGAAAACACACATATAAATTGTATAAGAGAGGGCTTGAGAGATACATAGCCCAGACTACAAAAGAACAAAATAAAGAGCAGGAAAAAAGAAAAACAATACATTCAATATGAAACGTTTTTCGGCCAACACCCCTTATCTCAAGTTTTGGATCGAACTACTTGATAAAGCTATAATTCATCCATTCAGCGCCCAACCATATGTTCATTGTTGTTAAACTTAGGAAAAAGTAATGCATCAGATAATGGGAAAACGAGTTGAAGGTAAATTTTAAGTACCAACTGAAACGATCAAACAACAAACTCAGAGAGCAAAATAAAATAACCATTCGCATGTTATGTCCAGATAACAAGCAATAAACAGAAATGAACTGGAGTTAGTTCGATTTACCAACAGAAAAGATCAGAAAACATACTCATCATGGCAAAAGACCGATTAAGACCCCATTCACACGGTATGTTTGGTGAACAAGCAAGAAACATCTCTGTCTCCTAAGTTTTCATAAAAATGGAAAAATTCAAAAACAAATATAATTTATTTCAAACACAATCTAGGGAATGGAAAAGAAGAAAAAGATGATGAAGAAAGGATGTATAACTGTTTTGAGATGCACACATGATTATCATCTTATTGCAGTGATGACCAAAGGCTTAAATCAATTACCTGATGTGATTTTAGCTTTCATGTGAATGCTACATTTCTTCTTTGTACCGATGTTTCCTGCTCCTCTTTTCAGACCGTTTAATTCCTCTGCCAGCCCGCGAATCATCTGAGCCATTCACACCAGAATCAGAATGCGATGCTGCCTTCTTGCTCTTCCGCTTATTTCCTCTATCAGACTCATCAGAATCATCAGAATACCGATGACTTCTCCTCCTCCTCTTCTCCTTTCTACTCTTCCTACGATGGTGATGATGCTCATCATCCTCATCCGAGGAGTCATGCCTCTTTCTCCTCTTCTCCTTCCTTCTCTTCCGATCTTCATCATCATCTGAATCACTACCAGCTCTCTTTCGGCTTTTCCTTTTCTTCGATCTACCCCTTTTCCTCCTCTCACCAGAATCTGATCCATCTTCATCTGATATATCCTTCTTCTTTCGTGACAGTTTTCCCTTGATGCCATCCTTCTTCTTCCCATAGCGCCCAGCAATAATCCTCTCGAGTTCTGGATCAACATCAGAATCTGAACTCTCATCCTCCTCTTCAGAGCTTGCCTCAGAGCTCTCAGCACCAGCAGCCTTCTTACTCATCTTCCCTTTCAATTTATCCAATCCAGCTGCTACAGCAGCCTGAAGAGCATCTTGGTCTTTGCCCTTAATATCATCCTTCACACTAAGAAAATTACGGCATTGGAAGGTGAGATGACCGACACGGCCGCACCTCTTGCAGGATCCCCGAGCCTCATCGGCATTCGAACCGGTGATTCGAGCAAGGGCAAGAAGGCCTTGGAAGCTTGCGTAGGCATTCTCGGTCTCCGGTTCAGAATTCGATTTCGGCTGGGAAGCATTTTTAGAGTCATCCTTGTTTGGGGCATAGGGATCATAGCCAATTGCACTCTGCCATATGCCGTGGGTTTGAAGGGCCGCACTACTGTGCACCCGATTGTTCGCAGGCATGCGAACTCTACCCGCTGTGGCCGGCATCTTGAGATTTGCAGTAAAACTACTGGGAAAGGGGGGAGACAAAGATAGAAATTAGGATTATTTGAGTACGAAGCAAAAGAGAATCACAAAAAGAAATTTAGGGTTTTGAGAATTTAAAGCGAGGGAAAATCAAGAATGAGAAGAAACCCAATAGGGGGAAGACAGAGATAAAAATTAGGATTATTTGAGTACGAAGCAAAAGAGAATCATAAAAAGAAATTTACGGTTTTGAGAATTTAAAGTGAGAGAAAATCAAGAACAAAAGGGGAAAAGAAGAGAAGAAATTCAATACCCAAATGGGAAAAGAAAATCGTCTCTTAGGGCTTCTGTAAAGGTAATATAATTAATACAGAGATGAAGAAATTTAGGGTTTTGAGAATTTAAAGTGAGAGAAAATCGAGAACAGAAGGGGGTAAAGAAGAGAAGAAATCCAATATCCAAATGGGAAAAGTAAATCGTCTCTTAGGGCTTCTGCAAAGGTAATATAATTAACACAGAAATGAAGAAATTCAGGGTTTTGAGAATTTAAAGTGAGAGAAAATCGAGAACAGATAGGGAAGAGAAGAAATCCAATATCCAAATGAGAAAAGGAAATCGTCTCTTAGGGCTTCTGTAAAGGTAATATAATTAATACAGAGATAGATGAGGCTGTCAACGAACCACCAATTATTCGACTGAGCACAAGGGCTTGCAAATTAGGGCATCAGATTATACCGGATCGGTGGAAAATAATCCTAATCAAGCAGTGAAAGGAATGGTTACAATGCAACTTATTCTACAGAACAATTGCAGTGCGGGAGGGTTCGGGTATCACACTAACATCGTTTCTTTAAATCACCTTCGGTCTATTTACTTAATATTAACAATTTTATTATACATGAATTTTCAATGGGAGGGTTATATGACCCCGTTAGCTCCTATTTGAATTCTTACACATGTATTAATATGGCATTAAGCTAGTAGATGGGTTCGGGGATCACGCTTACACCGTTTCCCGAAAACACCTAAGACTTGGGCCACAAATTACTATTTAAGGTCATAATACACAAGAATTCACAATGGGAGGGCTACACAACTCCGATAGCC